>OX439008.1:42129510-42722010 GCA_949316495.1 Amphiduros pacificus | reverse complement strand
CCTCATGGAACCAATTGACTGATAACCAAAGTAATCACACGCCCAGATTTGCTTTTATAGAAACCACTCTGGAAACGCATTTATCTCTAGAGTAGTCAGTCATTTGATGTTTGAAAATGGGGGACAAAATTGTTCTAAAATGTGGAGATTTTAAAAAGGAAGAGCAAAAATGCATTTGTGACGTTTGGAGACATGATATATTTTAATTGTAATTACAATATTGAACAACTTTAGCCTGATCATAATTAGAAACACTACAAATATCTGACCTATTTCATAAATTCTTTGAATGAAAGATTTGACTGATAATCATTCACACTACCACTGACATTCTTGCCATGAATCTGGAAAGGTCTGTGAAAAAAACATTTTTTTCAATTTCGGGGAGTAAATAAAAATGTAAAATGGTCAGGAAAAATCATTATTATATCTTGAAAGGTCAGGGAATTTTATTTCTAATTCATTTTCCCACTTTTCGTTTTTTGTTTGTGGTTTTACATCACTTTCAACAATATTTCATTACTTTCATGATGATACCGACTTGAAGCAGATACACTGTTACCTCACTGAATTGTGTCAAATTGTCGTGTAACATGAAAAAACCACCCAGTCACAGATTTACAATGACAACAGGTTAACCCTTCAGGCACAGGCCTCAGCTCATATGAGAAACTGTATCATGGATTCAGTCTTACAGCACGGCTAAGAAACCGAGGCTTGAAAACATCAATTGGAAGAATACTGACTTTTTTCAGTTACAATATATTTTGTATTAGCAAGCGATTGGTATATCTAATATCTGTAGTAATAGCCCCATTGATCCAATATAATTTATTCTCAATCTGGTAAATGGATGATGCATGATACATCTTTAAAAATGGCTCAGAGATTCAATGTCATTCTAATCCATGCACGAACCGTTTTGACTGTCCATGGTCCTTCATATTGTAAGACTTTAGATTTACACTATGTTGATTTTGTAATGTCCTTTGAAATGATGGTGATATTAGGAGCATATTCCCACCATGTAAATAATATAACAAAACATACCGAGTCGGGGAAGCTGGGTGAGCGGATTCAGTGAGTTGGTGATACACTGAGCCGAAGGCGAAGGGTATCCGTCCGCCATCACCAACGAACTGAATCTGCTCACCCAGCTGACCCGACGAGGCATGTTTTGTTTTTATACCTCCGACAACTACTGTATTTTTTTTAAAATGATACATGAAACAAGATATTTATCGTTAAAAACATTTGTAAACAAAGCACACCTCATTTGACCCCGTCACATGACCCGAAAATGGTGCTTACAGCCATAGACTGGTTGCCGCCATCTGTGTATATACACAATGTTCTTGATACTCGATGGGGGACCAGTCTAAAGATGGCCGACGCAAAATAGTTCCAACTAATCAATACGTTACGAAATAATCGGCATGCTTGTATTCATTGGAAATCTTGTCAATACCTGCATCACTGAGGTATAATAAAGAGGACCGTCTTACTAACAAAATTGTCCATTATCATGTTTGTTGTGGATGTTGGGATTCTGAACTACATTGTAGGGATGGAGGGACTCTGAACTACATTGTAGGGGGACTCTGAACTACATTGTAGGGATTCTGAACTACATTGTAGGGACTCTGAACTACATTGTAGGGATGTAGGGATTCTGAACTACATTGTAGGGACTCTGAACTACATTGTAGGGATGGAGGGACTCTGAACTACATTGTAGGGACTCTGAACTACATTGTAGGGATGGAGGGACTCTGAACTACATAGTAGGGACTCTGAACTACATTGTAGGGATGGAGGGACTCTGAACTACATTGTTGGGACTCTGAACTACATTGTAGGGATGGAGGGACTCTGAACTACATTGTTTCTTGACATGAGGAATAACCCATCCACTTGATAATGGTTATGATACATATTTTTTGTAACAACAAAATAATACAACCTTTTCAGCACTGTTTGGGCTATATCAATCAGATAGATACCTGTCAACGGGACTCCATGCCCTACTCCTTTCGAAGAGTATCTGGTAATGTTTCTTTACATTATCATATAGACATGATAACATTAACCACGACCTTTGATAGCCAGTTAATGAGCACTTATTGGGATGGGAAACCACTCAGTAGCAGATATCCACCTTTCTCGACCATGCAGCAAGTCCCAATCAGGATTCGAACCCTGAATCTTGAGCATGGGAGACAGACGACTTACCAACTGAGCCACGTCCCACCCCCTCGGGGAATGATCACAGACAAATTATCAACACAGTTTGCACCGAGATATGACAAAGCAGGAAATTCTATTTAATGTTCTGTCAAATTATCATAATCCTAATATTGATTGATAATACACTTAAGCTTTTAAAACACAAAAACTAAATGTTTTCCATGCTTTTAAAATTGTGTGTTTATACATATATATTTTGTAGAAGCTTTGAAGTAGTTTACACATGAGTTTAATGTTTGCTTGAATGTATGGCAGTTTTTTACCTTGTAACCTAAACTATGGCATTTTCTTTTACACAGGCACTCATGAGATTTCCATTGTCCAACAAGTTTTCCACACTCTCTTATGTGTTGAATTCTGTATTTTATACATTGTCATTGTGTTTGTTTATGGATTTCAATTCTTGTCATTTTTCACTTTTCAAAACATGTCTGGTTGCTTTGGTAACTGTTATGAATCAAACAGCCAGGCCTGCAAGGACAATGTTTGTCTCTGCATACTTTGTGTGCGAATAGTGTGCCGTCAACACATAACATTGTGCAGGGTTTCTTTGGCCAGGAACAGGGCTTCACCCAAACACAAAGACGGAGTGACACTGCCAGTTTTCTTGTTTACACTGGCTTGGAGGGAAAGCTGAAGTGGGCTCTGATTAATTGGCATTTCCTGAAAGACAGGCAAGAAAAGCTTTTCAAAGTTACTTTTTGCAAGTTATAAAGGTTTCTGTTAGAATATACAAAACAATTTTTTGAGGAATGGAATTCTTGTGACAGTACTATTCCAGAACTTCATAAAGGAAATCCCATTCTCATTTGTGATATCCACACAATAAAGTTCCCGCTGGATGTGAAGGAATACTCCGGTCCTATATTGCAGTGGCTACAACCTACACAAAAAGGTCATTTCAAAAGAGTGGAATTTATCGTAACAATATATTGCCTATTCTCTAAACTATCTTCATAATTAAAGATATAAAATTGACTTAAATAGTATTGAAATAATGTTTCTATATAATATATAGGGCAATCTTAATCTACACCTATTTCTTTCTTATATTACTCTTCCACAGTATTCGGAAAAATCAAGATGCAACTTAATAAAGTAAACAAAAGGCGGAGGATATTACATTTAGACATGATTTATTCTCAAATCAAGTTGATTGTGCATTATTCATAAAATAATATATATATTACCAATTCTTTTTTAGTTCTCACAATAATGTGTCTTTCAGTTTTAAGTAGTTAAGTTTTTATTCCCAGTTCTCATATAACATTCTGTTACCGTAAACTAAGCGTTCAAGTAGTTAAGGGTCAATTTAATTTCTTAAGGCCATGACATGATGGAGAATCTTTTGCAATTGAAAATAGTATGTTGGACAAATATTACAGCATTCTTTCTTTAATGTAATGCATCGCACAAAGACCTAAAACTTAAAAGCATATCAACTGGTATGTATCTGTCCACTTTCAGCAATAAACAGTCATCACTATTAAAATGATTTTCCATACATAACTTTTAAAAAATTATGTTCACCAGATGGCAGTATGTTTGATTAAGGACCTCTTCAAAGCTCTTATGCATATAAACATGTTTTTAGTAATCAAACAGTGGGTAATTAGCCAAATCATGGTAGCCTATTTTGACAGGGCGCAAATATCTTAAAATAAGATCCTTTTGTAGCTTAATTTGCCTGAAGCCAGATGGATCAAATAATTCTTTCATCACTCCAAGCACGACAATCAGCGGTCCAAATTTAGTAATATCATAGATACAGAGGCTTAGGTTTGCCCATGATACTCTTGATCCCGCAACATAAGAGCATTGGCAAAGACCTGATTGCATATGTGCCCTTCAAACAACATAACAGTCCTGTGATGAGGGAATCGGATTCTATCATTTACTTACATAAAATGAAACTACAAGAGGTGTGTTATCATTTGGTCTCTGCATTGTAAAGTACCACCCAAAAAGGTCCTTTTATTTGTATTATTGAAATATAAAGGTCCTTTTAATGTGTATAAAATATCGATGACATGAGATATACATATGGATAGGTAATGTCTTAAAAAGTATAATTGGGAAGGCACCATAATACGAATCTCCACAATTGTGAAGGTTCAAAGGTTTTATGGCCTAAATGTGAAGATGATAAACATGGAATCTCTCGACCCCCTAAATGTCAAAGGAACCACTTCAACATAGGGCATGGTCACCAAATCACATCTCAGTTAAATCAAACCTTACATGTCTGGAAATATTCATTGAGTTCACAATATGTTTTTTTTTTCTTTCACAATATTTTTTTTTTTCGTCAATACATTTGTTCACACAAAGTAGCAGTCAAAATAGCCAAATCACTGAGAACTGTAGATATAACACAACGAGAACTTTACACTTAGCTAAAGGGTTACTGCTGACCAGGCATGAAAGGGATGACTGGTAAATCCAGTCAAACCAATAGTAGCTACTCACAAGTCTCTGCAATTTGTCTTCCCTAAAAAAAGTAGTGGCCTTTGACTAAATGATCGAGTGTCATGCTATAGTCTCCACTCTGGAGGACTGAGGTTTCCAAAGCTGAAAGACACATAGGACTAAGGTCCACACAGGACTAAGGTCCACACAGGACTAAGGTCCACACAGGACTAAGGTCCACACAGGACTAAGGTCCACACAGGACTAAGGTCCACACAGGACTAAGGTCCACACAGGACTAAGGTCCATACAGGACTAAGGTCCACACAGGACTAAGGTCCACACAGGACTAAGATCCACACAGGACTAAGGTCCACGCAGGACTAAGGTCCACACAGGACTAAGGTCCACACAGGACTAAGGTCCACACAGGACTAAGGTCCACACAGGACTGAGGTCCACACAGGACTAAGGTCCACACAGGACTAAGGTCCACACAGGACTAAGGTCCACATAGGACTAAGGTCCACACAGGACTATGGTCCACACAGGTCCACACAGGACTAAGGTCCACGCAGGACTAAGGTCCACACAGGACTAAGGTCCACACAGGTCCACACAGGACTAAGGTCCACACAGGACTAAGGTCCACGCAGGACTAAGGTCCACACAGGACTAAGGTCCACACAGGATTAAGGTCCACGCAGGACTAAGGTCCACACAGGACTAAGGTCCACACAGGACTAAGGTCCACGTAGGACTAAGGTCCACATAGGACTGAGGTCCACATAGGACTAAGGTCCACACAGGACTATGGTCCACACAGGTCCACACAGGACTAAGGTCCACGCAGGACTAAGGTCCACACAGGACTAAGGTCCACACAGGTCCACACAGGACTAAGGTCCACGCAGGACTAAGGTCCACGCAGGACTAAGGTCCACACAGGTCCACACAGGACTAAGGTCCACACAGGACTAAGGTCCACGCAGGACTAAGGTCCACATAGGACTAAGGTCCACGCAGGACTACGGTCCATACAGGACTAAGGTCCACACAGGATTAAGGTCCACGCAGGACTAAGGTCCACACAGGACTAAGGTCCACACAGGACTAAGGTCCACACAGGACTAAGGTCCACACAGGACTAAGGTCCACACAGGACTAAGGTCCACACAGGACTAAGATCCACGTAGGACTGAGGTCCACGCAGGACTAAGGTCCACACAGGACTAAGGTCCACACAGGACTACAGACCACCAGAGGGAGAGGTCCGGGCAATCCAATAGACTGGGGTTCCATTGCATTAAAGTCAATCGTGGGGATGAGGTTTGTGTTTCGGATGGTCTGATAACAGAGAAGATTTACTCAGCGTGTGCCTCTGTGTTTATAAACGAGACACTTGCACCAAATATCGTCCACATCTGGGATGTGTCACACACACAGATTCGCCGCAGACAACATAGCCGGGCTACCAGCCAACTCCATCTGGCGGCAGATAAATCTGTGCGACCCATCTGGACTTGGCCTGATTGGAGGTTTGTAAAAGCCAAGTGCTACTCAGGGAAACTTGAATGATTCATATCACGTGACCAGATGTGTGCTTGGCATTCACACAAAGTACTTCTATAAAATGTTTATTCAATTTATATATACATAGGTGAGACTCATCCAAATGATTTCATTAGAACGAGTCTCTTTTTCATTTCACTGTTTTTGTTTTTATGATGGAGGTCTAATTTATTCCATATATATTCTAACCGGCTGCATTGATAAAAAGACAGGTGAAAAGATATAGTTTCAGTTGTGAGCACGTTGTAACCTAACGTTGTATGGACGTAGAAATTTTTAACGCGTTGTGTGCACATGCTCAGCAAGTTTTTAGCACGTTGTAAATCGGCATTTTAAGGAAGAGGATCTGTGAACACCAGCAAGTGCACAGCATGTTGCAAGCACTTTTTGGGACATATACATTCAGCTGTGAACAAACTCGGCCGGCTACTGCCAAATCTAATTGTTGGGACTCTCTCTTCTTGAATCTCTTCTAGCATATCAGCTGGCATGTTGTGCTGAATTGTTGACATTGTCTGAAATTATATGGATATATATTACAGCTGATAATAACAATAAACCTGTGTCACAACAAGAGACATGGTCATTTAGTTTTTTGTTTTATTTTGTCCATTCAGAACACTACTTCTTATTTATTAGAATCGCTGTAATTTGGAATAACCTGACAACTAAATTGTTACAGGTCGCCATTTTCTGTGGCACTGAAGCCACCTATTGACCAATCTAACAACCACAAGTTTGCTTCTACCTGCTCACCACGTTGTAAGCACGTTGTTACAAAACGTTGTGAGAAAATGTGCTGAAAACGTTTTGAAGGACAAATATGTTATCAGGTCAGTCCGCAACGTTATCCTTCTACGTGCTCAACACGTTGGAAAAACGTAGAAAGACAACTAAACCGGGGATCGAACCAACGACCTTTGGATCATCACAGAGGAACTGATGCTAATAAGCCTGCGCTTAAATCAACTGCACCACGGCCTGAATCGTTCTTAATGAACCCTAAAGTATCATTGTCAGTAATCGTCCTGCCATCCACAGCTTATGCTGAAGCTACAGAATGTGTCTGCTGCAGATGTCACTGTATTAAGCTTCACCATGAATTGCTTTACTTTACCTCTCTCATCAGGAAAAGCTTGAATTAAAAAAGATAACTGTATGGCACTGAAATCATGATATCAGAGCAATCCTTAATACTGATGGCAGATTATTAAATGAGAATCACACATCAAATAACACTTTCAGACCATTTACATATCATTATATTACATTTCATACATTTCAATGTCTTAGAAGCGACATTGACTCTTAAATATTTTATTGATGATTGAAAACAGTTTTGAAAGATATCAGGACCAAGAAAACGGATATAAAACGTACCTTGCAAATAAAAAGAATGCATATAGCTGTCAATCTTAAATTTATTTGGTTTTCTTAGTCACACTCCAATGCTAAAGGTCCGGGGTTCGAATCACTGTTTGAGACAATTACTTTGGTCATGCTGCATGGTCGAAAAAGGTGAAAATCTAGTGCTGAGTTATTTTTCATTCCACCCAGTGCTCCATGACTGGTTAACAAAGCTTGTGTTTTGTGTTATCATGTCTATAGATTAATGCAAATGAAATATCCCCAGTCACTCTTCGAAAAGAGCAAGATATTGAGTCCACGTGACAGGCTTCTATCTAATCTGATATGGCCCAAATAGTGCTGTGAAGATCGTTATTTCAAACAAATCAAAATTTCTCAGTGGCATGTTTATATAGAGTCGGTAATAAAACTATCTATTATGTAAGGGAAGATGCAACTGGTCCATATATAGCAGGGAAGGCTGGATGAAGACAAGTGGTGAAGGGACAAGGCATGTGGTACTGGGGCACATTACTTTATATGGAAATGATTTGCTTGACATGCTGCTGAATGACCTTGCCCAGGGACCTAACATGGCCAATATATATCTGCCTACCTATTTATAAGATGGAATGGGTGTGATTATCCATCCCCAAGGTCAAGGACAGTTCCACATTATCTGCCTCCTGTCTATCCTGAACTGGACAGTTACATGGTCAGAAAGCGTATTCCTATACTTTGTGTTTAAAATCAGTCATGAGCTGTTAACATGTGGGACATCTGTGTGGTCCACATCCAAGGCCTACAATCCATACTTCAGGTAATATCATCACAGTCCACCAACATTTGACCAACTGCGATACAGCTGCCAACTGTACACAACTCACGATATCTTGTCACATGTTTATGTTGTCTTCTCAGATAAATTTTATTTATTTTCAATCCAAACCAAATTTTCCACATCCACATTTTATCATATACTTTTCTATGAGAGTAAATTATGGAAAGATATCATTTATATCCAGATTGACTATTTTCAGAACCAGAAATGGAATTGTTTTCTCAATGATTTTTATCGATAGCAAAACAATTATTTCTCACATTTCAGGTGGTTCTGGCACTCATTTATGAAAAGAGTCAGAATAACACATTGTTAACAAATATATCCATTACAAAACATGTCATGTCCGTCTATCTAAAATATGTGGTACTGAATTATTATTATTAAATGATATATATGTTGCAGGATAAATAACAAGCTTGAATACACTCAGCAGCATGTGTAGAGTTTGTGTTTTGTGAGTCTGGAAGCATTAGGTTTGAGCAGACTGTTGCATTGACTGGGCTAATAATCCCCTAGAAAAGCAGCTCATATGTTCCAGTCCAGCTGTGTCAGGGGAGGGGAGCCACACATTTAAAATCAACCTCATTTAGCAATGCCTCGAGGGATATGAAGTTTTGTCATAATAGCCAGTCTCTGTTCTCAAGCCTGGGGACGTGTGATCACATAGCCACCATATTGCCTAAGCTTACTTCCGGTTCCGGATGATTCTGCTGTAAGTGTATGCAAGTGTAGTGTGATGTAATCCCTGCAGACTCACTTGGCAATATCTGGTATGCGATTTGTGCCAATGCCCAGGGGGCCCACACTGACCCATAGCCACTAGTTATTGGTAAAGAGGTCAACTGAAAAACAAAGTCACAAATGAGGTCAATCGAAAGTTAATGTGCTTGCCACAAGGTGTTCACTGCATTAAAGGTCAACATGCATCAAGGGTAAATGTTGCCTTGCTTGGATAATGTTGAGAGTATATTTACATGATTAAACCTGCCACTCTCACTGTCCCATATGCATTATGGATGCTATTTGGACATGCAAATGCATTTTGAAAATATATTAAATGACATTTTGTATCGTTCAAATACAAACCATAAACGCTGTTTTAATTTGATATATTGGAAATTACGTCTTTGCAAAAAATGGCCACAGAAAAGTCATGATTATACTGTGCCAAGATATATGTATAATTTATTCATATATCCTTATCGTGATTGTCACATTAATAACAAAATAAACATTATATTCTTGAAGTACATCAATCAGATTGACTCTTCCAAAGCTATATATATTCAATACATTATACTGATTTCTTGTAATGATAATCGTAGATATTGTTTACACCAGCACAAGTAATATATTTTATGTCTGGGTTTGGCTGGCTCAGTTACCATGGATCTCTGTTATAATTCAGACGCGAACTCTTGTCTGATCTTATACATATTCTCAGTCCTATCATATTCAATACCACTAGGTGTTATATACCAGACAGAATATCAACATATCCATCCCAATCCAATCTGTTTGACAGCAGGGAACTGCAGTTTACCAAATATGGCACCAGAATGCCACTTAATATTCAACAATACTTCACAGCTGGTTGAGTATTAAACAATATCTTATCAATAATAAATGTATATTTATCATTTATGTTAGACTGAACAAGGCCATTTTCTTTACGTATAAAAAAGATATAATCGCTTCGTACGATAACAGATGTTATTGATGGAGTTTGATCATTCATTATTAGAATAATGACATCATTACCTGACATTAAGAAGTTGATTAAATGAACGCAGATGACCACATCAGCACCAAAACAGCGTCAGTATGAGTGGGTAGGGGAACTTTTCTCATTGTTGATTACATGATATTAGAAATTTCCCTGTGTTGTTTTATGTACTGAAAAATGGGCCAACATATTGAACTCAGTTTTTCATACATAATCACGAAGTCTAGCTTTGAACAAAAGGATCATTTTAGGAACATAACATGGCAGCACCGTTGTGAATTAGCCCCCCCCCCCCCCAACAAAAAAAGAAAACTTTTGAAGAATGAGCTAGGTGATAATTGCTCAAAGTGAATAACCCTCAGGCTTCAAACCACTGATCTAACTGAAGAATGTTAAATCGTAATTAGGATGTTGGGACATGATTTATCATTACTCTACCTTATAGAGAGGCTTATCAATATCATGCCTTATGGCGGCACAATATTGGCATCGATCTGCTTCCCACCTAATGTCCATGATATCAATGATGTATTGTGTTCCCATCAGCACTACACACACTTCTGACATTAAAAACATATTTTACCAGAATTAGATCCTGGTTTGTTATTCCAAATTCTTGACGTTAGCATATAAATGTCTCTACTATGGTAATCACAATTATTAAAGTAGCTATTCTAAGCCTTGATGAGCATGTTTACAGTTGTCTGGGTCTAATCTTGCAATGTTAATCTCTTCTGTCATGTTCCAGGGCACTTTGAGATAACTACACCTCATATAGTATATCAATATCAAAATGCATATCAAAATGAGAATTTGTCAATATTTTAACTTGCATTTTACAATTCCATATTTCCATTGCATTGATACAAATATTTTGTGATTGTGTTTGATATTATGACATAAAGCGAACAAAAGAATTTATTATTGTCAGGATATTTCCTTTTGCCAAGGGATGTGGTGGACCTTTAAAAATATTTTTTTGATTTCACGAAATCCTCCATTGTTGAAGACACATTTAGAAAGTCAAAAGAATAAAAAGGTTACACCCTCCACTGTCTGAAGCCTATTTCTGATGTCATCCATATAATTTACCCATCCTTATACATACAATATACCCAGCAATATAAATCCACAATTCAGTTGGCTATATATTAGCCAAAAGGTTACCTGCCCTATACAATCCCAAATATGCAGTGCCTTGAGTATTCCACATTGATTCCAGCCTGATATAATCCATAATGTGCCTATCTCTGTATAATATGCAATGAACCCAACCTTATATAATCGTTTTCAGCCTATTCTTAAACGAGGAGACTGAAGTACTTGTCCTAATATTAGTAGGCAAGGAATTCCATAGTCTTGGACCTATAGATGAGAAGGCCCTGTTACCTACTGTCATCAGCCTGGTCTTAGGTACTTGTAAGTGGGTGCCATCGTTGGATCTTAGACAGCGTTCACCTTCTTTGATCAGGAGTAGATCACGTAAGTAAGGCGGAGCCTTACCATTAAGGGCTTTCCAGGTTAATAGCAGAATTTTAAAATCAATTCTCGCGTGAACAGGAAGTCAATGCAGTTCCTGTAATTTTCCTGAGATGTGATCGAATTTCCTGATTTTTCCTACTACCCGTGCTGCAGAGTTTTGGAGGTATTGCAGTTTCCTGATGTCAGTTTTAGGAAGACCCGCCAGAAGACCATTCCCATAGTCCAGGGTAGATGGAACAAAAGCATGGGTAAGTGTTACTGCGGTCTTCTCGTCTAGACAATGTCTGATGGCCGCCAAGTTCCTAATGTGATAATAGCCTTCTGACACATTTTCTTGATATGGGCCTTCATGTCCATGTTGGAGTCAAATGTGATGCCAAGGTCCACCACTGACTCACTGGGAGCAATATCAGAGTCACCCACTCTGATTGTGGTTGGGATACTGCCATGGATGGTAGTACTGTATCTGTCAGTACATATGAGCATCTCAGTTTTACCATCATTTATCTTCATCTTGTTTGATATAAGGAAGTTTCTGACCTCACTGACACATTTCTCCAGTTTGTGTCTGCTCATATCCACATGATGGGGAGATGTGTGGTCTACAGGGATGTAGATCTGAGTATCATCTGCATAAATATGATAGCTCAGACCATATTTAGCTAGGATATCAGATAGGGGTGTCATGTAAATGGTGAATAGTATAGGACCCAGGACCGAGCCTTGGGGTACCCCATATTTTATGGACTTGAGACAGGATCTATGGACCCCAACCTTCACACATTGCTTCCTGTTCATTAGGTATGACCGAATCCAGGAGAGTGCATGACCTTTGACGTTGCATCTATCTCTTAGTCTATCCAAGAGGATTTGATGGTCAATAGTGTCAAAGGCAGCGGAAAGGTCAAGCAACAGCAAGATAACTGACTTTCTATTGTCTAGAGCACCCAAGATATTTGCACCCTTAACAAAGCGGTTTCAGTGCTATGATATTCCTTGTAGGCTGATTGGAACTTGTCAGTAAGGCCATTCCTTACGAGATGGGGGACTAATTGGTCTGCGATTGCCCTCTCAGTTAGTTTAGAGATAAATGTTAGGTTGGAAACAGGCCTATAGTTTTTCTCGACCAGTTCTAAACCGAGTTTCTTCAGCAGGAGTGTTATGATGGCTATTTTCATATTTTCAGATACTGCTGATTCCATCAATGATTTATTTATGATGGAAGTAATTATTGGTAGGAGGTCATCTAAGAGCTCAAGTAGGAGCCAGGTTGGAATTGGATCCAGCTCACATGACTTCTTTGCAGACCCTTTTGACCAATTTTCGCACGTCGTCAATGGTCAAGGGTGTGAACCTTTCCAGACATGTAGTACTATTGTTCACAGTGCCACCTGGTGGCGGAATTTGGCAGGATGGGGCCTTATCAATGTCCAGGCGGATTCTCTCTATAATAGAATGTTTCCAGTTTTCTGTATTCTGCAGATTTATATATGACATATCATAACTTGATTTATATATTCCACATTGCATCCAGCCCCATATGAAATGCAGAATGTACCCAGTCCTATATAATCTACATTGTATCCTATGTAATGCAGAATGTACCCAGTCTTATGTAATCTACATTGTATCCTATGTAATAATAAAAATAATAATAAAATTTATATAGCGCTGATACCAGACAAGTCTGTTCATAGCGCTATGTTCAGGACATGCATCCTGAAGAGATGAGTTTTCAGTCTACTCTTAAAAGAGGAGACTGACGTACTAGTCCTAATACTACTTGGCAGAGAGTTCCAGAGCCTGGGACCAGCACAGGAGAAAGCCCTATCCCCTATAGTCCTGAGCCTAGTATTAGGGACCTCTAGGTGGGTGCCATCATTTGATCTTAGATCACGTTCACCCTGTTTAATCTGGAGAAGATCAAGTAAGTAAGGTGGAGCCTTACCATTTAGGGCCTTCCAGGTCAGGAGTAAGATTTTGAAATCAATTCTTGCTTGGACTGGTAGCCAGTGAAGTTCCCTTAGTTTTCCTGAGATATGGTCAAATTTCCTAATTTTTCCTACGACACGTGCTGCAGAGTTTTGAACGTATTGTAGTTTCCTAATGTCAGATTTAGGAAGACCTGTAAGTAAACCATTTCCATAGTCCAGGGTTGAGGTGACAAAAGCATGGGTAAGTGTTATGGCTGTCTTCTCATCTAGACAGTGCCTAATGGCCGCAAGGTTCCTAATGTGGTAGTAGCCCTTCTGGCACATTCTTTTAATCTGAGCCTTCATATCCAGCCTGGTATCCAGAGTTATGCCAAGGTCCACTACAGATTCACTAGGGGTAATATCAGAGTTGCCCATTGTGATGGTGCTTGAGTTACTGCTACCGAAAGCAGTATTGTACCTGTCAGTACATATGAGCATCTCCGTCTTGCCATCATTTATCTTCATCTTGTTAGATAGTAGGAAGTCCCTAACTTCACCAACACATCTTTCAAGGTTTTGCTTGTCCACATCAACCTGATGTGGGGAAGAATGATCTATTGGAATGTAGATCTGGGTATCATCAGCATAGATGTGATAACTCAATCCATATTTGGTAAGGATATCAGACTGGGGTGTCATATAGATAGTGAATAGTATAGGCCCTAATACTGATCCTTGTGGAAGACCATATCTAATGGGCTTCATGCAGGACCTACCAGCTCCCACTTTAACACACTGTTGCCTATTACTTAAGTATGACCTTATCCAAGATAGGGCATGACCTCTAACCCTGCAACGAGATTCGAGTCTATCTAGGAGAATTTGATGGTCAATGGTGTCAAAGGCAGCAGAGAGGTCCAGCAATAGCAAAATAACTGACTTTTTGTTATCAAGAGCACCGAGTATGTCATTGTGTACTCTAAGTAGAGCAGTTTCAGTACTATGATATTCCTTGTATGCTGATTGAAATTTATCAGTAAGGCCATTCCTTACTAGGTGGGGAACCAGTTGATCTGCAGCAGCCCGTTCTGTGAGTTTGGAGATGTATGTTAAGTTGGAAACCGGTCTATAATTCTTTTCAACCAGTTCCAGGCCCAGTTTTTTAAGCAGGGGTGTTATTATGGCAATCTTCATGTTTTCAGATACTGCTGACTCAACAAGTGATTTGTTAATGAACGCAGTAATTAGTGGTAAGAGGTCATCCAAGAGTTCAAATAGGAGCCAAGTAGGGATAGGATCCAGTTCACAGGATTTCTTAGCTGACCTTTTTATCAGTTTACATACATCCTCCTGTGTTAAGGGTATGAACCTATCAAGGCACTCAGCAGACCCATTAACACCATTGTTTGCAGTGTCACCTGGTGGTGGATTTTGGCAGGATGAAGCATCAATATCATGGCGTATTTTGTCAATCTTTTCAAGGAAAAATGTGTTAAACTTTTCCGCCAGCATAACTTCACAGTCTGATTGGGGCATAGGAACCTCCTTATTATTGTGCATGACTGTATCTATGACTTTAAAAAGTTTTTTAGGGTCATGCTTGTTTTCCTCCACCAAATTGGAGAAATAACTGGATTGAGCTGACTTTAGCATGGCATTATATTTATTCCTCTGAGAGTTGTAAAGCTCCTTATCAATGTGAGAGTCACTTCTATTCATTTTTCTCTCAAGCCTTCTCTTGAGAGACCTTTCCAGCTTTAGTTGGTCATTCATCCATGGAACAGGGTTCCGTTGAGTAACCATTGCCTGTCTGATGGGAGCATGCTTGTCTTTGAGTGATGTGAGTTTCTTGTCGTAGTAATCTACCATATCAACCAGGCTAAGGTGTTCCCAGCAATCAGGGTCTAGGGACCTAATGTCCCTCTTTAGGGATTGGAGATCTAGGCCCTTAAAGTTCCTATACTTGATTGCCTTTTTGTGTGGTTTAGGGGTTGTCATACCTATATAGAGCTTAATTATCTTGTGGTCAGATATGTATTCATCCACCAGGTGGCTCTTTAGTAACTTATTTCCCTTAAAAGTAATAATAAGGTCGAGTGTGTTACCTAATCTGTGAGTTGGTTCCTTTACCCATTGGTTCATGTCAAAAGTAGAGAGGACATCATTGAACTTTATGACATCAGGTTTGCTAGGTTTATTGACATGAAAATTGTAGTCATCTACAATATGACTTCATGATTAAATGACCCATAATGAGATAGTAGCTGGGTGAATTCATCATAAAATTCAGAATAAGTATATCTGTTTTTGGCAGATGGTTCCGGGCGATAGATAGTAACAAAGGTAAGCTTTTTCCCTTTGATTAAAAGGGATGCCTCAAGGAGTTCCATTGTCTTCACCACTGGTTGGTTCAACCTATTTGTTATAAATGGGAGCTCAGCACGCCGAAGTAGACCCAGGCCCCCACCTGAGCGCCCTCTGCGAGTGAAGGAGTGGAATTTGAGGGTGCCCCCCTCAAGCTCCCTAGTAACCCTCTCCTCATTATCTTCTTGTAACCATGTCTCAGTTACAAATAGAGCATCGAGGTTATGTTCAGAGAAATAGTCCCTCAATAGTAGTACCTTGCCAGAGATACTTTGAGCATTACACACACCAATTAGTAGTTGGCTGCTAGGCTTGGATTTGCATGGCTGTGGGTTATTGTTCGTGGCGCCCCCTTTATTTCCCTTTCGTCTACGAGCACGTGTTGAGCCTGCAGGGCCACGTTCTTTATGGGTCTGTATATTATTTAAGATTGAAAAGCGATTTTGTTTGGGAGAATTTGTCGCAATTGACCGGTTGCGCGTATTTAACAAGGGTTCCATATCAGTTTGATTATTAAATTTCGCTTTGTTTACTTTCAAAAGTCGAGCACGTGGTGGTTTCACTCGGCGATTTCCGGCCAAGATCGTGTACCAATCAGGTTTAACCGAGGCAGTAGAGTGGGCGGAGCCAGGGAGTGACGTCACTGAGCATACAGGTTTTGACGTAGAGCATCCGGGCATTTTCAAAGTGTCAATAAAGAAGCTGCCGGACATATTCATGCGGCGTTCAGCGTTACAACGATATTTCGTCGAGTAAGATGTACGAGTGTCAACGCTGAGGGGAATATTACTGTCAGGACTATTAGAGGTAAGCGATGCATGTTTTAATATAGAGGAGAAGTTATGGATTTTATTTAGAGACGATAATTTCACAGAGTGGTAGTCAGGAATATCATGAGGCAAACTGTATGATTGGCCAGCACCAACTGATTCCAAAGTCGAGAAAAGAGGGGTATTTTGTTTTAATGTGAGCGGTTTGTGGAATAATGTTAGATGTAGTGATTTACATGAGGATTTAGCTAGTCTAATTATATGTTTATGTTTTACTGTTACCATATTAAGATTGTTAAGCGAGTGAGGTCGTGTGATTCGGCCAAGGTGAAGGTCACAAAGGATGATGGCACACGTGGAGATATATGGCAGTGTATTATAGGAAGACAAGATTCATTATTAATACAGTCTTTAGCAGCGGCAATCGCTGATCCTGTCCCTCTGATCATTATCATTGATATGGGCTTCCCGTCTTGAACCACGTCCTTAAGGTTAATGGAAGCACCGGATTTTTGCCGGAAAGATTCAATGGTTGAACCCTTTGTCCCGATTATGCGTCCTGCATCTTTCTTGGGGATGAAGATAACTTCCTCACGGGTCCTCTTCTTGGTCTCAGATTTAGTAGAAGTGGTGGATGTAGGGGTTGTTGCAGGCCTCGGGGGGAAGATGGATGTCCTAGCAGGCACAGATAGGTCTCCACGAAGCAGTGAGAGGTCTTTAGGAGGAGGCGTCTTCGGAGTGGCAGTAGGCATCTTCAGAGAGTTAAGCTGGTTAGCAACAGCCGTTAGGGAAGCTGATAGCAGCTGTCCATCTTCAGCCTCACCCTCACTTCCATAGAATGAATCAATCCGCTGATACGTGTAACCACTGTATACCCAAGAAGCCAAGCAACTATCGAGGGCATACCACTGTTGAAGTATTTCAGGATCTTGGTCCCCAACAGGGGGAGGAGTGAAGACCACCACCTGGGGTCCTTTAGATCTCTTCTTGGTCTCAGATTTAGTAGAAGTGGTGGATGTAGGGGTTGTTGCAGGCCTCGGGGGGATGATGGATGTCCTAGCAGGCACAGATAGGTCTCCACGAAGCAGTGAGAGGTCTTTAGGAGGAGGCGTCTTCGGAGTGGCAGTAGGCATCTTCAGAGAGTTAAGCTGGTTAGCAACAGCCGTTAGGGAAGCTGATAGCAGCTGTCCATCTTCAGCCTCACCCTCACTTCCATAGAATGAATCAATCCGCTGATACGTGTAACCACTGTATACCCAAGAAGCCAAGCAACTATCGAGGGCATACCACTGTTGAAGTATTTCAGGATCTTGGTCCCCAACAGGGGGAGGAGTGAAGACCACCACCTGGGGTCCTTTAGATCTCAAGAGGCGCACGGCTTGGGTAAGCCTGCGAAATACCTTCCTTCCCGACCATGACTTCTTCAATGGTGATGTATCAGGCAGGATAATGATCAGATCAACCTTCTCAGCCAGTGGTAGGTCCATGGCGATGTAGGCCAGCGTTTCCGTAGTTATGGAGGTCTGCCAGTCATCCCTGGTGAGGGAATCTACGAAATCGTCCTCCTGGCCCATAACACTGAAAAGTACTTGAGTGGAACCATCGGCCACGGAGGTCTTTGAGGCATCCTCGTCAGATCCGTCCTCAGCGTCAGCTGCGGTCGGAAGGTAGCGTGCCAGGACCTCCTCCTTCTCAGATAGGAGGGAGGAGGTACGGGCCAGCTCTGCCATGAGCCTGGCCCTCCCCGTCTCAAGGTCCTGGATGTCCTTCTCCTGGGAGCGTACCCGGTCACTAAGGGTACTTATCTCAGCATTAGCGGCTGTATTGAGTGCCATCAGACGGCTGTGAGAGCATTGAAGGGCCTCGAACTTAGATTTCCAGTCCGTCAGGTCATCATTGGCAGCCGTCAGCTCCGGAGTGGCCGGGTTCGGGGTGGTCGGAGCAGGGGGAAGGTTTCCCCCGGATAGACGGTGCTTCATGGTAGATCTCGTTTCTCGTCCTTCAGTTTCCATTGTTGGATTGTCAAATTGATGGAAGCAGGGAGAATATATACCAGTTTGGTAGTAGTCACGTGTGGTTTGGTATCAAATGAAAGTAAGAAAAACGAACACGTGGGTATATATGTTCAATGAAGCAGGGAATATCAATTATCTGTTTGCCAGGTACGTTTTGGGCAGGGGATTGTTGTATATATGTTTTCAAGTCCACGTGGTAGTAGTAGGCGTGGTTTATGGGCGTTCAGTAGGCGTGGCTTAATATAGCCGTGGCAGTAGACCACCGGAGTAGCGCACGTGCAAGTGTAGATTGTCAGAGCGTGTTACCGGGGTGAGTAGGGATTATATCCTAAGCGGTTCAGCAGGGCAGGTTATGTCGATAAACAAATATTATTTGGGTCAAATAAAGATTCAGGATGGTAGTAAAAAAGGTATTTAATTTCCGAAAAGGTATACAATGTATACTGTAAGGCAGGCAATAGTTTGAGAACCAATCTCGGCAGAAGAGAAATGGTAGCAAGATGCAGCCCCGGCAGAAGGGGTTTGCAGGTAAAGTCCCGGCAGAGAGACTTGGTGTAATGTCTCAGCAGAGAGACGTGGAATGTCTCGGCAGAGAGACGTAGGCAAAATGTACCAAAGGTACAGGGAAGGGGAGAGGAAGCGGGATGGACCCAGGTATCTCTTAGAGAACGGAGTGGTAGTATTGGCGGGCACCGAGCAGCGGCCACCAGCACCGTGTACCTGAAGGTACAGTCAGCAATCCAGTCCTCGTGGCTTAAGTCTGGTTAGCGTCCGCCAAACAGGCTACAAATCGGTTGAAATCTATATTAACTGGGTCCTAGTTACGCAGGCTGGAGTACTCTCTGTGGAAACCAACTTTCGTTGAACTTAAGAGCGGCTAGAAGGGAATTTTCATAGAGCTTTGTCGGAGCTCAGTGAAAACACGTCCATTCAACACTCCACGCATGCGCAACCCAATTCTGCATATGTAATGCAGAATGTACCCAGTCTTATGTAATCTACATTGTATCCTATGTAATGCAGTATGTACCCAGTCTTATGTAATCTACATTGTATCCTATGTAATGCAGAATGTACCCAGTCTTATGTAATCTACATTGTATCCTATGTAATGCAGAATGTACCCAGTCTTATGTAATCTACATTGTATCCTATGTAATGCAGAATGTACCCAGTCTTATGTAATCTACATTGTATCCTATGTAATGCAGTATGTACCCAGTCTTATGTAATCTACATTGTATCCTATGTAATGCAGTATGTACCCAGTCCTATATAATCTACATTGTATCCTATGTAATGCAGTATGTACCCAGTCCTATATAATCTACATTGTATCCTATGTAAGGCGGAATGTACCCAGTCCTATATAATCTACATTGTATCCTATGTAATGCAGAATGTACCCAGTCCTATATAATCTACATTTTATCCTATGTAATGCAGAATGTACCCAGTCCTATATAATCTACATTTTATCCTATGTAATGCAGAATGTACCCAGTCTTATGTAATCTACATTGTATTCTATGGAATGCAGAATGTACCCAGTCCTGTATAATCTACATTGTATCCTATGTAATGCAGAATGTACCCAGTCCTATGTAATCTACATTGTATCCTATGTAATGCAGAATGTACCCAGTCCTATATAATCTACATTGTATCCTATGTAATGCAGAATGTACCCAGTCCTATATAATCTACATTGTATCCTATGTAATGCAGAATGTACCCAGTCTTATATAATCTACATTGTATTCTATGTAATACAGAATGTACCCAGTCCTATGTAATCTACATTGTATCCTATGTAATGCAGAATGTACCCAGTCTTATGTAATCTACATTGTATTCTATGTAATGCAGAATGTACCCAATCTTATGTAATCTACATTGTAGTCTATGTAATGCAGAATTTACCCAGTCCTATATAATCTACATTGTATTCTATGTAATGCAGAATGTACACAGTCCTATGTAATCTACATTGTATCCTATGTAATGCAGAATGTACCCAGTCCTATAGAATCTACATTGTATCCTATGTAATGCAGAATGTACCCAGTCCTATATAATCTACATTGTATCCTATGTAATGCAGAATGTACCCAGTCCTATATAATCTACATTGTATCCTATGTAATGCAGAATGTACCCAGTCTTATGTAATCTACATTGTATCCTATGTAATGCAGAATGTACCCAGTCCTTTAGAATCTACATTGTATCCTATGTAATGCACAATGTACCCAGTCCTATATAATCTACATTGTATCCTATGTAATGAAGAATGTACCCAGTCCTATATAATCTACATTGTATCCTATGTAATGCAGAATGTACCCAGTCCTATAGAATCTACATTGTATCCTATGTAATGCAGAATGTACCCAGTCCTATATAATCTACATTGTATCCTATGTAATGCAGAATGTACCCAGTCTTATGTAATCTACATTGTATCCTATGTAATGCAGAATGTACCCAGTCCTATAGAATCTACATTGTATCCTATGTAATGCACAATGTACCCAGTCCTATATAATCTACATTGTATCCTATGTAATGCAGAATGTACCCAGTCCTATAGAATCTACATTGTATCCTATGTAATGCAGAATGTACCCAGTCCTATAGAATCTACATTGTATCCTATGTAATGCAGAATGTACCCAATCTTATGTAATCTACATTGTATTCTATGTAATGCAGAATGTACCCAGTCTTATGTAATCTACATTGTATCCTATGTAATGCAGAATGTACCCAATCTTATGTTATCTACATTGTAGTCTATGTAATGCAGAATGTACCCAGTCCTATATAATCTACATTGTATTCTATGTAATGCAGAATGTACCCAGTCCTATATAATCTACATTGTATCCTATGTAATGCAGAATGTACCCAGTCTTATGTAATCTACATTGTATTCTATGTAATGCAGAATGTACCCAATCTTATGTAATCTACATTGTATTCTATGTAATGCAGAATGTACCCAATCTTATGTAATCTACATTGTATTCTATGTAATGCAGAATGTACCCAGTCCTATATAATCTACATTGTATTCTATGTAATGCAGAATGTACCCAGTCCTATATAATCTACATTGTATCCTATGTAATGCAGAATGTACCCAGTCCTATGTAATCTACATTTTATCCTATGTAATGCAGAATGTACCCAGTCCTATATAATCTACATTGTATTCTATGTAATGCAGAATGTACCCAGTCCTATAGAATCTACATTGTATCCTATGTAATGCAGAATGTACCCAGTCCTATAGAATCTACATTGTATCCTATGTAATGCAGAATGTACCCAGTCCTATATAATCAACATTGTATCCTATGTAATGCAGAATGTACCCAGTCCTATATAATCTACATTGTATTCTATGTAATGCAGAATGTACCGAGTCCTATATAATCTACATTGTATCCTATGTAATACAGAATGTACCCAGTCTTATATAATCTACATTGTATTCTATGTGATACAGAATGTACCCAGTCCTATATAATCTACATTGTATTCTATGTAATGCAGAATGTACCCAGTCCTATATAATCTACATTGTATCCTATGTAATGCAGAATGTACCCAGTCCTATATAATCTACATTGTATCCTATGTCATACAGAATGTACCCAGTCTTATATAATCTACATTGTATTCTATGTGATACAGAATGTACCCAGTCCTATATAATCAACATTGTATCCTATGTAATGCAGAATGTACCCAGTCCTATATAATCTACATTGTATCCTATGTAATGCAGAATGTACCCAGTCCTATATAATCTACATTGTATCCTATGTAATGCAGAATGTACCCAGTCCTATATAATCTACATTGTATCCTATGTAATGCAGAATGTACCCAGTCTTATATAATCTACATTGTATCCTATGTAATGCAGAATGTACCCAGTCCTGTATAATCTACATTGTATCCTATGTAATACAGAATGTACCCAGTCCTATATAATCTACATTGTATCCTATGTAATGCAGAATGTACCCAGTCCTATATAATCTACATTGTATCAAATGTAATGCAGAATATACCCAGTCCTATATAATCTACATTATATCCTATGTAATGCAGAATGTACCCAGTCCTATATAATCTACATTGTATCCTATGTAATGCAGAATGTACCCAGTCCTATATAATCTACATTGTATCCTATGTAATGCAGAATGTACCCAGTCCTATATAATCTACATTGTATCCTATGTAATACAGAATGTACCCAGTCCTATATAATCTACATTTTATCCTATGTGATCCAGATTGTACCCAGTCTGATGTAATCTACATTGTATCCTATGTAATGCAGAATGTACCCAGTCCTTTATAATCTGCATTGTATCCTATGTAATGCAGAATGTACCCAGTCTTATGTAATCTACATTGTATCCTATGTAATGCAGAATGTACCCAGTCCTATATAATCCACATTGTATCCTATGTAATGCAGAATGTACCCAGTCCTATATAATCTGCATTGTATCCTATGTAATGCAGAATGTACCCAGTCCTATGTAATCTACATTGTATCCTATGTAATGCAGAACGTACCCAGTCCTATATAATCTACATTGTATCCTATATAATGCAGAATGTACCCAGTCCTATATAATCTGCATTGTATCCTATGTAATGCAGAATGTACACAGTCTTATGTAATCTACATTGTATCCCATGTAATGCAGAACGTACCCAGTCTTATGTAATCTACATTGTATCCTATGTAATGCAGAATGTACCCAGTCCTATACAATCTGCATTGTATCCTATGTAATGCAGAACGTACCCAGTCCTATATAATCTGCATTGTATCCTATATAATGCAGAATGTACCCAGTCCTATATAATCTGCATTGTATCCTATGTAATGCAGAATGTACACAGTCTTATGTAATCTACATTGTATCCTATGTAATGCAGAACGTACCCAGTCTTATGTAATCTACATTGTATCCTATGTAATGCAGAATGTACCCAGTCCTATATAATCTGCATTGTATCCCATGTAATGCAGAATGTACCCAGTCCTATATAATCTGCATTGTATCCTATGTAATGCAGAATGTACCCAGTCCTATATAATCTACATTGTATCCTATGTAATGCAGAATGTACCCAGTCCTATGTAATCTACATTGTATCCTATGTAATGCAGTATGTACCCAGTCCTATATAATCTACATTGTATCCTATATAATGCAGAATGTACCCAGTCCTATATAATCTGCATTGTATCCTATGTAATGCAGAATGTACACAGTCTTATGTAATCTACATTGTATCCTATGTAATGCAGAACGTACCCAGTCTTATGTAATCTACATTGTATCCTATGTAATGCAGAATGTACCCAGTCCTATACAATCTGCATTGTATCCTATGTAATGCAGAATGTACCCAGTCCTATGTAATCTACATTGTATCCTATGTAATGCAGAATGTACCCAGTCCTATATAATCTACATTGTATCCTATGTAATGCAGAATGTACCCAATCTTATGTAATCTACATTGTATTCTATGTAATGCAGAATGTACCCAGTCCTATATAATCTACATTGTATCCTATGTAATGCAGAATGTACCCAGTCCTATATAATCAACATTGTATCCTATGTAATGCAGAATGTACCCAGTCCTATGTAATCTACATTGTATCCTATGTAATGCAGAATGTACCCAGTCCTATAGAATCTACATTGTATCCTATGTAATGCAGAATGTACCCAGTCCTATATAATCTACATTGTATCCTATGTAATGCAGAATGTACCCAGTCCTATATAATCTACATTGTATCCTATGTAATGCAGAATGTACCCAGTCCTATATAATCTACACTGTATTCTATGTAATGCAGAATGTACCCAGTCTTATGTAATCTACATTGTATCCTATGTAATGCAGAATGTACCCAATCTTATGTAATCTACATTGTAGTCTATGTAATGCAGAATTTACCCAGTCCTATATAATCTACATTGTATTCTATGTAATGCAGAATGTACCCAGTCCTATGTAATCTACATTGTATCCTATGTAATGCAGAATGTACCCAGTCCTATAGAATCTACATTGTATCCTATGTAATGCAGAATTTACCCAGTCCTATATAATCTACATTGTATCCTATGTAATGCAGAATGTACCCAGTCCTATAGAATCTACATTGTATCCTATGTAATGCAGAATGTACCCAGTCCTATATAATCTACATTGTATCCTATGTAATGCAGAATGTACCCAGTCCTATAGAATCTGCATTGTATCCTATGTAATGCAGAATGTACACAGTCTTATGTAATCTACATTGTATCCTATGTAATGCAGAACGTACCCAGTCCTATACAATCTGCATTGTATCCTATGTAATGCAGAATGTACCCAGTCCTATGTAATCTACATTGTATCCTATGTAATGCAGAATGTACCCAGTCCTATATAATCTACATTGTATCCTATGTAATGCAGAATGTACCCAATCTTATGTAATCTACATTGTATTCTATGTAATGCAGAATGTACCCAGTCCTATATAATCTACATTGTATCCTATGTAATGCAGAATGTACCCAGTCCTATATAATCAACATTGTATCCTATGTAATGCAGAATGTACCCAGTCCTATGTAATCTACATTGTATCCTATGTAATGCAGAATGTACCCAGTCCTATAGAATCTACATTGTATCCTATGTAATGCAGAATGTACCCAGTCCTATATAATCTACATTGTATCCTATGTAATGCAGAATGTACCCAGTCCTATATAATCTACATTGTATCCTATGTAATGCAGAATGTACCCAGTCCTATATAATCTACACTGTATTCTATGTAATGCAGAATGTACCCAGTCTTATGTAATCTACATTGTATCCTATGTAATGCAGAATGTACCCAATCTTATGTAATCTACATTGTAGTCTATGTAATGCAGAATTTACCCAGTCCTATATAATCTACATTGTATTCTATGTAATGCAGAATGTACCCAGTCCT
This sequence comes from Amphiduros pacificus, assembly GCA_949316495.1. NCBI lineage: Eukaryota > Metazoa > Annelida > Polychaeta > Phyllodocida > Hesionidae > Amphiduros > Amphiduros pacificus. Next base: position 42,696,264 of record OX439008.1, on the reverse strand, counting down.
ATGTAATCTACATTGTATCCTATGTAATGCAGAATGTACCCAGTCCTATAGAATCTACATTGTATCCTATGTAATGCAGAATTTACCCAGTCCTATATAATCTACATTGTATCCTATGTAATGCAGAATGTACCCAGTCCTATAGAATCTACATTGTATCCTATGTAATGCAGAATGTACCCAGTCCTATATAATCTACATTGTATCCTATGTAATGCAGAATGTACCCAGTCCTATAGAATCTGCATTGTATCCTATGTAATGCAGAATGTACACAGTCTTATGTAATCTACATTGTATCCTATGTAATGCAGAATGTACCCAGTCCTATATAATCTGCATTGTATCCTATGTAATGCAGAATGTACACAGTCTTATGTAATCTACATTGTATCCTATGTAATGCAGAACGTACCCAGTCTTATGTAATCTACATTGTATCCTATGTAATGCAGAATGTACCCAGTCCTATACAATCTGCATTGTATCCTATGTAATGCAGAATGTACCCAGTCCTATGTAATCTACATTGTATCCTATGTAATGCAGAATGTACCCAGTCCTATATAATCTACATTGTATCCTATGTAATGCAGAATGTACCCAATCTTATGTAATCTACATTGTATTCTATGTAATGCAGAATGTACCCAGTCCTATATAATCTACATTGTATCCTATGTAATGCAGAATGTACCCAGTCCTATATAATCAACATTGTATCCTATGTAATGCAGAATGTACCCAGTCCTATGTAATCTACATTGTATCCTATGTAATGCAGAATGTACCCAGTCCTATATAATCTACATTGTATCCTATGTAATGCAGAATGTACCCAGTCCTATATAATCTACATTGTATCCTATGTAATGCAGAATGTACCCAGTCCTATATAATCTACATTGTATCCTATGTAATGCAGAATGTACCCAGTCCTATATAATCTACACTGTATTCTATGTAATGCAGAATGTACCCAGTCTTATGTAATCTACATTGTATCCTATGTAATGCAGAATGTACCCAATCTTATGTAATCTACATTGTAGTCTATGTAATGCAGAATTTACCCAGTCCTATATAATCTACATTGTATTCTATGTAATGCAGAATGTACCCAGTCCTATGTAATCTACATTGTATCCTATGTAATGCAGAATGTACCCAGTCCTATAGAATCTACATTGTATCCTATGTAATGCAGAATTTACCCAGTCCTATATAATCTACATTGTATCCTATGTAATGCAGAATGTACCCAGTCCTATAGAATCTACATTGTATCCTATGTAATGCAGAATGTACCCAGTCCTATATAATCTACATTGTATCCTATGTAATGCAGAATGTACCCAGTCCTATAGAATCTACATTGTATCCTATGTAATGCAGAATGTACCCAGTCCTATATAATCTACATTGTATCCTATGTAATGCAGAATGTACCCAGTCTTATGTAATCTACATTGTATCCTATGTAATGCAGAATGTACCCAGTCCTATAGAATCTACATTGTATCCTATGTAATGCACAATGTACCCAGTCCTATATAATCTACATTGTATCCTATGTAATGCAGAATGTACCCAGTCCTATAGAATCTACATTGTATCCTATGTAATGCAGAATGTACCCAGTCCTATAGAATCTACATTGTATCCTATGTAATGCAGAATGTACCCAATCTTATGTAATCTACATTGTATTCTATGTAATGCAGAATGTACCCAGTCTTATGTAATCTACATTGTATCCTATGTAATGCAGAATGTACCCAATCTTATGTAATCTACATTGTAGTCTATGTAATGCAGAATTTACCCAGTCCTATATAATCTACATTGTATTCTATGTAATGCAGAATGTACCCAGTCCTATATAATCTACATTGTATCCTATGTAATGCAGAATGTACCCAGTCTTATGTAATCTACATTGTATTCTATGTAATGCAGAATGTACCCAATCTTATGTAATCTACATTGTATTCTATGTAATGCAGAATGTACCCAATCTTATGTAATCTACATTGTATTCTATGTAATGCAGAATGTACCCAGTCCTATATAATCTACATTGTATTCTATGTAATGCAGAATGTACCCAGTCCTATATAATCTACATTGTATCCTATGTAATGCAGAATGTACCCAGTCCTATGTAATCTACATTTTATCCTATGTAATGCAGAATGTACCCAGTCCTATATAATCTACATTGTATTCTATGTAATGCAGAATGTACCCAGTCCTATAGAATCTACATTGTATCCTATGTAATGCAGAATGTACCCAGTCCTATAGAATCTACATTGTATCCTATGTAATGCAGAATGTACCCAGTCCTATATAATCAACATTGTATCCTATGTAATGCAGAATGTACCCAGTCCTATATAATCTACATTGTATTCTATGTAATGCAGAATGTACCCAGTCCTATATAATCTACATTGTATCCTATGTAATACAGAATGTACCCAGTCTTATATAATCTACATTGTATTCTATGTGATACAGAATGTACCCAGTCCTATATAATCTACATTGTATTCTATGTAATGCAGAATGTACCCAGTCCTATATAATCTACATTGTATCCTATGTAATGCAGAATGTACCCAGTCCTATATAATCTACATTGTATCCTATGTCATACAGAATGTACCCAGTCTTATATAATCTACATTGTATTCTATGTGATACAGAATGTACCCAGTCCTATATAATCAACATTGTATCCTATGTAATGCAGAATGTACCCAGTCCTATATAATCTACATTGTATCCTATGTAATGCAGAATGTACCCAGTCCTATATAATCTACATTGTATCCTATGTAATGCAGAATGTACCCAGTCCTATATAATCTACATTGTATCCTATGTAATGCAGAATGTACCCAGTCTTATATAATCTACATTGTATCCTATGTAATGCAGAATGTACCCAGTCCTGTATAATCTACATTGTATCCTATGTAATACAGAATGTACCCAGTCCTATATAATCTACATTGTATCCTATGTAATGCAGAATGTACCCAGTCCTATATAATCTACATTGTATCAAATGTAATGCAGAATATACCCAGTCCTATATAATCTACATTATATCCTATGTAATGCAGAATGTACCCAGTCCTATATAATCTACATTGTATCCTATGTAATGCAGAATGTACCCAGTCCTATATAATCTACATTGTATCCTATGTAATGCAGAATGTACCCAGTCCTATATAATCTACATTGTATCCTATGTAATACAGAATGTACCCAGTCCTATATAATCTACATTTTATCCTATGTGATCCAGATTGTACCCAGTCTGATGTAATCTACATTGTATCCTATGTAATGCAGAATGTACCCAGTCCTTTATAATCTGCATTGTATCCTATGTAATGCAGAATGTACCCAGTCTTATGTAATCTACATTGTATCCTATGTAATGCAGAATGTACCCAGTCCTATATAATCCACATTGTATCCTATGTAATGCAGAATGTACCCAGTCCTATATAATCTGCATTGTATCCTATGTAATGCAGTATGTACCCAGTCCTATATAATCTACATTGTATCCTATATAATGCAGAATGTACCCAGTCCTATATAATCTGCATTGTATCCTATGTAATGCAGAATGTACACAGTCTTATGTAATCTACATTGTATCCTATGTAATGCAGAACGTACCCAGTCTTATGTAATCTACATTGTATCCTATGTAATGCAGAATGTACCCAGTCCTATATAATCTGCATTGTATCCTATGTAATGCAGAATGTACCCAGTCCTATATAATCTGCATTGTATCCTATGTAATGCAGAATGTACCCAGTCCTATATAATCTGCATTGTATCCTATGTAATGCAGAATGTACCCAGTCCTATATAATCTACATTGCATCCTATGTAATGCAGAATGTACCCAGTCCTATATAATCTGCATTGTATCCTATGTAATGCAGAATGTACCCAGTCCTATATAATCTGCATTGAATCCTATTTAATGCAGAATGTACCCAGTCCTATATAATCTACATTGTATCCTATGTAATGCAGAATGTACCCAGTCTTATGTAATCTACATTTTATCCTATGTAATGCAGAATGTACCCAGTCTTATGTAATCTACATTGTATCCTATGTAATGCAGAATGTACCCATTCTTATGTAATCTACATTGTATCCTATGTAATGCAGAATGTACCCAGTCCTATATAATCTACATTGTATCCTATGTAATGCAGAACGTACCCAGTCTTATGTAATCTACATTGTATCCTATGTAATGCAGAATGTACCCAGTCTTATGTAATCTACATTGTATCCTATGTAATGCAGAATGTACCCAGTCTTATGTAATCTACATTTTATCCTATGTAATGCAGAATGTACCCATTCTTATGTAATCTACATTGTATCCTATGTAATGCAGAATGTACCCAGTCTTATGTAATCTACATTGTATCCTATGTAATGCAGATTGTACCCAGTCTTATGTAATCTACATTGTATCCTATGTAATGCAGAATGTACCCATTCTTATGTAATCTACATTGTATCCTATGTAATGCAGAACGTACCCAGTCTTATGTAATCTACATTGTATCCTATGTAATGCAGATTGTACCCAGTCTTATGTAATCTACATTGTATCCTATGTAATACAGAATGTACCCATTCTTATGTAATCTACATTGTATCCTATGTAATGCAGAACGTACCCAGTCTTATGTAATCTACATTGTATCCTATGGAATGCAGAACGTACCCAGTCCTATATAAATCTACATTGTATCCTATGTAATGCAGAATGTACCCATTCTGATGTAATCTACATTGTATCCTATGTAATGCAGAATGTACACATTCTTATGTAATCTACATTGTATCCTATGTAATGCAGAACGTACCCAGTCCTATATAATCTACATTGTATCCTATGTAATGCAGAATGTACCCAGTCTTATGTAATCTACATTGTATCCTATGTAATGCAGAATGTACCCAGTCCTTTATAATCTGCATTGTATCCTATGTAATGCAGAATGTACCCAGTCCTATATAATCTACATTGTATCCTATGTAATGCAGAATGTACCCAGTCTTATGTAATCTACATTGTATCCTATGTAATGCAGAATGTACCCAGTCCTATATAATCTACATTGTATCCTATGTAATGCAGAATGTACCCAGTCCTTTATAATCTACAGTGTATCCTATGGAATGCAGACTGTACCTAGTCTTATGTAATCTACATTGTATCCTATGTAATGCAGAATGTACCCAGTCCTATATAATCTACATTGTATCCTATGTAATGCAGATTGTACCCAGTCTTATGTAAACTACATTGTATCCTATGGAATGCAGAATGTACCCAGTCTTATGTAATCTACATTGTATCCTATGTAATGCAGAATGTACCCAGTCCTATGTAATCTACATTGTATCCTATGTAATGCAGAATGTACCCAGTCTTATGTAATCTACATTGTATCCTATGTAATGCAGAATGTACCCAGTCCTATATAATCTACATTGTATCCTATGTAATGCAGAATGTACCCAGTCCTATATAATCAACATTGTATCCTATGTAATGCAGAATGTACCCAGTCCTATGTAATCTACATTGTATCCTATGTAATGCAGAATGTACCCAGTCTTATGTAATCTACATTGTATCCTATGTAATGCAGAATGTACCCAGTCCTATAGAATCTACATTGTATCCTATGTAATGCAGAATGTACCCAGTCCTATATAATCTACATTGTATCCTATGTAATGCAGAATGTACCCAGTCCTATATAATCTACATTGTATCCTATGTAATGCAGAATGTACCCAGTCCTATATAATCTACACTGTATTCTATGTAATGCAGAATGTACCCAGTCTTATGTAATCTACATTGTATCCTATGTAATGCAGAATGTACCCAATCTTATGTAATCTACATTGTAGTCTATGTAATGCAGAATTTACCCAGTCCTATATAATCTACATTGTATTCTATGTAATGCAGAATGTACCCAGTCCTATGTAATCTACATTGTATCCTATGTAATGCAGAATGTACCCAGTCCTATAGAATCTACATTGTATCCTATGTAATGCAGAATTTACCCAGTCCTATATAATCTACATTGTATCCTATGTAATGCAGAATGTACCCAGTCCTATAGAATCTACATTGTATCCTATGTAATGCAGAATGTACCCAGTCCTATATAATCTACATTGTATCCTATGTAATGCAGAATGTACCCAGTCCTATAGAATCTGCATTGTATCCTATGTAATGCAGAATGTACACAGTCTTATGTAATCTACATTGTATCCTATGTAATGCAGAATGTACCCAGTCCTATATAATCTGCATTGTATCCTATGTAATGCAGAATGTACACAGTCTTATGTAATCTACATTGTATCCTATGTAATGCAGAACGTACCCAGTCTTATGTAATCTACATTGTATCCTATGTAATGCAGAATGTACCCAGTCCTATACAATCTGCATTGTATCCTATGTAATGCAGAATGTACCCAGTCCTATGTAATCTACATTGTATCCTATGTAATGCAGAATGTACCCAGTCCTATATAATCTACATTGTATCCTATGTAATGCAGAATGTACCCAATCTTATGTAATCTACATTGTATTCTATGTAATGCAGAATGTACCCAGTCCTATATAATCTACATTGTATCCTATGTAATGCAGAATGTACCCAGTCCTATATAATCAACATTGTATCCTATGTAATGCAGAATGTACCCAGTCCTATGTAATCTACATTGTATCCTATGTAATGCAGAATGTACCCAGTCCTATATAATCTACATTGTATCCTATGTAATGCAGAATGTACCCAGTCCTATATAATCTACATTGTATCCTATGTAATGCAGAATGTACCCAGTCCTATATAATCTACATTGTATCCTATGTAATGCAGAATGTACCCAGTCCTATATAATCTACACTGTATTCTATGTAATGCAGAATGTACCCAGTCTTATGTAATCTACATTGTATCCTATGTAATGCAGAATGTACCCAATCTTATGTAATCTACATTGTAGTCTATGTAATGCAGAATTTACCCAGTCCTATATAATCTACATTGTATTCTATGTAATGCAGAATGTACCCAGTCCTATGTAATCTACATTGTATCCTATGTAATGCAGAATGTACCCAGTCCTATAGAATCTACATTGTATCCTATGTAATGCAGAATTTACCCAGTCCTATATAATCTACATTGTATCCTATGTAATGCAGAATGTACCCAGTCCTATAGAATCTACATTGTATCCTATGTAATGCAGAATGTACCCAGTCCTATATAATCTACATTGTATCCTATGTAATGCAGAATGTACCCAGTCCTATAGAATCTACATTGTATCCTATGTAATGCAGAATGTACCCAGTCCTATATAATCTACATTGTATCCTATGTAATGCAGAATGTACCCAGTCTTATGTAATCTACATTGTATCCTATGTAATGCAGAATGTACCCAGTCCTATAGAATCTACATTGTATCCTATGTAATGCACAATGTACCCAGTCCTATATAATCTACATTGTATCCTATGTAATGCAGAATGTACCCAGTCCTATAGAATCTACATTGTATCCTATGTAATGCAGAATGTACCCAGTCCTATAGAATCTACATTGTATCCTATGTAATGCAGAATGTACCCAATCTTATGTAATCTACATTGTATTCTATGTAATGCAGAATGTACCCAGTCTTATGTAATCTACATTGTATCCTATGTAATGCAGAATGTACCCAATCTTATGTAATCTACATTGTAGTCTATGTAATGCAGAATTTACCCAGTCCTATATAATCTACATTGTATTCTATGTAATGCAGAATGTACCCAGTCCTATATAATCTACATTGTATCCTATGTAATGCAGAATGTACCCAGTCTTATGTAATCTACATTGTATTCTATGTAATGCAGAATGTACCCAATCTTATGTAATCTACATTGTATTCTATGTAATGCAGAATGTACCCAATCTTATGTAATCTACATTGTATTCTATGTAATGCAGAATGTACCCAGTCCTATATAATCTACATTGTATTCTATGTAATGCAGAATGTACCCAGTCCTATATAATCTACATTGTATCCTATGTAATGCAGAATGTACCCAGTCCTATGTAATCTACATTTTATCCTATGTAATGCAGAATGTACCCAGTCCTATATAATCTACATTGTATTCTATGTAATGCAGAATGTACCCAGTCCTATAGAATCTACATTGTATCCTATGTAATGCAGAATGTACCCAGTCCTATAGAATCTACATTGTATCCTATGTAATGCAGAATGTACCCAGTCCTATATAATCAACATTGTATCCTATGTAATGCAGAATGTACCCAGTCCTATATAATCTACATTGTATTCTATGTAATGCAGAATGTACCCAGTCCTATATAATCTACATTGTATCCTATGTAATACAGAATGTACCCAGTCTTATATAATCTACATTGTATTCTATGTGATACAGAATGTACCCAGTCCTATATAATCTACATTGTATTCTATGTAATGCAGAATGTACCCAGTCCTATATAATCTACATTGTATCCTATGTAATGCAGAATGTACCCAGTCCTATATAATCTACATTGTATCCTATGTCATACAGAATGTACCCAGTCTTATATAATCTACATTGTATTCTATGTGATACAGAATGTACCCAGTCCTATATAATCAACATTGTATCCTATGTAATGCAGAATGTACCCAGTCCTATATAATCTACATTGTATCCTATGTAATGCAGAATGTACCCAGTCCTATATAATCTACATTGTATCCTATGTAATGCAGAATGTACCCAGTCCTATATAATCTACATTGTATCCTATGTAATGCAGAATGTACCCAGTCTTATATAATCTACATTGTATCCTATGTAATGCAGAATGTACCCAGTCCTGTATAATCTACATTGTATCCTATGTAATACAGAATGTACCCAGTCCTATATAATCTACATTGTATCCTATGTAATGCAGAATGTACCCAGTCCTATATAATCTACATTGTATCAAATGTAATGCAGAATATACCCAGTCCTATATAATCTACATTATATCCTATGTAATGCAGAATGTACCCAGTCCTATATAATCTACATTGTATCCTATGTAATGCAGAATGTACCCAGTCCTATATAATCTACATTGTATCCTATGTAATGCAGAATGTACCCAGTCCTATATAATCTACATTGTATCCTATGTAATACAGAATGTACCCAGTCCTATATAATCTACATTTTATCCTATGTGATCCAGATTGTACCCAGTCTGATGTAATCTACATTGTATCCTATGTAATGCAGAATGTACCCAGTCCTTTATAATCTGCATTGTATCCTATGTAATGCAGAATGTACCCAGTCTTATGTAATCTACATTGTATCCTATGTAATGCAGAATGTACCCAGTCCTATATAATCCACATTGTATCCTATGTAATGCAGAATGTACCCAGTCCTATATAATCTGCATTGTATCCTATGTAATGCAGTATGTACCCAGTCCTATATAATCTACATTGTATCCTATATAATGCAGAATGTACCCAGTCCTATATAATCTGCATTGTATCCTATGTAATGCAGAATGTACACAGTCTTATGTAATCTACATTGTATCCTATGTAATGCAGAACGTACCCAGTCTTATGTAATCTACATTGTATCCTATGTAATGCAGAATGTACCCAGTCCTATATAATCTGCATTGTATCCTATGTAATGCAGAATGTACCCAGTCCTATATAATCTGCATTGTATCCTATGTAATGCAGAATGTACCCAGTCCTATATAATCTGCATTGTATCCTATGTAATGCAGAATGTACCCAGTCCTATATAATCTACATTGCATCCTATGTAATGCAGAATGTACCCAGTCCTATATAATCTGCATTGTATCCTATGTAATGCAGAATGTACCCAGTCCTATATAATCTGCATTGAATCCTATTTAATGCAGAATGTACCCAGTCCTATATAATCTACATTGTATCCTATGTAATGCAGAATGTACCCAGTCTTATGTAATCTACATTTTATCCTATGTAATGCAGAATGTACCCAGTCTTATGTAATCTACATTGTATCCTATGTAATGCAGAATGTACCCATTCTTATGTAATCTACATTGTATCCTATGTAATGCAGAATGTACCCAGTCCTATATAATCTACATTGTATCCTATGTAATGCAGAACGTACCCAGTCTTATGTAATCTACATTGTATCCTATGTAATGCAGAATGTACCCAGTCTTATGTAATCTACATTGTATCCTATGTAATGCAGAATGTACCCAGTCTTATGTAATCTACATTTTATCCTATGTAATGCAGAATGTACCCATTCTTATGTAATCTACATTGTATCCTATGTAATGCAGAATGTACCCAGTCTTATGTAATCTACATTGTATCCTATGTAATGCAGATTGTACCCAGTCTTATGTAATCTACATTGTATCCTATGTAATGCAGAATGTACCCATTCTTATGTAATCTACATTGTATCCTATGTAATGCAGAACGTACCCAGTCTTATGTAATCTACATTGTATCCTATGTAATGCAGATTGTACCCAGTCTTATGTAATCTACATTGTATCCTATGTAATACAGAATGTACCCATTCTTATGTAATCTACATTGTATCCTATGTAATGCAGAACGTACCCAGTCTTATGTAATCTACATTGTATCCTATGGAATGCAGAACGTACCCAGTCCTATATAAATCTACATTGTATCCTATGTAATGCAGAATGTACCCATTCTGATGTAATCTACATTGTATCCTATGTAATGCAGAATGTACACATTCTTATGTAATCTACATTGTATCCTATGTAATGCAGAACGTACCCAGTCCTATATAATCTACATTGTATCCTATGTAATGCAGAATGTACCCAGTCTTATGTAATCTACATTGTATCCTATGTAATGCAGAATGTACCCAGTCCTTTATAATCTGCATTGTATCCTATGTAATGCAGAATGTACCCAGTCCTATATAATCTACATTGTATCCTATGTAATGCAGAATGTACCCAGTCTTATGTAATCTACATTGTATCCTATGTAATGCAGAATGTACCCAGTCCTATATAATCTACATTGTATCCTATGTAATGCAGAATGTACCCAGTCCTTTATAATCTACAGTGTATCCTATGGAATGCAGACTGTACCTAGTCTTATGTAATCTACATTGTATCCTATGTAATGCAGAATGTACCCAGTCCTATATAATCTACATTGTATCCTATGTAATGCAGATTGTACCCAGTCTTATGTAAACTACATTGTATCCTATGGAATGCAGAATGTACCCAGTCTTATGTAATCTACATTGTATCCTATGTAATGCAGAATGTACCCAGTCCTATGTAATCTACATTGTATCCTATGTAATGCAGAATGTACCCAGTCTTATGTAATCTACATTGTATCCTATGTAATGCAGAATGTACCCAGTCCTATATAATCTACATTTTATCCTATGTAATGCAGAATGTACCCAATCCTATATAATCTACATTTTATCCTATGTAATGCAGAATGTACCCAATCCTATATAATCTACATTGTATCCTATGTAATGCAGTATGTACCCAGTCCTATATAAATCTACATTGTATCCTATGGAATGCAGAATGTACCCAGGCCTATATAATCTACATTGTATCCTATGTAATGCAGAATGTACCCAATCCTATATAATCTACATTGTATCCTATGTAATGCAGAATGTACCCAGTCTTATGTAATCTACATTGTATCCTATGTAATGCAGAATGTACCCAGTCTTATGTAATCTGCATTGTATCCTATGCAATCCAGGTTGTACCCAGTCTTATGTAATCTACATTGTATTCTATGTAATGCAGAATGTACCCAGTCTTATGTAATCTACATTTTATCCTATGTAATGCAGTATGTACCCAGTCTTATGTAATCTACATTTTATCCTATGTAATGCAGAATGTACCCAGTCTTATGTAATCTACATTGTATCCTATGTAATGCAGATTGTACCCAGTCTTATGTAATCTACATTGTATCCTATGTAATGCAGAATGTACCCAATCCTATATAATCTGCATTGTATCCTATGTAATGCAGAATGTACCCAGTCTTATGTAATCTACATTTTATCCTATGTAATGCAGAATGTACCCAGTCCTATATAATCTGCATTGTATCCTATGTAATGGTTTTAAGTACTTTGACAACCACCCCAAAGACCTCACACAAACACTATACTATTTTGATAAAAATATCTGATGTAGATACAATTACAATTTCAATGATATATAGTATATTTGTTTTCGAAATAAATGTTTAGTTTTTGGGAATGGCAATATCGATGAGAAGATACTTTAGTTGAAGAGGATGAAACTACTGGTATGAAGTTAGTTTTGTGGGAAATATTAATAGAAATATAAACGTTTTGGGATTCATATCTCAGGTGTAACATTACAATTTTATAATTACTAAAATAAGCATTCCATTGGACCAATCATCTATGAATCCATGGACTTTTCAAGTGATTCATGTACATGTTGAGATGGAGAGACATGTGGGAGGTAGAACTCACTAATGAACTGTGATTGCCAATCAATGCTCTGACATTAACATATATCCTTGCGGGCTGAAATGGATATGTTGGTTGATGGAGGGGTCCTCTGTGGTCAATCTGTTTAACAGACCTTGGATGTACACTCATTTGGTCTCAATATATCACTCTAGAAATTATTAGAACATTAATGAAGTAAGTAACCTTTATGAAGAAAGTGACATATATGAAAGAAACTGATATTATGAAGAAAGTGACATTTATGAAGAAAGTGACATTTATGAAGTGACATTTATGAAGTGACATTTATGAAGTGACATTTATGAAGTGACATTTATGAAGTGACATTTATGAAGTGACATTTATGAAGTGACATTTATGGCGACCACATACGACTTGAGGACATCTGAGTTCCTTTAAAGAATACAAATAATCACGTGATGTGTGTGTGTCTGTGTCTGTGTCTGTGTGTGTGTGTCTGTGTGTCTGTGTGTCTGTGTCTGTGTGTGTGTCTGTGTGTGTGTAAGGAATACAGTCTTTGTCACATTCATTTAATACCTATTTGTTTGACCCACAGAACTCATTTTATACATTTACTGTTGACTGGTCGTAATCGGTCTGATGGGTTGGAGAACAAAATGGTCTTAATGAAGCTGATTTTATGGACATTTTTAAAGAAAGTGACATTTTTAAAGAAAGTGACATTTTTGAAGAAAGTGACATTTTTGAAGAAAGTGACATTTTTGAAGAAAGTGACATTTTTGAAGAAAGTGACATTTTTGAAGAAAGTGACATTTTTGAAGAAAGTGACATTTTTGAAGAAAGTGACATTTTTGAAGAAAGTGACATTTTTGAAGAAAGTGACATTTTTGAAGATGTGTATACGTCATGATATACGTGCATGGTTGAATGGCCTGCCGATCTGTTATGCCCTCGTGGCGACCACATACGACATGAGGACATCTGAGTTCCTTTAAAGACTTTGTTACGTCCACTACAAGACCTGGCCAGGTTGTACAAATAATCACGTGATAGGGATTATATATATATATATATATATATATATATATATATATATATATATATATATATATATATATATATGTGTGTGTGTGTGTGTGTGTGTGTGTGTGTGTATGTGTGTGTGTGTGTCTGTCTGTGTGTGTGTGTGTCTGTGTGTGTGTAAGGAATACAGTCTTTGTCATATTCATTTAATACCTATTTGTTTGACCCACAGAACTCATTTTATACATTTACATTTGGCCAAATCAGTCCCATACCGTCCATTTGGGAACATACAATGTGTTTGACGCATTCCGCAGGCGGTAAATTGAGCAGATGGCTATTCCCATATCCAGCATGTTGCATTTGCTGCAAATATTATATGACAACTGATCTGTCATAATATTCCTGTCCCCCCGATTGTCCTCACACATATGCATGTTATCATTAAGTAGGGATCATATCATTAAGGTGTGCTTAATGTAAATGCTTCAATCACAACATCACAATAATTATGTACTATGTAGAAAATGATCAGTTTTCATCAATATTTCCTGATAGAAGGTGGCTGACTTACCTCGCAATAAGTTATTGTGAACATGTGTTACTGTTTTAATTTTCTTAATGCTCTATTCTCCTGAACAAATGGTGCATATCCTAGTCATATCATAATAGGACTGCATCCTTTTGTTCATATTCTAAGTTGCTGGCTTTATTTTGAAATCGATTTCAGAATAACATATTAACATTGTTTCAATAGTCTACAGATGCGCTGTAGACAGAAAACCATTACTCCCCCACTTTATAGATTTTTTTTCGGGCTTTTTACATCACTTTTAACATAATTTCTGTCAACGCATAAAGAGACTTACTTGTAGCAGATATAGTACTGCGTCACTGAATTGTCATATAGCACGTTCTTGATCTGATAACCAAACCAGTCGTGGATTTACAAGGACAATAAAACATAATAGCTAAAATAGCTATTATGTACAAAAAACATAATAGCTATTTTAGCTTGAATACAATCTTGGCATGACCAGGAATCAAACTCATGACCTGTGGATCATCACTGAGGAACTGGTGCCAATAGGCTTGCACTCAAACCAACTGCATCAAAGCTTATGGCCTCTCCCAAAATTTAACTACATTTGGTTGATTGAAACTCATATAATATTCAGAATGTTACATATCATATCATCACCATAAATCAGATATACTTTAAGCTTGATGAGACTTTGATTAGACATGCATTAACAATAAAAACTCTTGTATTGGGTTCACCTGCTGCGAGGATCTCACTGCAGGGACCCGGATGTTATATAAAGGTCCAAGTGGGATGCACCTGGCCAATAAACACCCAGGAAAGAAGTATTAAGACTAGCAGTGAAAGGACAAGTTATGTGGTACTGGGGGACATTACTCACTACTACACTCTCCATGTAATATGGAAATAATTTGCTTGACAGGATGAAAAGCCCCCAAATTACATCTGCCCCATAAGAGATTATATGAAAATTGGCAACTTGTCTCCATCTTAAGCAATAAACCAACATTGTCAGATAAAGGCACAGGCCAGTGCTAAATGTCATAGGACAATGGCCTGGTGTAGTATGCTGCTGAATGACCTTGCCCAGGGACCTAACATGGCCAATATGTATCTGCCTACCTATTTATAAGATGGAATGGGTGTGATTATCCATCCCCAAGGTCAAGGACAGTTCCACATTATCTGCATCCTGTCTATTTATAATGGGGATGCCAAATGTTAGGTTCTACCCATTAATAAAGCCTGTTTCAATACTGTGAGTAGGGAATGAGTGAATTGTTAACATGTAGTATGCCACAGTAGTCCTTCCCTTCCCCTCAACTCATTCCAGTATGATAAAATATACTGATGCAGTGTCAGGGTGCAACAAATTAGATAGGACAGGTTCAATATAAATGGTGACGAGGCCTACAGGATATCAGCAAGCTCAGTCCATTGTGATATAGTACTCTGCCTACATCCCTGTGTCAGGCAATATCATCATAACCATCAGCACCTAACCAACTGCTATGCAACTGCCAACCTTAGAACAATCAAGATATAGTGGCGCACCTTGTTATTGGTTTATAAGATAAATTTATCAAATTTTAAACACTACTTTTTCGCAAATTTCAAGAAAGTCAAATGTTCATTAAAAGACACAAGAATAACACATGTTAAATAAATATATGCATAACAAAGTACAAAGTGTCCCTGACCATACACATATGTGTCTTGCAAGGGCATGTATCTAAACGTTTAATATTTAATCATCACGTTTAAATGGAAAATATAATGCATATTGAATAAAACATTTTACATATACCCAAGAGCATAATTATTCAGTAACGATTATGCATGCAGAAACCATTAAGTTTGAACAGATTGTTGATTTGACTGGGCCGATTTCCAGGAGAAAGGCTGCTTACATGTTCCAGCTGTGTTAGGGGAGGGGGACTGTTTGCTTACATTTCAAATCAACCTCATTCAGTAGTGGCTCAGGGGGGTTTTGGTATTACAGCCGGCGACAACAGAGCTGCAGACGACAACAGACGAGCAGTGCATTAAACATCATAGCCCCACTTCATGGTAGGGCCTTTTGTGTAACACACAGTTCAACTTTTAGTATTTTAAAATCCTTTCTATCTGTGGATCTTATAAATCTTGTGGCTTTTTGTTCAAACATGTCTGCTATATATTTTCGGATGGTACTATTGAGGCTTTTATAGGCTATTGTCATTGTTCTAAGTGCAATGCAATTATGTATTGGTAAGAGTCCACTCCCAGTAAATAGAGCTTCTTAAGCTGTAGGAATGACTTTCTGTTGTGTGATCTATTGTGTACTACTACCACCATCCTGGCACGTTTCTAGTAGTAGATAACACTTTATTCTACGCAGCAGTGCTTTAGTAGATACAGTTGTCATATGCTTCCTTTCGATGTGTATGCTTCCTTTCGATGTGTATGCTTCCTTTCGATGTGTACGCTTCCTTTCGATGTGTACACTTCCTCTGGAACAATATGCTTCCTTCTGATCTATATTCATCCATGGCTCAGTTGGTAAGACGTCTGTTTCCCATGCTAAAGTTCCTATAGTGTGAGTTATCATTTCTTCGTCATAGTGCCAAAAGGATGCCCAATTATTCTTCGAAAAGAGTAGGGCATTGAGTTCCAACAACAATTGACTTCCATTTATTAATATATATTTATAATCTCTAATAACGTTTCAGTTTCCCCCATATCATTGATATTTTTTTTTATCTGCATTACAGAGCACACTACACGGTATATTTTCTTTTTAATTATGGAGATAATTTGAGCAATTCGAGATTTCACATGCCAGATATGTCTCGTGAGTATCCCTTTTGAATTGCTTCATTAAACATAATGCAGAAAATATGAATAGCAAATTACAGTTACAACCCCTGGCTTTAGCAAATGATTTACTCACTCTGCCTGGTAAGACACAAATGGGTGAATGTCAAATGTTTAGTGTGTACAAATATGGGTTGGAGGTTTATTGACTGTCATATTACTGATAATAGTTTATGACATATGGTGGTTATGCATGTCAGAAGTAACGCAGGCACCACCCAGGCGCTCATCTCATCATGTTACTTAAGGTATGTGTCTATTATTCACTGATTTGAAATACCACACACAAATGCATTCATAATGTTTTATCTCCATTCAGAAATGAAGATACTGAATAAATGTTTCAGAAATTCAAAATGGTCCAATATTTTGCCACATATTGAGTAAATGAAATGCTATTATACAAATATGTTTCTTGTTGTATTTTTCCTGTTTCAAACATGTCAAACATTTGTTCCCATTGTCCTCATATTATTATAAAGTGACTCTTTCCGTTTATTACTTTGACACCTACTGTTAAAAATCTGTACCTTACAATATTTGCTGCTGTGAAAAAGTGCTTTTTCCTGTGTATAATGGACTTCTTACGGTACCTCCTACTGCTAAATACATATCAATTAATTGATCTTTATTTAATGAAATACATTAAAATCTTAAAAGAAGCCACGAAAATGTGGTAACATATGGCTTCCTGTACAGATAGTATATATATATATATATATATATATATATATATATATATATATATATATATATATATATATATATATATATAGGAAAAGTGTTTAAATAAAGCAGCCATCACTTTTTAAGTAGCAGACAGAGTTGTATACTGGCCAGGTATCATATTCACGTAAACCACAACCGCCAAGGTCTCGCAGTTGAGTCAATATCTGCTCGTATTTCTTTCACAACAGACGGATCGCTGCAAGGTGTATTAAGGCAGACTGCACATTTAAGCTGAGTGCTGCCATACGTGTTATCAACAAGGCACTTTTTATCTTTCAAATTTAGCATGAATTTATATCATACTACTAAGGGAATAATGTCTCAATTTGACATTTAGAATGTATAATGAATCTGTTCTCAGGTTATATAATAATCGGTATGCTCAGAATTGTAACCAGCCTTCGGGCCACAACTGGGGGGAAGAAAGAATTGACAACTCCGGAGGATTCTTTTACATATTTCAGGCAAAACGGTACCAACATCTAATCACAAAAAGGCCTTTGTTATCTATAACGTTCATTTAATTGCCGTCATGCTTGAAATGTGGCACGATGTTAAGTAAGGATTGGTTGTAATAAGGTCCAGGCTGGAGTTTAATTCCTGTAAAAAGGTTTCCTATAACCGGTACATTTATCAAATTAGCCTGCTGTGTTTAACTAGCAGTTGGTCGAAATCAGGCTGATGTTTGAACTGGCAACTAGGCATCATCAAGCTGATGTTTGGACTGGCAACTGGGCATTATCAGGCTGATGTTTGGACTGGCAACTGGGCATCATCAAGCTGATGTTTGGACTGGCAACTGGGCATTATCAGCCTGATGTTTGGACTGGCAACTGGACATTATCAGCCTGATGTTTGGACTGGCAACTGGACATTATCAGGCTGATGTTTGGACTGGCAACTGGGCATTATCAGGCTGATGTTTGGACTGGCAACTGGGCATCATCAAGCTGATGTTTGGACTGGCAACTGGGCATTATCAAGCTAATGTTTGGACTGGCAACTGGGCATTATCAAGATGATGTTTGGACTGGCAACTGGGCATTATCAGGCTGATGTTTGGACTGGCAACTGGACATTATCAGGCTGATGTTTGGACTGGCAACTGGACATTATCAGCCTGATGTTTGGACTGGCAACTGGGCATTATCAGCCTGATGTTTGGACTGGCAACTGGGCATTATCAGGCTGATGTTTGGACTGGCAACTGGGCATTATCAGCCTGATGTTTGGACTGGCAACTGGACATTATCAGGCTGATGTTTGGGCTGGCAACTGGACATTATCAGCCTGATGTTTGGACTGGCAACTGGGCATTATCAGGCTGATGTTTGGACTGGCAACTGGGCATTATCAGGCTGATGTTTGGACTGGCAACTGGGCATTATCAGGCTGATGTTTGGACTGGCAAATGGACATTATCAGCCTGATGTTTGGACTGCAACTGGGCATTATCAGGCTGATGTTTAGACTGGCAACTGGACATTATCAGGCTGACGTTTGGACTGGCAACTGGGCATTATCAGCCTGATGTTTGGACTGGCAACTGGGCATTATCAGGCTGATGTTTGGACTGGCAACTGGGCATTATCAAGCTGATGTTTGGACTGGCAACTGGGCATTATCAGGCTGATGTTTGGACTGGCAACTGGGCATTATCAGGCTGATGTTTGGACTGGCAAATGGACATTATCAGCCTGATGTTTGGACTGCAACTGGGCATTATCAGGCTGATGTTTAGACTGGCAACTGGACATTATCAGGCTGACGTTTGGACTGGCAACTGGGCATTATCAGCCTGATGTTTGGACTGGCAACTGGGCATTATCAGCCTGATGTTTGGACTGGCAACTGGGCATTATCAGGCAGATGTTTGGACTGGCAACTGGGCATTATCAGGCTGATGTTTGGACTGGCAACTGGGCATTATCAGGCTGATGTTTGGACTGGCAACTGGGCATCATCAAGCTGAAGTTTGGACTGGCAACTGGGCATTATCAAGCTAATGTTTGGACTGGCAACTGGGCATTATCAAGCTGATGTTTGGACTGGCAACTGGGCATTATCAGGCTGATGTTTGGACTGGCAACTGGGCATTATCAGGTTGATGTTTGGACTGGCAACTGGGCATTATCAGCCTGATGTTTGGACTGGCAACTGGGCATTATCAGCCTGATGTTTGGACTGGCAACTGGGCATTATCAGGCTGATGTTTGGACTGGCAACTGGACATTATCAGCCTGATGTTTGGACTGGCAACTGGACATTATCAGGCTGACGTTTGGACTGGCAACTGGACATTATCAGCCTGATGTTTGGACTGGCAACTGGACATTATCAGCCTGATGTTTGGACTGGCAACTGGGCATTATCAGCCTGATGTTTGGACTGGCAACTGGACATTATCAGCCTGATGTTTGGACTGGCAACTGGACATTATCAGGCTGATGTTTGGACTGGCAACTGGACATTATCAGCCTGATGTTTGGACTGGCAACTGGGCATTATCAGCCTGATGTTTGGACTGGCAACTGGACATTATCAGCCTGATGTTTGGACTGGCAACTGGACATTATCAGCCTGATGTTTGGACTGGCAACTGGGCATTATCAGCCTGATGTTTGGACTGGCAACTGGGCATTATCAGCCTGATGTTTGGACTGGCAACTGGACATTATCAGCCTGATGTTTGGACTGGCAACTGGACATTATCAGCCTGATGTTTGGACTGGCAACTGGACATTATCAGCCTGATGTTTGGACTGGCAACTGGACATTATCAGCCTGATGTGTTAGACTGTTGATTGGTCGTAATCGGTCTGATAGGTTGGAGAACAAAATGGTCTTAATGAAGCTGATTTTATGGACTGGTAACTGATTTTATTACTTGTAATCGGGCTGATAATTTGTACTGGCAACTTGTAGTAACTGGGCTGATGTGTTGGGCCAGAAATTACTTGACTCTCAACAGGCTTGGTATATAGAAAGGTGCCTTGCGTTGATTAAGATTTTTTATTGATCCTCAGTTCTGGCTGGGATTTTGGACTAACACTGGACTGACACAACAGGCGGGAAATTTGGACTGACACTTGGGTGTAAACAGGGCGGAAATTTTGATTGAAACTTGGTGGTAAACTGGGCGGAAATCTGGACTGACACTGGACTGGCACAACAGGCGGGAAGTTAGGATTGAAACTTTATTGTAAACAGGGCGGATATTTTGAGTGAGACTTGGTGGTAAACAGGGCGGGAATTTGGACTGACACTTGGTTGTAAACAATTTGCACTGGCCCTGAATCATACTTATATCCTAGACACGGACGCTTGTTGGATCCTGCTCACATCCTCCATCTCAGCTTATTCAATACCACAAGTACGACGTGTGTGTGTGTGTGTGTGTATGTGTGTGTGTGTGTGTGTGTGTGTGTGTGTGTGTGTGTGTGTGTGTGTGTGTGTGCAGAGGAGGTGTTATAGCAGACATAATAAGAACACCTCCTCCCCAGTGCCATCTGACAGTCTGGCAGCAGGTAATACCACACAACTGCTGCATCCTCTACATTGCATCAGAATGCCACAGTGATTTCCTCACACCAAACAATATCTCACAGCTGCTTTGAGCTTTGCACAATATGTCATTAAATGAATTGTATTTACTCATCAAGTGTATTGTCTCACCATTAAATATGATATAGGTATTTCATATGAGTACAACTGGACCTAATGAGTTCACTCCAGGTAGCAAAGATGGTGTCATTACCTGATATCAAGTTGAAACAGCAGCATTAAGCAGCATTCCAGTTCAAAGAGACATCATTCAAAGCAATAGCATAACCAAGGAATCCTTGGAAAAATGCTTTATTTTGTTGGATGCAAGTACTTAGAGGTTTCCCTGATTTAATTCATTTGAGAATTGTAGATGTGCCACCAAGGTGTTATTATTTTATCTTCTTAGATCCTGAACATGTTGCTTTGGAAAGAAAGATCATGTGACCATAAATACTGATCTACTGCATATAAATTAAATATATAATACCAAGACATGGGATGATATATCCTTTCTAAAACATGAGTTTTGCATAAAGTTTATGAGATATAAATTCCCAAGACTGTTAACAAAACTACTAATTGTGTTTTCAACAAAATAGAAACACAAAATAGACAGGGCTTTTCTGGACATATAAAAGGCCTAGGTAATGTAAAATCGCATAATGAAGCATATACCTAAAAATTGAAAAATGTTATGTTGCAGATAACTATGAAAAAGACCACGAGCCGTGGCACATTTGGTTAGACCGTCAGCTTATTTGCACCAGTTCCTCTGTGGTGATCCAAAGGTCATGGGTTCGATCCCAGGCCGTGCCGAGATTGAATTCATGTTACAATTGGGCATATGAGCTGAGGCCCGTGCCAAAGGTTAACCCGTTGTCCTTGTCAATCTGTGACTGTGTGGGTTGTCATGTCAAGGACTTGCGACATGATAATTCAGTGAGGCAGCGCTATATCTGCTACAGGTAGGTCTCATCACTAAATGACTGAAATAATGTTGAAAGTGATGTTAACCCCAAACAAACAAACAATAACCCTGATAGCTTCATATTGTTATCCTCTCATCTTATAGTTATGTAGTATTGTTATCTTTATGAATTGTTATCTTACAAATACATATGCATAATAATATTTGATATATTTATCATTCTGATTGTCCCAGTATTTATATTACTGTTCCCTATGGCAGGTGGTTAAATGGGAGGGTATATTAACATCAATCTACATACTAATGACCATGATATGATTGATGCATCACCTCCCCAAGAGCTTCACATCAACCTTATGACATTAAAACATATTTCACCAGTACTAGATCCTGTAGGTTATTCCAGATGGTTGGCATTAGCATATAAATGCCTCCACTATGGTAATCACAATTATGGCAGATGCTATTCTAAGCCTTGATGGGCATGTTTACAGTTGTCTGGGTATGTCTGGGTATGATGTTAATCACTTCTGTCATGTTCCAGGGCACAAAAAGGTAAGCACACCTTATATTGTGTGTATGAAATGAGAATTGATCAATATTTACATTCTAATTTTACACTATTCCATTTTCCCATTTTCCCCATTGTCATTGATATTTTCCAGTAGATTATATTTTCATTTGATATTGAGTTTATAGCTTATGCATATTAGAGATTTTCAAACAAAATTGCCGTAACACATTAAGTCGGAAAGATCTATGACTCCAAACTAACAAAAAGATATCTAGTTAGTATCCCAATTAATAAGGGATTCTTTACACTTTACATTAAAATGGACTTTACAATTGGAAATTAGAGAATTGAATTGTCACTCCACTTAGTCACTCCACTTACAAAAAATATTTATTTCTGAATCATGCTATTGATAAATGTTTCTAAGGTCGAGGAACGTTTTGGATCATTTTAGTAGTCAATCCTAAATTTTAAATATCTTAGATTTTATTTTTTCTAGCAGTCAACAGGCAAAGAGTGCAAAGGTTAGACACATGTGGTAATTTGCGCTACTGGCATCATTGCCATGGTTAGAAAGTAAGCACAACAAAATCGGTGGTGGATGAAATATAAAGTTTTGGTTATTTCCCCTTGGGAAAGGCCAATTTCTATATACGTTTTTCAACAGGGGGTCTTACCAATGGCTTCGAACCCCCTGATTCATTAGTAGGTCTTCCCTTATAACTCAGTGTCATATGGAATAGACAAACTTCACACGTGCATCACTGTGGAAACTTGGTTTGGTTTCAAAGAAGGATGGTCTTGTTCCTAAGCATTTTCAAGTCCACCAACTGCAGACCTGAATGATAAAAATTGCCAAGGGCCTAACACTAACTCTATATTGATAAATAAAATATCTGATTATGATGTAGATACCATCAATTTCAATATAATATAGAGTATATTTGCTTTCGAAATAAAAATCTAGCTTTATAGAGTGATATCACTAATAAGGTACTTAAGTTTAATAAGATGAAACTACTGGTATGAAGTTAGTCTTGTGTAGAATATAAATAGAACTTTAAAAAATCATATCTCAGGTGTAACATCACAATTTTATAATTACCAAAACAACCATTCAGACAGATCAGTCATCTTTGAATCTATTGACTTTCACAAGTGATTCATGTGCACGTTGATGGGGAGATTCTTATGGGAGGTAGAACTGGCTGATGAACTGTGATTGCCAATCAACACTGTGACACTAACATCCATCCTTGTAGACTGCAATGGATAGGTTGCTTGATGTAGGAGGTCATCCCTGGTCCCATAGCACATTTGGAATAATGTCAAGGTCAACCTGCTTTAACAGATTCTGGAAGTACACTCTTGTGGTCGCAAATATATCCCTCTAGAAATCCATTTTTAGAGCATTGATTAATGAAGTGGCTTAAGTCACAGAAGTGGGAATGAAATAGAAAGGGCCCAAATGTACATAAATATGAACTCTTTGCACCATGGAGGCATTGAATGAAATTGAAAGGATCCAAGTGTGTATAAATATAACATACACATTGTGAACATAAGGAATATATTGAGGAGAGAGTTTATGAGAAATCTTTAGTATACTCAATTGAGACAGTCTTGGTCATTTTTATTTGATACCTCTATGTTTGGTGCATAAAGTTCATTTCATACATTTACATTTGATCATTCCACCTTAGTCCATTTAGGAAAAAAGGTTTTGTTTGATTCAATCTGTAGTTAGTCATTTGAGCAGACGATTTTTCCTCTGGACACGTTCAGCTTATTGACATTTACTGCATATCATATATGACAACTGATCTATCACCATATCCTTGTCCTTTTGACGATTTCCATCACCTCCACACATATATCATTAAGGAGGGATTACGTCAAGAATGTGTGGAAAATGACAATTTAACATATTCAAGATTGGTCTATAAATGCTAAGCTGATATGAATATCTGATGATTAAAGTCATAAATTATTGTTTTGAAATTGTGCACTAAATCTGCAATTCAATATCATTTCAAAATGTTTGTGGAACGCTTTGTAACCTGGGAACCATGTCATGCACTTCCCACTCAACTCCTCACTCTAGAGACGTATACTTTGCATCAACAATGGTGATTTTCTTTGTGTTTTTTTCAGTGGAGTCAAAGGGACTCAACACTCCTAAAATGTACTTTGGTCTACAATTTTGTTATTTTGGCTTCATTTCTTTTTACTTCTCATTCCTCTTTACCTTTGCAGGCAAGCTACTCTTTGTCGATCTGACCTGTGTCAAGGTCAAGGTCGTCTGAAGGTCACCCCTTAAGACTGTAATTTGATAGTGAATGTGGCAATTGTGATGTCTCATAGTATCTAAATCTGGTGTTAACTCATTTTCCAAAATCTAGTCCATTAAGACGCTTTTCGCCTGTATATATATTAGAGGAATCCGTGATGGTCAATTGCTCAGAGGGATTTTGCAGTCTCCTTAAAGGAATCAGTTGCACAATGCATTAAAGGCATAGAATGG
This sequence comes from Amphiduros pacificus, assembly GCA_949316495.1. Classification (NCBI taxonomy): domain Eukaryota; kingdom Metazoa; phylum Annelida; class Polychaeta; order Phyllodocida; family Hesionidae; genus Amphiduros; species Amphiduros pacificus. The sequence goes on along the minus strand of OX439008.1, from coordinate 42,670,909 downwards.
TTTCTTCACATAGAGCCTCTTTTTATTTAACCTTTTTCAAATCGCACTCCCTCTGGGGCCGTCATGTGACGACAAATTAAAGGCATTACATTACCAAGCAAAGTACTATTGAGTGTCTAAATCACATTTTTAACGCCCACATAGCCCAGAGATGACATCTGCAGGTCACAACTCATCCGGGTCCCAAGATCTGCACACTTAATTCGACATCCTCCCGACAACCAAAGTGCAGTTATGGGTTCATGAGTCATGGTCGAGACGGCGATTTATGTGTACAGAGGGTGTGATAAGTTCAACTCAATTCAACTCAATCCAGTATAAGCAATAATAATCTAAAGATGTGAAATTAGCTAATAAGCTTTGGATTTTCTTTCATGAATATTGAAGAGTGTTTTTTATATGACATAATGGTCTTCTTTATGCCCCAAATGGCCCAGGCAATTTTTATTTAACTCATGCTTTTGACTATGATCTGATTCTTTGTGATTAATACCTCAGTTTGAATTTAACGTCTCAAAGTTTTTAAGATGAAGTAAATGTGATTTACTTTTAGCACATTCTGGACAATATTTAGACAGATAGAGGTCTGTCACTTGGACTCAGTGCTGCGCTGTCTTCAAAGAGTGAGAGGGACATTACAAATTGAGTAAACGTCTGGATCATACCCAGAATCATTCCATAAAATCAAATGTGTAGTGTCACTTGCTATGATTGGTGAAGCCTCGGATTAGGTGGAAATTAAATTTCATCCCCGACTTGAAATGCCAACTATGCAAAACCCAATGTTTCCATTTAACAAAAACGTGTTAGAGTTTTATGCATGCTATTTTTTTTCAATGTTTCCATTTAACAAAAACGTGTTAGGGATTTTATGCATGCTATTTTTTTTTTTTTTCAATGTTTCCATTTAACAAGACGTGTTAGGGATTTTATGCATGCTATTTTTGTATGCATGCTATTCTATATATTTGATTAACTGAGACTTAAGGTTCTATTTCGATTAAAAAATCTTATATTCTAATGAGGTATCATTTTCCTAATAAGAGGTCCAGACTAACACAATGAGTGAGAATGCATTTATCACTCACCCCTATTCATCGTTTTAACCCTGTATGCTGGTTCCATATCAAAGACATTCCTCTCAATGCTTGGTGTTTTTCCTTCAATTAATAACATGTCATGAGACAATATTTACAAAACATCTTATTTTAGCATAAATCCAATCATAAATTGGATCGAAACATCTAAATCGAAACAAATATTTTACCGTATCCAGTGTAACCACTGATAACTCGCTAATAAGTACACACAACAGACAGGTAGGTAGCACAGAAAGGCATATGACAGAATAAAATGTGGGTTTCATGTTACACAGTGATATAAAGCCTATAAACTGGAAATATTCTGAGTTAGTCTGCAGAATAAAGGCCAGATGATAAAAGGATCTATATATAGAAAGTATCTTTGATAAACCAGAGCCTTCTATGCTACTTGCAATGTACAGAATGAGCTATTTTTAGCCAGCACCATCTGTGTTTCACAGAGAAAGCTGCAGCGACTTATCAGCACAGATGCTAGCACAGACACAACAGTATCTTATGCCACATACACGTAGACTCATGAAAATAAGAGATGAAATAATCGTGGACCCCACACACACATAGAGACACGACAGGTGCAAGCGACAGCTACACAATTGATGACAATCTGACATGACTTTTGATTTTTTGTATTAATGGCAGCTCTTTTTGTGCTATATCAGGTTAGTTTAAAGCCTGTCACCTGGACTCAATGTCCTACTCTTTTGTAAGGGTAGATGGGGATCTTTCTTTTGCATTATCACATCGACATGATAACACAAACTACAGCCTTTGATAACCAGTCGTGGATCACTGGTTGGAATGTAAAACAACTCAGTATCCACCTTTCTCGACCATGCAACATGATCAACCAGGATTTGAACCCCAGACCTTTAACATGGAAGACAGCCATCCTACCAACTGAGCCACGCCCCATCATCTACATTACACTGCATATGCCATTTATATTTTATTGTAATGTCGAACTTTTGTAGCAAATCCACCAATTAAGCCAAAGGAAAACTAACAGCTGTATTATTCCACTCCAGTGTAATCACGGTCAGTGACTCATCACTTACCAAACCTGCAGTGTTTTGTGTTCTGGGAACCCAATGCTTCCAAAGGGGGCCGCCCCTTTGTCTGCTCCACCCTACATAACATATTTTCCAGAAGCTGAAGAGCAGTTTACCTCTTGTCTGATGGGAGGCAATATCTATGTCTGACTGATACGATATATTGCAAAGATAAAGCACAAGATCAACTATTTTGTATTTGGCACAGGTATTACTACCTTCAATATGTCTGTATCAAGTGAGATATGTACTTTCATTGTATATTTTTCATTTTGTTTCACAAAATGTCTGAGTTTTAGTCTTATTAACCCATTAAATATTATCCCATTAAACATTTAACATGCCCCAATATCTACTGCTATTCTATCTTGTAAACTGTTGTAAGAAGAGTTAACTATCTAATTTCCAAAATTATAATCAATAAAGTTTAAAAATATTTGTAATACACATCGAAAGAAATATTTTTTCATCTATATTAATAATCACTTAAATGGACATTAGACATATTTAAATCTCTAATATTGTGCCATAACAAGATATCCTTTTTGTATTCTGATACAGATAGTTTTAGATCAAAGATGATTATATTTCAATCAAAAATAGATATACAAAATAGTGTGTGGAATCCATTCTCTAATGGGCCAAATGCTGCAGCAGATAGATCTCAAATACAGTTAAGATGGCACCTTCAGAACCCTCAAACACGGTGCGTATTTGTGCTCCCAACAACAGATGCAGCTTTACAACTCCTTCAACATGGATGTGTTCACTATGAAAAGTATATATGTATACTGGCTATGAGAGCCATATTTCTGTCTACAAAAACCAACTGAAGAATGCAAACATGCAATAATAAACCGTGGTTTGTCTCACATATATCGATTATGTAGTGTGATATACTTGTGTCAGCCTTGTTGACATTTTCCAGATAGAAGAGAGCAGTCACGTGTGTTTTCGTCTTGTTTCGTCCGTTCCTCTTGTGATGGTTACGGGTTTCATGTTTTGCAGGCACAGACGTGACACTGCATTTCGAATTCTCCTATTCTGAAAGAAATCTTATTTCTCCACCGTACTGTGTGAACCATAATTCCTTTGTGATTTCATTTGTACCAAAATAGCATATAGGCATTTCTATGTTTGGCTACTTTGGGTTAGGGTTATGGGTTTTACAAAACTAAGATAGAATACCACTCGCCAAATGGAATATGACTCGATATTCGTGATATGTTATAGATATTTACAAAAATGTCATGCCACAAACCGTTAATGTTATTTTATGCATAATTTGTAAAAAATATAGGTAATGTCCTGGGCTGTTAGGGATATGCAAATAAACAATGAATGTTAATGAGTGGATTTAATCATTAGTGGCATTACCTGCTTCACATCATTTCCCAGACTTTTAGATCAATTAGATCAATGATCCGAGTTGAAGGGAAACCACTCAAACTATTTGAACCCTGGTCTCTAGTATGTAAATGGCAGCACTACATCTTCAAGGATGGATGGAAAAGTATCTGAGAATGGGAGGTTAGTTGGCAAGCCAATGTTCACCTCACCTGGTATTTTTTTACTCACTCTACTCACTGTAAGAATTAAGTTTGTCAGGGTATGTCTGGCTACAGACCAAACTACATGTAATCTACTGCATGGATAGATCACAGATTTACAACCCAGGGCTTAGATATATTGTCTCATTTGTGTAAAATAAGCATGGTCTACTCGGCTTTTTCATGTAATATTTAATAGTGCAGAGGGAATGCCACAAGACACACAAGCTCATTGCAGCAGTGAGCACAAATTTCTTATTTAGATATGTCATATTAAAATATTTATTTAATAAGACATACAGAAACACACATATTAGCCAAGATTCTCGCCAAGATAGATTGTAATAAATTGACACTCAGACACAGATTTTGATATAACTCACTTACAAATCAAATCCCAAGGAAACCAACATGTGTACCCCCTCACAATGTAACTGACAGTAACTGCACATGTAGAGATGTTCCCCTGACAACTCTACTAAGTAATGGCTACCATATACCTGTCTTGTTTTCCCATACATATGTCTGGTTTCCTCCTAAATATCATTCTCCCCTGGTTAACATGTCGTCATCCCCATCTCCAGATTCTTGTTTCCAGGCAACCCATATAAAACCCCATACTCAGGATCCTCTTTATCATATATTTATATTTGATATTTTAATCAATCCAATTTCATAAAATTACATTAAAGATATTGGTAACCATCTTATTGGAACATTTACTACTTTGGTTTGTATGTACCATTTATAATTCTTAATTTACCCCATTGAATTTTGTGAGTTTATTATCTATATCATATGACAAAGTTGTAGAATAATCCACAGAATAATTGGCAAGGAAGTACTTATCGTAAAACATGGTGAATGAGCGGATATAACATGGTGTTATGGCCTTCAATTATCGCTTCCGGTCAATATTGCAATGGCACTTTAGCATGCATATCATCGTTAATGATTCCCCTAAGTACATAGACTTGCGATCTTTATTACCACGACAGTTTCATAATAAATTAGAACATGTATGTCACATTCTTGCATATGAAAACTGGGCGAAACAATTTCACACACACACACACATACTCACACACACACATACACACACACACACACACATATATATATGTATAATATATATATATATATATATATATATATATATATATATATATATATATATATATATATATATATATATATATATATATATATATATATATATATATATATATATATATATATATATTAAAAATGGAGACGCCAACAAATTGTGTAAATTGGACATAAATGATTTATTCTCCTAATAAATCTGCTTCCACCACCGGGCCCAATTTACCTTGGCGCCCTCTACATATCAATGTTATACATTCTCAAATATCTTAACTATTACATACATACTACAATTACTTATAATGAGTTCCAGAACTTTACTTCTCTGGCGTAGACTGGAATATGGTGACATCTACCTGTGCCCTTTATATATCCCCCCGGGTTGTACCCCCTGGTGATATGTGACACTAGTCTGGGGCAATTGGCCTGGCTGACCTGCGCTACCCCCTCTAACTCACTTTATAATCTCATAAAGTCTCATATATATATATATATATATATATATATATATATATATATATATATATATATATATATATATATATATATATATATATATATATATATATATATATATATATATATATATATATATATGATGTTTGCATAATTAGACTAAACAATTTTAGTTACGTATACATATCTTAATACATGTTAAAGGAGTATTTTAATGTAGGCAAAGTTTAAATTACAATAAAGGCATTACAATTCACAATAAAGGCCTTACTTAAAACAAAAGCTTAATATATAGAACAGGTTTAGTTTAACATTAATTCTATAGCTCAATACATAGTGTAGATGGAGTTGTATATATAATATAGGTACAGCTCAATACATAGTGTAGATGGAGTTGTATATATAATATAGGTACAGCTCAATACATAGTGTAGATATAGTTGTATATATAGTATAGGTACAGCTCAATACATAATGTAGATGGAGTTGTATATATAATATGTCGGTACAGCTCAATACATAGTGTAGATATAGTTGTATATATAATATAGGTACAGCTCAATACATAGTGTAGATGGAGTTGTATATATAATATAGGTACAGCTCAATACATAGTGTAGATGGAGTTGTATATATAATATAGGTACAGCTCAATACATAGTGTAGATGGAGTTGTATATATAATATAGGTACAGCTCAATACATAGTGTAGATATAGTTGTATATATAGTATAGGTACAGCTCAATACATAGTGTAGATGGAGTTGTATATATAATATGTCGGTACAGCTCAATACATAGTGTAGATATAGTTGTATATATAGTATAGGTACAGCTCAATACATAATGTAGATGGAGTTGTATATATAATATGTCGGTACAGCTCAATACATAGTGTAGATATAGTTGTATATATAATATAGGTACAGCTCAATACATAGTGTAGATGGAGTTGTATATATAATATAGGTACAGCTCAATACATAGTGTAGATGGAGTTGTATATATAATATAGGTACAGCTCAATACATAGTGTAGATGGAGTTGTATATATAATATAGGTACAGCTCAATACATAGTGTAGATATAGTTGTATATATAGTATAGGTACAGCTCAATACATAGTGTAGATGGAGTTGTATATATAATATAGGTACAGCTCAATACATAATGTAGATGGAGTTGTACATATGTATATATAATATAGGTACAGCTCAATGCATAGTGTAGATATAGTTGTATATATAATATAGGTACAGCTCAATACATAGTGTAGATATAGTTGTATATATAATATAGGTACAGCTCAATGCATAGTGTAGATATAGTGGTATATATAGTATAGGTACAGCTCAATACATAGTGTAGATGGAGTTGTATATATAATATAGGTACAGCTCAATACATAATGTAGATGGAGTTGTACATATGTATATATAATATAGGTACAGCTCAATGCATAGTGTAGATATAGTTGTATATATAATATAGGTACAGCTCAATACATAGTGTAGATATAGTGGTATATATAATATAGGTACAGCTCAATGCATAGTGTAGATATAGTGGTATATATAGTATAGGTACAGCTCAATACATAATGTAGATGGAGTTGTATATATAATATAGGTACAACTCAATACATAGTGTAGATATAGTTGTATATATAATATAGGTACAGCTCAATGCATAGTGTAGATATAGTGGTATATATAGTATAGGTACAGCTCAATACATAATGTAGATGGAGTTGTATATATAATATAGGTACAACTCAATACATAATGTAGATATAGTGGTATATATAATATAGGTACAGCTCAATACATAATGTAGATGGAGTTGTACATATGTATATATAATATAGGTACAGCTCAATACATAGTGTAGATGGAGTTGTATATATAATATAGGTACAACTCAATACATAGTGTAGATATAGTTGTATATATAATATAGGTACAGCTCAATGCATAGTGTAGATATAGTGGTATATATAGTATAGGTACAGCTCAATACATAATGTAGATGGAGTTGTATATATAATATAGGTACAACTCAATACATAATGTAGATATAGTGGTATATATAATATAGGTACAGCTCAATACATAATGTAGATGGAGTTGTACATATGTATATATAATATAGGTACAGCTCAATACATAGTGTAGATGGAGTTGTATATATAATATAGGTACAGCTCAATACATAATGTAGATGGAGTTGTATATATAATATAGGTACAACTCAATACATAATGTAGATATAGTGGTATATATAATATAGGTACAGCTCAATACATAATGTAGATGGAGTTGTATATATAATATAGGTACAGCTCAATACATAATGTAGATGGAGTTGTATATATAATATGTCGGTACAGCTCAATGCATAGTGTAGATATACTTGTATATATAGTATAGGTACAGCTCAATACATAGTGTAGATGGAGTTGTATATATAATATAGGTACAGCTCAATACATAGTGTAGATATAGTTGTATATAATATAGGTACAGCTCAATGCATAGTGTAGATATAGTGGTATATATAATATAGGTACAACTCAATACATAATGTAGATGGAGTTGTACATATGTATATATAATATAGGTACAGCTCAATACATAGTGTAGATGGAGTTGTATATATAATATAGGTACAGCTCAATACATAATGTAGATATAGTTGTATATATAATATAGGTACAGCTCAATACATAGTGTAGATATAGTTGTATATATAATATAGGTACAGCTCAATGCATAGTGTAGATGGAGTTGTACATATGTATATATAGTATAGGTACAGCTCAATACATAATGTAGATGGAGTTGTACATATGTATATATAATATAGGTACAGCTCAATACATAGTGTAGATGGAGTTGTATATATGTATATATAATATAGGTACAACTCAATACATAGTGTAGATATAGTGGTATATATAGTATAGGTACAGCTCAATACATAGTGTAGATGGAGTTGTATATATAATATAGGTACAGCTCAATACATAGTGTAGATATAGTTGTATATATAATATAGGTACAGCTCAATACATAATGTAGATGGAGTTGTATATATAATATAGGTACAACTCAATACATAGTGTAGATATAGTTGTATATATAGTATAGGTACAGCTCAATACATAGTGGAGATATAGTTGTATATATAATATAGGTACAACTCAATACATAGTGTAGATATAGTTGTATATATAATATAGGTACAGCTCAATACATAATGTAGATGGAGTTGTATATATAATATAGATACAGCTCAATACATAGTGTAGATATAGTTGTATATATAATATAGGTACAGCTCAATACATAGTGTAGATATAGTTGTATATATAGTATAGGTACAGCTCAATACATAGTGTAGATGGAGTTGTATATATAATATAGGTACAGCTCAATGCATAGTGTAGATATAGTGGTATATATAATATAGGTACAGCTCAATACATAATGTAGATATAGTTGTATATATAATATAGGTACAGCTCAATGCATAGTGTAGATGGAGTTGTACATATGTATATATAGTATAGGTACAGCTCAATACATAATGTAGATGGAGTTGTACATATGTATATATAATATAGGTACAGCTCAATACATAGTGTAGATGGAGTTGTATATATGTATATATAATATAGGTACAACTCAATACATAGTGTAGATATAGTGGTATATATAGTATAGGTACAGCTCAATACATAGTGTAGATGGAGTTGTATATATAATATAGGTACAGCTCAATACATAGTGTAGATATAGTTGTATATATAATATAGGTACAGCTCAATACATAATGTAGATGGAGTTGTATATATAATATAGGTACAACTCAATACATAGTGTAGATATAGTTGTATATATAGTATAGGTACAGCTCAATACATAATGTAGATGGAGTTGTACATATGTATATATAATATAGGTACAGCTCAATACATAGTGTAGATGGAGTTGTATATATAATATAGGTACAACTCAATACATAATGTAGATATAGTTGTATATATAGTATAGGTACAGCTCAATACATAATGTAGATGGAGTTGTACATATGTATATATAATATAGGTACAGCTCAATACATAGTGTAGATGGAGTTGTATATATGTATATATAATATAGGTACAACTCAATACATAGTGTAGATATAGTGGTATATATAGTATAGGTACAGCTCAATACATAGTGTAGATGGAGTTGTATATATAATATAGGTACAGCTCAATACATAGTGTAGATATAGTTGTATATATAATATAGGTACAGCTCAATACATAATGTAGATGGAGTTGTACATATGTATATATAATATAGGTACAGCTCAATACATAATGTAGATGGAGTTGTATATATAATATAGGTACAACTCAATACATAGTGTAGATATAGTTGTATATATAGTATAGGTACAGCTCAATACATAATGTAGATGGAGTTGTACATATGTATATATAATATAGGTACAGCTCAATACATAATGTAGATGGAGTTGTACATATGTATATATAATATAGGTACAGCTCAATACATAATGTAGATGGAGTTGTACATATGTATATATAATATAGGTACAACTCAATACATAGTGTAGATATAGTGGTATATATAATATAGGTACAGCTCAATACATAATGTAGATGGAGTTGTATATATAATATAGGTACAACTCAATACATAGTGTAGATATAGTTGTATATATAATATAGGTACAGCTCAATGCATAGTGTAGATGGAGTTGTACATATGTATATATAGTATAGGTACAGCTCAATACATAATGTAGATGGAGTTGTACATATGTATATATAATATAGGTACAGCTCAATACATAGTGTAGATGGAGTTGTATATATAATATAGGTACAGCTCAATACATAATGTAGATGGAGTTGTATATATAATATAGGTACAGCTCAATACATAATGTAGATGGAGTTGTATATATAATATGTCGGTACAGCTCAATGCATAGTGTAGATATAGTTGTATATATAATATAGGTACAGCTCAATACATAATGTAGATGGAGTTGTATATATAATATAGGTACAACTCAATACATAATGTAGATATAGTGGTATATATAATATAGGTACAGCTCAATACATAATGTAGATGGAGTTGTACATATGTATATATAATATAGGTACAGCTCAATACATAGTGTAGATGGAGTTGTATATATAATATAGGTACAGCTCAATACATAGTGTAGATATAGTGGTATATATAATATAGGTACAGCTCAATACATAATGTAGATGGAGTTGTATATATAATATAGGTACAGCTCAATACATAATGTAGATGGAGTTGTATATATAATATGTCGGTACAGCTCAATGCATAGTGTAGATATAGTGGTATATATAGTATAGGTACAGCTCAATACATAGTGTAGATGGAGTTGTATATATAATATAGGTACAGCTCAATACATAGTGTAGATATAGTTGTATATATAATATAGGTACAGCTCAATACATAATGTAGATGGAGTTGTATATATAATATAGGTACAGCTCAATACATAGTGTAGATATAGTGGTATATATAATATAGGTACAGCTCAATACATAATGTAGATGGAGTTGTATATATAGTATAGGTACAGCTCAATACATAATGTAGATGGAGTTGTACATATGTATATATAATATAGGTACAGCTCAATACATAGTGTAGATGGAGTTGTATATATGTATATATAATATAGGTACAACTCAATACATAGTGTAGATATAGTTGTATATATAGTATAGGTACAGCTCAATACATAGTGTAGATGGAGTTGTATATATAATATAGGTACAGCTCAATACATAGTGTAGATATAGTTGTATATATAATATAGGTACAGCTCAATACATAATGTAGATGGAGTTGTATATATAATATAGGTACAACTCAATACATAGTGTAGATATAGTTGTATATATAGTATAGGTACAGCTCAATGCATAGTGTAGATGGAGTTGTACATATGTATATATAATATAGGTACAGCTCAATACATAATGTAGATGGAGTTGTACATATGTATATATAATATAGGTACAACTCAATACATAGTGTAGATATAGTGGTATATATAATATAGGTACAGCTCAATACATAATGTAGATGGAGTTGTATATATAATATAGGTACAACTCAATACATAGTGTAGATATAGTTGTATATATAGTATAGGTACAGCTCAATACATAATGTAGATGGAGTTGTACATATGTATATATAATATAGGTACAGCTCAATACATAGTGTAGATGGAGTTGTATATATAATATAGGTACAGCTCAATACATAATGTAGATGGAGTTGTATATATAATATAGGTACAGCTCAATACATAATGTAGATGGAGTTGTATATATAATATGTCGGTACAGCTCAATGCATAGTGTAGATATAGTTGTATATATAATATAGGTACAGCTCAATACATAATGTAGATGGAGTTGTATATATAATATGTCGGTACAGCTCAATGCATAGTGTAGATGGAGTTGTATATATAATATAGGTACAGCTCAATGCATAGTGTAGATATAGTTGTATATATAATATAGGTACAGCTCAATACATAGTGTAGATGGAGTTGTATATATAATATAGGTACAACTCAATACATAATGTAGATATAGTTGTATATATAATATAGGTACAGCTCAATACATAATGTAGATGGAGTTGTACATATGTATATATAATATAGGTACAGCTCAATGCATAGTGTAGATATAGTTGTATATATAATATATAGGTACAGCTCAATACATAGTGTAGATATAGTGGTATATATAGTATAGGTACAGCTCAATACATAGTGTAGATGGAGTTGTATATATAATATAGGTACAGCTCAATACATAGTGTAGATGGAGTTGTATATATAATATAGGTACAGCTCAATACATAGTGTAGATGGAGTTGTATATATAATATAGGTACAACTCAATACATAATGTAGATATAGTGGTATATATAATATAGGTACAGCTCAATACATAATGTAGATGGAGTTGTACATATGTATATATAATATAGGTACAGCTCAATACATAGTGTAGATGGAGTTGTATATATAATATAGGTACAGCTCAATACATAGTGTAGATGGAGTTGTATATATAATATAGGTACAGCTCAATACATAGTGTAGATGGAGTTGTATATATAATATATAGGTACAGCTCAATACATAGTGTAGATGGAGTTGTATATATAATATAGGTACAGCTCAATACATAGTGTAGATGGAGTTGTATATATAATATAGGTACAGCTCAATACATAGTGTAGATGGAGTTGTATATATAATATATAGGTACAGCTCAACACATAGTGGACATAGATGTAGTTGTGTATCTATTTTATGTAGGTACATCTTAACAATGGTGTAGATATGGCCGTGTATGAAGTATAGGCCAAGCTCATGGTGATATAGTTGTATATGTGAAGCAGACAGATTTTGCTCACGTTGCTATCCTCATACCCGGATGTTTCGTGGCTCTCGGCTATTAAACGTCTTCAAATTTTGCTGGGCTGATCGATCAAACATGCATGCAAGTACCTAACATATTGAAAGAAATAAACATGGCCCTCCCTTGTCTTTAGCATGTTATTTGCTCATTCAATTTCAAATGTTCCACAAATGTTTGTATCTGTATCATTTTTTCAGAATAAACCTACGGCATTTATACATGTTAAATTTATAAATAGCATTCAACTCTCCAAGAACTACAGCCGACGACAACAAAGCTGTGGTTCCATTTTCAGTATTTTAAGTGCATATTCTCTACAGATTGTCAGATACATGAATGTGCCAACAACGTTAAATTATGTGATAAACATCGGTAATTAATTAGTAAACCGAAACGCAGCTCTGTTGTCGTCCGCAGCTCTGTTGTCGTCCGCAGCTCTGTTGTCGTCCGCAGCTTTGTTGTCGTCTGCAAGTTTGTTGTCGTCCGCAGCTTTGTTGTCGTAGGCTGTACCCAGGACTGGAAGGAATAGTCTGCCTGCAAACTTAACCTCACTTTTTAAGTAGCAGAAGCTTTGTGTCATCCAGAAGTAGGATTCTCGTCCAGATTGCAGGCAGTCACGTATGAATATTTGGTCTGGTCCATCTGTAGCCTGAGTGCTGGTTCTCTCCTTCTGGTGGGATGCTTACACGCTATGCTCAGAACACATGCAGGCGTCGAACACCCCAATCAAATGTACGTGCATGGCTTACGTTATCAAAAATAAGAAGTTTGAAAAGTTATCATGGTAAAAAAGCGCTATGAACAGACTTATTATTATTATTGTTGTTGTTGTTGTTGTTGTTGTTGTTGTTGTTGTTGTTGTTGATGAATTAGAAGCTAATTATAAGAATGCCAAAAAGGGTACAGTTTTGTTTTGTGGGGGCATAATTCTTGTTTATAAAAGAACATCTGGCTACATTTTACTCCATTATAATTAGGAATTTCACATTGGTTGCCAAGGTAATATGATAATCTGTGAAAGGCATTAGAATCCATCTTACATATTCTTCTATAATGGAGGAACGCGCATGCTGTGCAGAGCCTCGCTTTCATGACTCCTCGCGATTGCCCGGATGTAGAAGCATGATGAATACTAACTCGGTCTAAGGTCATATACAGTGGTAGCGAGAGCTTGTAGGTGGGTAAAAGATAGAACACAAGGACACGGTGAATCAGCACAAAGGACCTCCATATCTCCGCTAGAGGGGGCTACAGGTCGTGAAGGTTCTGACGATAACGTGTAACTCGCATCAACCATCAGGTCTTGGACTCAAAAATCTCTTTTCATAAATATTCTGGCATAAGGACTGGAGAAAGTAATCGATAATTTGTGAAAAAGGTAGTGTTTCACAGATGGTATTGTCATTTGTTTGTGGGAATATTTTAGCACATTAAACATATTGGTCAAACTCAAGCCTCATCCTGTTCTGTATTATTTGCTTGAGCTGAATACTCTATGAGGGGACTGCAGACGGGAGACTTATTATAAAGGGAACCGCACCTAAGTTAAGGTATAGTTCTACATGTACACAGTCAAATTAAGCTGGCTGAACCTCAGGGGCCAGATACCACATTTCACATTCTGATGTGTAAATGTTTGACCTACAATTCCTTTTGTTCATATCCATGTTTGAGTAAATTGATATATTAACAGTTAAAACATGCCTTACATTTAAGATTGTTTTTATCAGAACCGTTAGAACCTCATTCGTATTTCAATTCATTTTGTAACTCCAATACAATTATTTTCTATAATCCTCCCCTCCCTTGTACCCAATAAACGTTTCTGCAATAAATATTGGGATAGTTTTATATAAACTTACGTGAATATTTGTAGAGAAATCCAAATATAAAATGGTATCAATGGTGTCAGTCCTATCGACGAAACAATGAGGTTTTTTGGCTGTGTTAGTTTGACCCCAACTATTTCAAACCTTTTCTCATGGTTGTGCCTGGGGCTTCATAGAAACCTTTACATGTTCAACACGTTGTACCTATTTATAGACCTTACACTTTTGTGCAAAGACTTTACTTTAAGAACGTACCTTTCAGCAAAGTGAAATAAAAAAACGACTCAACACAAAGAACGGTTCCCAGAAGTGTTAACATATCTTTTGAGCTGAGCAAGAAATCTTTTATTCAAATAGCGTACAAATTCTATTAGATCTGAAAGATCTTGTTCTTTAAACACCAACATAAACCAGGAAATCTCAACTCTGAAGACAGTTCAACGCACGTTAAATGGGGACCTGCAGAATGTCAACCTCCTCCAAACACAGGAACCGGAAATGATCACAATCGCAAAAAAAAAAATCACAATTCGGTCCTGCTCTGAGCATTTATTAGCACCAACAGGATATCTTACAAGGGTGTTATCTTTCCATTCTTTATATCATATGTAATTGACACATATTTGATAAAAGCCAAATACAATTTTCATAACGATAATATATGATAATATTTTCATGGGAAAAAATGTGGATTCGCTGAGCTGAAATATTCCAATAAATAGGCTTTAAACCTTTCACCTCTCACAATGATTACACAGTAAACATGCTGTCCAATGGTAAATATAATACTAATACATAATACGTAATATCATTAACCAATGTATTCATTCAAACCCATGACTTCAAAACTATCATAACATGGCTGTCTGCCAAAGCTTACTCTAAATCTTTATTACTTCAACATATACATTTTTTGTGGTTTACATGACATTTCTGAGCTTAAGTAACTAAAGTGACTTACTCCTTTTGCTATCAGCGGCCAGCGGGGGAACAGTTCATACTTTATATACATTTGTACAACAGGCGTCAAACTCTGCTCAGACGGCGAAGAGCGTTAGATTTACCGCATCATCCCATACCATGTCAGATTTACCACATCGTCCCATACCCTGTCAGATTTACCACATCATCCCCTACCCTGTCAGATTTACCACATCGTCCCATACCCTGTCAGATTTACCGCATCGTCCTATACCCTGTCAGATTTACCACATCGTCCCATACCCTGTCAGATTTACCACATCGTCCCATACCCTGTCAGATTTACCGCATCGTCCTATACCCTGTCAGATTTACCACATCGTCCCTTACCATGTCAGATTTACCGCATCATCCCGTACCCTGTCAGATTTACCGCATCATCCCGTACCCTGTCAGATTTACCGCATCATACCCTACCCTGTCAGATTTAACGCATCGTCCCATACCATGTCAGATTTACCACATTATTCCATACCCTGTCAGATTTAGTGCATCATCCCATACCATGTCAGATTTATTGCATCATAACATACCATGTCACTAACAGTTGTAGTCGAAATACATAA
Organism: Amphiduros pacificus; assembly: GCA_949316495.1. Classification (NCBI taxonomy): domain Eukaryota; kingdom Metazoa; phylum Annelida; class Polychaeta; order Phyllodocida; family Hesionidae; genus Amphiduros; species Amphiduros pacificus. The sequence goes on along the minus strand of OX439008.1, from coordinate 42,654,740 downwards.
TAATCGAATCACATCACCTCAATTCATATTTATGGATTGAAACTAATACTTTCTATATATTCAAGTGCCCATGTGAATGATTAATTTCTCAGAGATCTCACTCAGGAACATAGATATACGAGGTTTTATGCATGTTTAACAGAACTTTGTGATATGGGATTGATTAATACTGATGACACATACTCTGCGGGCGCAGCCTAATCAGGATGGAGATGATGAATTAGGGCATGTCAGATCCTAGCTCCAGCGTGTTATTTGTACAGGATGCTTAAACCAACAGCGAGCCTTCACTTGTGATGATCTATGAGACTATGAGACTCGACCTCATGCACATATCTTATATTACACATGAGCGAACAACCAACCTTGAACATGAGCATTCTGAAGGAAAGGCCATTATGTTAGGCTGCATTAATTGGAGTTTTTTGTTTGTTTGTGTTAAAGACCTTTTCAGCACTGTTTATGCTATATGCGGTCAGATAGAAGGCTGTCACGAGGACTCAATGCCCTTCTCTCTTCTAAGATAAACTGGGGATCTTTCTTTTGCATTAACACGTTGACATGATGACCATGGCCTTTGGCACCCTGTCATGTCTGAAACGCATTGTTTGTGACATAATTGATTTTCATGAGTTTTATTTGTTGCAGTGATTGACCTACAATTTAGTGAGAAAAGATCCTTCTATGAAAACAAAATTGCCATTTACAGTATTGAACATAGAGCAGTATATCAATCTTGGACCCTGGTCCAGTGTTAATATTCCCAAATGTCTGCTACTGATGAGCATAAATTGTAAAAGAAAATGTATTAAATTACTGAAAGAGAAAACTCTCCCCATCACGTGTTATGCCCTGAAGAGATACAGTCGTGCTTTCAGTATTCAGTATGTCCTAGTCCCAGCAGTTGATCAGTGTTCAGTATGTCCTATGTGTTATGCCCTGAAGAGATACAGTCGTGCTTTCAGTATTCAGTATGTCCTAGTTCCAGCAGTTGATCAGTGTTCAGTATGTCCTACGTGTTATGCCCTGAAGAGATACAGTCGTGCTTTCAGTATTCAGTATGTCCTAGTTCCAGCAGTTGATCAGTGTTCAGTATGTCCTACGTGTTATGCCCTGAAGAGATACAGTCGTGCTTTCAGTATTCAGTATGTCCTAGTTCCAGCAGTTGATCAGTGTTCAGTATGTCCTACGTGTTATGCCCTGAAGAGATACAGTCGTGCTTTCAGTATTCAGTATGTCCTAGTTCCAGCAGTTGATCAGTGTTCAGTATGTCCTACGTGTTATTCCCTGAAGAGATACAGTCGTGCTTTCAGTATTCAGTATGTCCTAGTTCCAGCAGTTGATCAGTGTTCAGTATGTCCTACGTGTTATGCCCTGAAGAGATACAGTCGTGCTTTCAGTATTCAGTATGTCCTAGTTCCAGCAGTTGATCAGTGTTCAGTATGTCCTACGTGTTATGCCCTGAAGAGATACAGTCGTGCTTTCAGTATTCAGTATGTCCTAGTTCCAGCAGTTGATCAGTGTTCAGTATGTCCTACGTGTTATGCCCTGAAGAGATACAGTCGTGCTTTCAGTATTCAGTATGTCCTAGTCCCAGCAGTTGATCAGTGTTCAGTATGTCCTAGTCCCAGCAGTTGATCAGTATTCAGTATGTCCTAGTTCCAGCAGTTGATCAGTGTTCAGTATGTCCTACGTGTTATGCCCTGAAGAGATACAGTCGTGCTTTCAGTATTCAGTATGTCCTAGTCCCAGCAGTTGATCAGTGTTCAGTATGTCCTAGTCCCAGCAGTTGATCAGTATTCAGTATGTCCTAGTTCCAGCAGTTGATCAGTGTTCAGTATGTCCTACGTGTTATTCCCTGAAGAGATACAGTCGTGCTTTCAGTATTCAGTATGTCCTAGTTCCAGCAGTTGATCAGTGTTCAGTATGTCCTACGTGTTATTCCCTGAAGAGATACAGTCGTGCTTTCAGTATTCAGTATGTCCTAGTTCCAGCAGTTGATCAGTGTTCAGTATGTCCTACGTGTTATTCCCTGAAGAGATACAGTCGTGCTTTCAGTATTCAGTATGTCCTAGTTCCAGCAGTTGATCAGTGTTCAGTATGTCCTACGTGTTATTCCCTGAAGAGATACATTCGTGCTTTCACCTGTTAAACTGTTTAATCCCCACGCTGGCTCCATACCAAAGACTTTCCTCTCGATGTTTGGTATTTTCTCGTACGGGAACAACTCGTCATGCATTTATGAAAGATCTTGAGACCTCGTTTGCATTTCTAAGAAACTTGATCATTATTCTGTTTAATACGATGAGTGAAAATGGGACGAGAACTTAATGCGTTTCTGGCTCACTACAACTGCACGATCAAATCAACTAACGGAACTATATCTAACACATGTGACAAGTTACGGACTGGGGGAAATTATGATAGAAAACTTACTACAAAATGTCAGGAATACATAGATTAATATAGACATGATGCTGCATATATGCCATCCACTATTAGTACGTAATTCCTGGCTAAAAAATACATAGTTACATACATCCCCGCCAGACTATAATATGGCTTGACAGGATTTTGGGAAATGAAAAGTTCTCTGAAAGAAGCCATGTAACAACTACTCAATTATATCACACATATTGCAGCCATTGCTCCATGACAGGTTTCCAATGGCCGTGGTTTATGTCATCATGTCTATGTGATAATGCAAAAGAAATATCACAATTACTCTTCGAAAAGAGTAGGGCATTGAGTCCTAGTGACAGGCTGCTATCTGACTTGAATAGTGCTGAAAAGTCATTAATGCAAAGGTAAGATCACATATATTGCATGTTCAATTCTATTGATGTTCATGAACTGGATAATTGAGCAAACTTTGATTTAGATAAAAGGATAAACATTGAAATTACAAATTTAATGTGATCAAGTGTGACAAAGATATGGTAGAAGACCTACCAATCATTATTCATTGATTCATATTAAATTATTCAGATTTGAGGTATTTAAGTTTGGCCAACATGTTCTCTTTTTTACTCCCAAAGTATCATATTTCACGGACAATTTAGTACTAGAATATGATATATGATTATATGATGTGGAGAATAATGGGTGTAATAATGTGATTTATGTGTGTACTGAACAAACCACGCAGTATGCTTAACCATTTAATCCCATCTTGCCGCCCATGACACACAAAAGAAAAGGTGTGGTGGAGAATTGGAAATGCCTTAAGCAAAGCTCATTGGTAAATACTAGACAATCTAAATATTAAAGCATTCATCCTATCACAGGTAATTTCACAGAGGTATTGGGTATGCTTCAATGATATGCGGTCATGAAACTGTGATAAAAACAAACTATCTCACTAACATCAACCAAAATATACTGACTATGGTCATTGTGTTTTGCTAAAATTGCCAAGTACTGACAATACGCTTTTGACCACCAGGTGGTCACATGTATACAATCATGTGACCTTTATTGTGTTCTGTCAGGGTGCTATGCCCGTACCAATGGACGAACATTAATGGACAAACAGGTCTCTGTAAGCCAAATCACTACACTGTCTCAATCTGAAGGTGCCCCATAGTTAACAAAATTTTACTAAGCAGGTGTTTGCACGAGATCACTGGTTGGCTAACAAAGTTTCTTTTGACAAAGTGTCCAATGGATGATTTGGATTTTAGCAGAAGACCCATCCACTTTTAAATGGTGCAAAACTTTATATCGGGGAAATATGATGGGTAATAAACATTGATTGCAAAGTTTAGGGTATCAACATTTATATTATGCAAGGAAAAGAACCTCAAAACCTCATTTCCTAAATGCTTCAAGGGAGTTGCCACAGGTCATTAATGCAATTTTCATTAAACATGTGTAGGGCTAGTTTATAAAGATTCTAAGTCTATTTAAAAGGCTTTAAAGATGACTCCCATAATTATCTTAAGTGATATTGCATATGAGTAAAATTCTTTGTCAGCAAACACTATTATGTGCATTGCAAATATAAATTTTGCATGAGATAAATACATATAATATAATGTCATCAATGGAGTCAACATTATATCTAAGTTTAACAAAGTCAAAATGAAAAAAAACTCTTGTTATACCGTATGCTTTAAAAACAAGGTCAAATATATTTTGTAACATAAGCACACCATATGACCTTATTGATTTGATCCTAAGCATAATGGAGGTCGTCACATAAACATCTGTTGGAAAAACAGGATGTAAAATTATTAATGATTATTTTTCTGTTTCTTTTACACATCTTAGAAATTAGAATTACAATTAGAAATAAAAACGGCTGTGTTTCATTTGAAGCAGTTATTGCTGATTGCCAAATTTCCCAAATTACCTTCTCCTCTACTCCTGGCACCCAAGCTCCTCTGATAGAATTTTGATTGATCTTCACACATAAGTGGTTAGTTAGATTTAGAGATCATTATTGATACTCAAAGACAAAAACATACATATGAATGAAGTCTCTTGTCTAATTAAGACCTAACAAATGACGTTAAAATAGCTTATAGAATGGTTAATCGACACAGTTTCTTTGATTCTCAACTGCTCTTTTCTCCCATTTTGATGTTAAGGCCATCAGCTATCCAAGATATAGTTCAAGGATACAAGATAGGAAGCACAGACGGCATTTTTCTTTGAAACTATCACATGAAGAAGCCAGGCCTAGCATTTCATGCAGTCTTGGGTTTGGGATAATCAAAGATAAGGAAATATCAAAGTTCTTTCACCTCAGAATTTAGGTAAAAATACGATCTGCAGACAAAATTAGGTCATACGAGCTTATTCTGGGGAAAGGAACAGTCGTGGGGGGATAACCAAGTAAGTTGGGGAGCAGAAGGATAGCATTCACACCCTTTGTGTGTTAACGTGAAAATCGTTTGTGAATGCTGAAGCCAAGCTGTGAAAGTACCGAAATCGAGATGGCCAAAAGTCCCGCTGCCGGTAGTTTTACTTTCACCCTGGTTAAAAGGCTCGAAAGTGGGTGAACCTCACATGGCCGGTGTTGCTGAAAAATACCATTAAATTTTTTTTTTAAATAGGCTGATAAAAAACATAAACAAACAATCTGATTCAGTGCGTCTGGTATTCAATGGTGGATCTGTTATACATCGGACAGTTTATACCTGTAGCATATGGCGAAATCTCACAACTTAGATGGCAGTTGACATATATTAACGTGATATTGATTTTAATGTAAACTATATGCACACACATTCATGCATACATATTTTTATTACCCAAACAGAAAAAACACCAATGGAATATTCATTGTGCTATAGTCTGATGCATCATGGACCTATTTTTTACACTATAACTAGAACTGTAATTGTTATAATATAACCAAATAAAAATACAACTGTGATATAACCGTAATTTAATTGGTAACCTCAAAACCTTATTCTCCTGTAGTATAACTTCAGATAACTAGATGCTTCTAGGAGTTGTACACTTCTGGTTCCGGTAACGTTGTTCAGTTCCGGTGTGTAATTTTCGTCAATCGGCTTATACAAATGGAAACATAACTGATATAATTCAGCAATAACATAGCTGTAATATAATTTTCATCAACCAGGGTCTAGCCTCTGTAATATGACTGTCAGCATCCAGGGTCTAGCCTCTGTAATATGACTGTCAGCATCCAGGGTCTAGCCTCTGTAATATAACTGTCAGCATCCAGGGTCTAGCCTCTGTAATATGACTGTCAACATCCAGGGTCTAGCCTCTGTAATATGACTGTCAGCATCCAGGGTCTAGCCTCTGTAATATGACTGTCAGCATCCAGGGTCTAGCCTCTGTAATATAACTGTCAGCATCCAGGGTCTAGCCTCTGTAATATGACTGTCAACATCCAGGGTCTAGCCTCTGTAATATGACTGTCAGCATCCAGGGTCTAGCCTCTGTAATATGACTGTCAGCATCCAGGGTCTAGCCTCCGTAATATAACTGTCAGCATCCAGGGTCTAGCCTCTGTAATATGACTGTCGGCATCCAAGGCCTAGCCTCTGCAATATGACTGTCAGCATCCAGGGTCTAGCCTCTGTAATATGACTGTCAGCATCCAGGGTCTAGCCTCCGTAATATAACTGTCAGCATCCAGGGTCTAGCCTCTGTAATATGACTGTCGGCATCCAAGGCCTAGCCTCTGCAATATGACTGTCAGTATCCAGGGTCTAGCCTCTGTAATATGACTGTCAGCATCCAGGGTCTAGTCTCTGTAATATGACTTTCAGCATCCAAGGCCTAGCCTCTGTAATATAACTGCCAGCATCCAGGGCCTAACATCTGTAATATGACTGTCAGCATCCAGGGTCTAGCCTCTGTAATATATAATCATTAGCATCCAGGGTCTAGTCTCTGTAATATGACTGTCAGCATCCAGGGTCTAGCCTCTGTAATATATAATCATTAGCATCCAGGGTCTAGTCTCTGTAATATGACTGTCAGCATCCAGGGTCTAGCCTCTGTAATATAACTGTCAGCATCCAGGGTCTAGCCTCTGTAATATAACTGGAAATCACAATGCGACCAGGTTATGACACATTCTCATCATAGTTGATTACATCTGTCATGATGGAGCTCCATTCCTAAGCGCCCCATATTTTATCACCAACAATGCCTGACAAAGGAATAATCTCTCAATGGCTCAACATGAATAAGCGTGCAGGCGGGAAACGTGCAGGTTTTCCTGTTGTCCTCTCTGCATCGTTGCCCTACATTACGCTTATTGCCACAGAAAAGCCAGAGAAAACACCAGTACGTAGTCTACATAGTCAAACAACATGAACCAATTTGTGGAGAATGGATCAGATTAGTTCCGTGGGAATAAATATGTTTAGGGATAAGATCTGCATGGTTAATCTATTTTAATTTTCATAGATTGAAAACCGAGCATAATGTAAGATTAAGGAAATATTTGTTAATACTTTTGTGCATAATTCCTCAGCAAAGATTTAGAATAATAGTGTAATCCAATAAAAACCTAAATGGTAACTTTATCTATAAATTACATGGAGTAAAACTTGAAGGCTTACATAATCTTTTATATATTTCAAAGTATTCATCTGATGTTTATATAGGACGGTGAAGCTCACAATGGGCTATCACATTGATCTATGGTGAACGGGGCAGACGTAGGTACATCGCACCCATACATTTATACATCCATTATGGTATTTTTCATATGCACAATTACAAAGCGGTGTCGAGAATAGAGAAAATCCCGTAGATAAATCAAATGGTAGTATTATCATTCCATACGTCATATTCCCATTAGTGCTGAAGTTTAAAATCTACTCTATGGTGTCTGCTAAAAGATAAAGCTATTAGCGAATGTGTGAATAATGTGTTTTGGACATATTATAACAAAGGATAGCAAATATAGATAGAAATATGTCATCATGAGATAGAAACACAATCTGGAGCCACGTATCTTTATTATAGTGATGTCCATAAAACAGGTTTCTAAAAAATAGTTTCAAACTTTATCATAGAAAAAGGGAAGCAACTAAAACGTGTGTATTGTGATATATCTACTGGTAGCGCCCATATCCTATCATCAACAATATTACTGGACACACCCAAGATTTACATACAAAATCTGAATCAGAGCTAATACTATAAAATCGGTAAAACCTGAATCAGAACTAATACTGTAAAAGTTAAATCAAAGATAAAACTTTAAAGGCTAAATAAGAGCTAATACTGTGAAAGTTGAATCAGAGCTAGTACTGTAAAAACTGAAACAGAGAATAAACTGTCAATGCTGAATCAGAACTAATATTCTAAAAGTTGAATTAGAACTAATACTGTAAAAGTTTAAACAGAGCTAATACTGTAAAAGCTGAATCACAACCAATACTGTAAAAGCTGAATCACAACCAATACTGTAAAAGCTGAATCACAACCAATACTGTAAAAGCTGAATCACAACCAATACTGTAAAAGCCAAAATACAGCTAATACTGTAAAAGCTGAATCACAACCAATATTGTAAAAGCTGAATCACAGCTAATACTGTAAAAGCCAAATCACAGCTAATACTGTAAAAGCTGAATCACAGCTAATACTGTAAAAGCTGAATCACAGCCAATACTGTAAATGCTGAATCACAGCCAATACTGTAAAAGCTGAATCACAGCTAATACTGTAAAAGCTGAATCACAGCTAATACTGTAAAAGCTAAATGACAGCTAATACTGTAAAAGCTGAATCACAGCCAATACTGTAAATGCTGAATCACAGCCAATACTGTAAAAGCTGAATCACAGCTAATACTGTAAAAGCTGAATCACAGCTAATACTGTAAAAGCTAAATGACAGCTAATACTGTAAAAGCTGAATCACAGCCAATACTGTAAATGCTGAATCACAGCTAATACTGTAAAAGCTGAATCACAGCCAATACTGTAACTCATTAGTTTACTTCGTGTATCACCTCTGGCGCCAGGGCCTGTTACATGATAGATAGCATTAGGCCCTTGGAGCTTAGACTCTGTAACATAACTTAAAGGAGGAAGAAGAAGTGGCAGTTCTCGAAATATCTCGTGGGATCCATCCGGAGCCTCTGTGTCATACAACCGGAAGTACCAACAAGCGATAGTATTCTGTTTCTGGAAGCAACAAGAAGCAACCAGGGCATGCATATGATATATCCTGGACGGCGCCAAACTTAAAGTTTATTATATTAGTATATACACAGGGCATACATTTATTAATGTAATGAATAAAACAATCGGAAACCAAGTTTTAAAATGTTTTTGACGATGACATTAGAAACCTTCAAATAATGTTACTGCACACTCTTCATAAGGAAACATTTGATTGTGGAAATGTAACAATGCTGCGCAGAATTTTGAATAACAAAAACAGTGCAAGCAAATCCTTCTAGAAACTAAACCTTTTATCTGGAAGTATTCTATGCAGATATTTTGTAATATATCCGTACAAACTCAGGCCTATGATCTTGTACTTAAACTGCCCAGGGCTTTAGTTCGGGAAGATGCAGTATTGTTCATGATACCAGGAAGATGTTTGGGCCTAAATGCAGAAATAAACTTGACACTTTAACAATGCCTATCACATCTTTCATAATAGAGACCTTTAAATACGCTCCTGACATTATATATCACCAACAATAGTTGGCAAGAAAAAAGTATCTGTGAATGTCTCAAAATGAATATGTTCTCTGTTTCAGAATAAGCTTACCACTACAGCGATTCACATAAAACATCAGCATACATTGTTCAGACGTAGAGTTGGTCTTGTAATTGTGTTTATCCGGTATTGAGACGTTTTGCAGCATGTTTCTTTTTGTTATCATTTGAAAGAATTGTATAACTAGAACTAACTACATATATCTTAAATAGGATCTGAATAGTACTGCAATATAGGTATATTATCCATTAAGATATCATCATGTTTGGTCAGGTAAAGGGTCTTCTAACAGATTTAAGCTCGTCAAATACATTCAGGGTAATGGCAATGTCAAATTGAGATATCAATGTTCTGCTTTCATCAATTCAAGATATATTAAGAAAGGTGATATGCGAGTACCTTCCATCTTATGATTAACATTTGACCACATTAAATGCATTGCCTTAGATACTTTTGCATGATGCAGTAGAGGGTATGTTCAATAAACATGGACCATAAGCAGTGATCAATATTAGCGAGGCTTATGCGCATAAAGATGTACGTCACCGTCTTTGCGGAAATTACCTCAGCAATATCAAACAAATAGAATGCATGGTTCCAGAATGGAAGGAAGGAACTGTATTTGCTTAAGTTGATATATTTACTCAGGTTATGGAAGGAAACATTATTCTTGAGGGTAACCAAATGAAGAGGTCTCTATCGGTGTCAATGTTGTGTTTCTCTCAAAATATACCAAAGAAAATATTGACATGTATTCTGAGTATATACTGATACATATTGTTTCAAATCGCCGGGTATGTGCTATGGACATCTGCATATCTCCAGTAATCAAACACCCATCCATATTTGGATAAATCTGAGTAAAATGCTGATGTATATTAAATATATGATGAGGTGTGGTCTGAGTATTACACACATGCTTATATCTATTTTAGTGTCAAAGTATCCTGGGTCAGGAAGAATCCTCATTTAAGATAAATTAAGAGCATGTGTTGTCTGTCAGACATCAGTATAGCATAAATCCCCAAGCTGATTTCCATGGAAATCTAAATGAGAGATATCTGGGGAAAATATGATTAAAAGATTGTCTGAATACTCAGAGCTGTGTAATAATCTTCCTTTGCATATATGCACCAGTGAATATATTCATGTCTAGCTATAGGCTAAAGACTTATCTACTCCAGGGTTATTATACTGAATACTGTCATATTAACAATGCAATTTACTTTAGAACAGCTATATTGGATGCATGGTTGAGAGCTCGAAATCCAGTTGGAACAAATGCTTCAGTCAGGTTGTATTCCAAGAAGTGCTCCATTACTGGTTGAAATGGTTATTAAACGCCGTGGTTTGCATAACACCGATAATGCAAAAGAAAGATCCCCGGTCTCTCTTTGAAAAGAGCAGGACATTGAGTCCCGGTAGCAGGCTTCTATCTGACCTGATATAGCATAAACAATGCTTAAAAGTTTAAAAAAAAACAAACAAAAACTCAACTCAAATCAATAATCTTGGATAAATCAAAATTCTACAAACAAATGTGACATATTGTTACTCATATTTCGAGTAGGTGTACCAGGACTGAGCAGATTGCTTCTATTGTGTTCCGCAGTTAGATGAAAGTAGGGCTCTTATGTCACAATATCTTGTATCACAATCTATTGTTGTTATGCAATCACTATGACTCTGAAACAAACGCTAAATTATGGGCAGTAAAATGATAATATTTATCCTCCAGATCTTACAGTAAATCACACATCCCCGGACTGAATTAATCTATTGTTCAATATTGATCATTGTCTTCATCGGCCCAAGTGACAATGACCACTAATGACAATTGTGACGTCATCATACCATATTGGGTGAGTTACGTCAATCTAGGTGCTTGCGTTTAGTTATATCTTACACGTTCCAAGATTGTATTTTTGATGAAGTATATTATACAATGAACATTGAAAAAAATGTCTTTACCCACCTTTGAAGATAAAATGGATTGGGTAGCTCAGTTTAAACTATTAATGCGCAGATAATGCTCCGCTTCTCCTGAAGCGCCCCCTCCTTGCCATTAATGTTACTTTGTTGTTTTTACTTTTCCCCACAATACATAGGTATGATATACTAATTATAGAATTGGCTTTTTGGAAGAAAAAAATAACGACGCACACATGATATGCTTTTGCCTGAAGAAAACGTTGGTGATTTTTGAGAGGCCCAACTGGAAATGGAATCGAATAAGTGTTGTGCGAGGAGAGGGGTTGAAAATTCCACCAATGATTCATAAGTTCCTAACACGTGATGATATATCCAAAATGTCACCAAAACATTACATAACCTCGGTTCAGAAATGAACATGTGACTTTTTCATTATATGTTTTGTTCGGCCATGAGTACAGCAGCTGTTGACGCATGCGTCCGGCGTGTCACATATGTGGTCTATTGGGGGGATAGGTTTGATGGTGAAGCATCAGGACAGCCCTCCATAGACTTAGCCTGACTGGCAGTCAATGATTGAGCAGTGATTGTGTTGAGTCCCCTTAAACCTCTGAAACCCACCCTTCCCAAAACGAGGCTAACTCTATTAAACGGAACCGGAAATGGGAATGTTTTCATCAATCTGCAGATTCCAAGCTGTCACATCTTCATAGCCCCTTGCGAATTCGTTTATTTTAAAATGAAACTTGATTGTATCCTTTTGATTTGATGTTATTGATAATATGAAATATAAATCGAAAAACAGATTTCAAATGCATTGATTCAATAGAGTGCATATGGCGCTGACAAACGGATTCTATTGTAGTCAACAAAATCACATATCGAGTGCTGAAATTATAAGGCTAATACCTAGTATTCTTCTCAATATCAAGGCCATTTGTAAGCTCATTTTTAACATTTTAAGATTCATCCCAGAGCCATTTACAGTGCGAGGACAGCTTCCAGTGACCCAAAGATATTACACTCTTCACAAAAGCACAATATCGCGCAGTAGCTTGTGGCTTTATAATGTCATTTATCGCCTGCGTCTCCCTGACCCGCAGACGTCAAAGCCACCACTGGTCGCCAAATGCTCTCCATGCCGTGCTAACCCATTTCCACACCACGTGTCAGCTAGCACGCCAAGTTCCTCACAGAGTGCTAAAGTATTATTCCCCATAAGGTCTATGTGTGTTTGAGGTCAGGGATAGGTATGTCTGATTACACTAGCGCAGCTGGCTGGCATTTCACCAGTCAAAGGGTCAGTATGTCAGGGCCAATGTGTGTGTGTGTGTGTGTGTGTGTGTGTGTGTGTGTGTGTGTGTGTATTAGATGGCAGTGATTACATGTGTTTGTATCTGATATGTCAGTGCAAGATGGGGTGGGGGTCAGTGAGTACAATGTATGAGGTCAGTAATATGTGTCTGAGAGATTAGTGATATATCTGAGGTGTCAGTAATATGTGTCTGAAAGATTAGTGATATATCTGAGGTGTCAGTAATATGTGTCTGAGAGATTAGTCATATATCTGAGGTGTTAGTAATATGTGTCCGAGAGATTAGTGATATATCTGAGGTGTCAGTAATATGTGTCTGAGAGATTAGTGATATATCTGAGGTGTCAGTAATATGTGTCTGAGAGATAAGTGATATATCTGAGGTGTCAGTAATGTGTCTGAGAGATTAGTGATATATCTGAGGTGTCAGTAATATGTGTCTGAGAGATTAGTCATATATCTGAGGTGTCAGTAATATGTGTCTGAGAGATTAGTGATATATCTGAGGTATCAGTAATATGTGTCTGAAAGATTAGTGATATATCTGAGGTGTCAGTAATATGTGTCTGAGAGATTAGTCATATATCTGAGGTGTCAGTAATATGTGTCTGAGAGATTAGTAATATATCTGAGGTGTCAGTAATATGTGTCCGAGAGATTAGTGATATATCTGAGGTGTCAGTAATATGTGTCCGAGAGATTAGTAATATATCTGAGGTGTCAGAAATATGTGTCTGAGAGATTAGTCATATATCTGAGGTGTCAGTAATATGTGTCTGAGAGATTAGTCATATATCTGAGGTGTCAGTAATATGTGTCTGAGAGATTAGTCATATATCTGAGGTGTCAGTAATATGTGTCTGAGAGATTAGTCATATATCTGAGGTGTCAGTAATATGTGTCTGAGAGGTCAATAGCATGTGTTTTGAGAAGTATTTTCTAAATACTTGTGAAGTCAGTGATATGTGTTTGACATGCCAATGATATACCTCAGTGATATGTAATTGTGACTGAGAGGTCAATAGGGTTTGTTTGGTATATTAGTGATATACTTGAGGTATCAATGATATGTGGAAGGTCAGTGATATATCTGGAAGGTCAGTGATATACCAGTAAGGTCAGTGATATATGTCTGGGAGGTCAGTGATGTGTTTCTAAGATGTCAGTGATATACCTGTGAGGTCATTGACAGGTGCACGTGCCCGCTTGTACAGGGTGCAGACTTCTCATCAGTCATGGTGTTGCCGGGATCAATACAGTCACCAGGGGTTGCCTCGCTTTTCTCCTTGTTCTTCTCCATCCTTCATCTTTCACCTTCTCCAGGCTGCTGATCCAGGAATAATACCTTCCTTGTCCCTCTATGTCACTGTTATTCCATTCACATCTTCAGGAAAATTATGTTTATTTGGGTTCTCTCGATAAATAACGAGCCATCTATGAATATTTTCAGCAGTTGGCAATTTCTGCAATTATAAGGCAGTGTATAGAACAATCTTTTTTTTTACTCATTAACACTTCTACTTAATCATGGTTCGCTAGAACTGTTCAATATGCAAATTGAAAACAACACATATATGCAAATTAAAGGGGGAAGAATTTTGCAACGCAATGAAGAGACACATATTTGTCTGATAAATTTCCTTTTCAGTCATAGCTCTTTATATAAAAGTTACCCACATTATCGATATACGATAATGAACATCTAGCCTTTTAGAAAATTTACTTTTATTATTGCATAATCAGTTTAAGGTCAATTAGATTTTCAGCAGTACCTTTGATCTTAAGCAAGTTTTTCATCTTTAGCAGAACTGATAACATATCTTTTTGGTTACTTAAACATATTTGTGTGAATACTTTTATGAAAGGCTGAGTAGGCATACTTATATCCATCCTGAAAGGGTTGTAGTTTTTAGGTTGAGGAATTAATACTGATTAAATTGTTGCAGAAATGACGATTTTACCAGTCAGCATGAATAAAAGGTGAGTTGAAATAGCGCAACTCTTAATTAAACATGGCTTTATCATGTGTGTTCGCTGCCTTATGCAGACAGAACGGTCGGGCTGCTAGCAAACTGTTAAACAACACTTAATGCAGCAATATTCATTTCCACATCACAATTGTAAACTTTATTTTTGCATGATGATCACAACAATGGGCAAATCTATGATGAAGGTGTAAGGTTTCAAGGTTTGGTTTATATTATGAGTGTTTATATTGTGCAGATATTCATTGTCATGCGTTGTCTCTGATAGCGAGAGACTGGGAATATTGCCTCATATTGACGTTTGGCCCTATTCCAACATATGGCCAAAGGGATCCATAAATTACACACAAAAGGACAACTTCTCTCCATATTCATGTAGAAATCTGTGCCGTTTTAACATTATATATGTGTTTTCCCTTAAACCGAAATACCTGATAAAAAGATTAGAGCAATAGAGATTAAAAGTCAGCATCCTGCTGAGGACACTTGCTTACTGAGATTAGCACTCAGATTAGTGGGGTGTCTCGTCACTTTCACATGTCAAAAATAGTATGCAAATCACTGCACACACATCTGAGTATTATTACTACACATATTTCTTCATTCAAATTGTGGTTTTATTTGACAATATATTTATTTTTTTTTTAATGTAGAAACTCTAGTTCTATATTGTTTATAGTGTTTTTAAACAAACTGTGAAACTAGAGAACTATTTTGGTGGCATTTATACCACTGAGCCACATATCACCCCATATTAACTTTGTATAAACTTTGGGGTCATAGCTTTTAAGTTACAGTTAAGTTACAGTTAAGTTACAGTTCCATTGCATATGTGTCATTGCTCAAAATAAACCCAAATATGTTGATGCCATCTTTGATTTCTGTGTAAAGACATTTTATTTGATTTATTTTTTTTGTATTTTCTCGATTTGCAAAAAAACAAGAATAAATAAGATAAAATAAACAAAAAAAATATATGTCCTGATGTGCATATTGCTAAGATAAAACTTCAAAATGAATATTTCATCTTCACCATGAAAGACTTGGAACCCGGAATTGAATCCCAGACCTTTAGCATGAGAGACAGGTGTCTTCCCCACTGAGCCATGTTGAAAAGTATGATGAATTGACCTTCTCACTGGTTAATCACACAAATAGTCAACATCTTTATCAGTTGTTTTATAGAGGGAGATATTCAATAATTTCACAAAGCAGCCGAAGTTAAATTCATAGCCTGAAATTTTCCAAAAATATTTTTGTCTAAGATGATATCAAATACAATGCAAATAGATCAAGTAGATATCTATAACTCATTCACAAACATTTATATCTAAGACACCAGTTTTTGTTGATTCACTGTAGGTAGGTATATGATTAGCATGTAATTATTTACATTGAATAAGAGGTGTGTCATATAATGCCCAGACATTCTATATATTTAACTTGAACTCATAAAACAGAAAACTGTAATAAAACAAAGAAGATCAGTGACTGTAGTACAGCATATTTTTTCTGGAGAAGTCATATGGAAAGTAGTCCAGTAGGATGTTAATTTCATAGGGAGCTAATGTGTTGATATGTACTCATAACAGAAATCAAGATGGCCGAATGCTTGTTGATAATGTGCTTGATTTCTCTTAAGGAAAGTACACATCATGAAGTAGGTGGGTTTTGTACTAAAATCTTAATCATCCCTTGAACAGTTTTATCAACAAACTTTGCTAGTTGACCAGTGATCTAATGTGAACACCTCCTTAGTAAAGGTTTGTTAGCAATAATGTACCATCATAGTTCCTATACTTTACACTGGCTAAGGCCCCGGGTCGTGGCGCAGTTGGTTGGAGCGCCAGCTTATTAGCACCAGTTCCTCTTGTGGTGGTCCAAATTTTTGTGGGTTCGATCCCCGGCCGTGCCAAGATTGAATTCATGATACAATTTCACACATGAGCTGAAGTCTGTGCCAAAGGGTTAACCTGTTGTCCTTGTAAATCTGTGAACGGGTAGGTTGTCATGTCAAGGACCTGTGACATGACAATTCAGTGAGGCAGCACTATATCTGTTACAAGTAGGTCTCATCACAAAATGATAATGTTGAAAGTGATGTAAAACCCCAAACAAACAAACAAAACTCACTGGCCTGGAGTGGATAGGCTTTTATAGGCATGTTTGTCCAAAAGTGTTTGTCTATTGGTACAGGCGTAAGACCTTTATGCACCACACCAATGGTCACATGAGCACAAGCATAGTACATGTACTAGGCACTTTCTGTAAACACAATGACCCTGGCAGGTGTATCTTGTTTGATTTCAGGGAATGTTTGTATCACAATTTCATAAACACATATCATACAAGGAAAATCCCAAATCTTATGACTTCCATGATTTCATGAGACCTTCACATGATTTTGAGTCGTATTGTGACCAACCTGTGGCTGCCATGTTTGCTTTATCAGCTTGGCTACCAGTATCACATATAAACACGAATGCATTTGCCATTGTCTACCATTCACCTCTTTAATTTCCCAGGCTGGCGCCATACCAAAGCGATTTCTTTTCAAAGTTTGATATTTTTTTCAAAATAAAATAACACGTCATGCAAATTGTGTGTAACCTTTTTTCTATAAGGAAGTAATAAGTTGAAACATGCTTGTTTAAGAGAGGCATCAACAAATCTCTTTCATGTTTTCTGAGTTTTTACTCAGCACGATTGCTTGGAATGTCTTGAAGTGGAACCCTATGGTTCTAAGACTGGAATGTTGAGTAACAGAATGGGGAGCCTGGAGTTGTGTGTAGCTGGCACGTAACCGATAACCAGGGGGTAAATCTGACTGGTGGTCAATGAAACAACCCAGTTAACCCCTGTCCGTGCTGCGACCATTTTCATGAAATTAATGTAATTTTATGAAACTTTTATAAAAATCATAAAGGCAATTTTGATTGTATGAAAATCATAAAAGTTCCCAAATAGATAACTATATTTCAAAAGAATATCGGATATGAAATAAACTTGAAACCTAACCATCTCAGTTTATCATCTCAGTAAATAGTTCAATGTAAAATTTACACAGATGAGGAGAGGAATATAGCAAATATACCAAAGATCCAGAATTAATGGATCAATATTACAAAACCTTCAATCTATTTTATCATAAAAGACTCAGTTTAGAAATATTACTTGAGATGACTGTCATGTGTCCTATCCAACTGAAGAGATCGAACCAGATCGAAACCGTTGTTGGTCTTGGTCGGGAATGTGATCGTCGTCAAGCTCTTTTCTTGTGATCCTCGCCTTATCTACATGACTGTCATGTGAGCATGTGACAACTAATACCAGAAATCCGGCATTCTAACATTATGTATAAATGTTTCTAATTGTCTAATAGATTACGCAGTCTACATGAATTAGTCAAAATAAATAACGAGCTAAGAAATCGCAGATCATGTTAACACCACAAGTCTTCAATTAAGATACAATAGGCATAATAGAAACTGTCATTATCTGGATATTGCATTTTTGTTGTTGAGTAGTTGTATACACGTAATTATGATTAGTGAAGCGATCATAACATAAACGTCCATGTTCTACATCTGACCTACATTAGGTACCATCAAATGATAACTTCGGAATGAATATTTTTTCTGGTAATATACTGATTAATTAAACATTGGAAAAACGTACTTATATATTTGATTAAAATTTTGCCTTTGAATAAAGCCAAAATAGTATTGAATCGGTATTTGATATTAATGATAACTTTAACAATATATGGAGAATACGAATGTTATAGGAATAAGCGATCTGAGTAAAAAGCAACGACACCCTTAGATCTTACAGAAAAGAGGATGTTTCTTTTCCAGTTGTTACTGAACCCTGTCTCAGGGACACAATACCCTACTCTTTTCAAAGAGTGACAGGCGACCCTTCTTTGCATTATCACACAGATTGACAACAAAAGCCACGGCCTTTGATAACCAGTCGCGGAGCAGGGGGTGAAGAGAGGTAACATATCAGGAATATCTTATGATATATATACCAATGTAATCGAACTGTCAAATGACTTGGTAGACAATAGGACCATTTACCCACTTATTAATCGGAATGCTATGCCAAAACCTGAGATATTTGACATATATTTGCAATGTAATCAGGCAATGGTGAAGCGTATGAAATGACTTAGTAAACAATAGCAGAAAGCTGCAGTTGATATAACCATTTATTAATCAGTATTGTGTATCAAACCCCAGAAGCTTTGAATTGGATATATGAATCAATGAAATGCAATGAAGTTAATTATAAAGTACTCTGAAAATGTAGAGTACAATGATATTATTAATGTAATTTGATAGCCTCTGACCTTAGGAGCATATCTAGAGACGAAATACACTCATCTTTCTTGTGGGAACTAGTGAATAGTAATGTACACAGCAGTGGAAGGACTGCGTTTGCGAGTATTGACAAATATTGCTAAAACTTGGCCTGAAATATATTAGGCGGCTCGACGTAACCTTTATACAATGAAAGCTTCATACATCTTTCATATATCAAAGTTGCAAATGTATGTTCATTTTTAAAGGTTCTGTAAAGCTTTAATGTCCTTTATGGGCAACTGGCATGAATGTGCTAAGAACTTAGCACAAAAGAAGATAAAAGCAAAATGGTGAGGGAGCTCCTATTTTTGTTTGTTTGCTTGTTTGTATGGGGTTTTACACCACTTTCAACATTATTTCAGTCATTTCATGATGAGACCTACTTGTAGCAGATATAGTGCTGCCTCACTGAATTGTCATGTCGCAGGTCCTTGACATGACAACCTACCCGGTCACAGATTTACAAGGACAACGTGTTAACCCTTTAGGCACGGGCCTCGTATGGGAAATTGTATCATGAGTTCAATCTTGGCACGGCCGGGGTTCGATCCCAGGACCTTTGGATCACCACAAGAGGAACTGGTGCTAATAAGCTGGCGCTCTAACCAACTGCGCCACGGCCCATGGCCCCTATTTTTGATCTATCATGGTAGCATTTTTTCTTGGGAGCTGAAGCCGTGCCTAAATTGGAACCTGGTGCGCTTTTATAGCGTGATAAGATGGGCTGTTATGTCAAGGACCCGTAACATGCCAATTCAGTAAAGCAGTACTATATCTACTACAAGTAGGTCTCGTCATGAAAAAACTGAAATAATGTTGAAAGTGGCTTAAATCTCAAATCAAACAAACAAATCAATAAATGAATAAGGGAGAGGTATAAATGTCCCCTCAAAAGATACAGTGACCGGCAACTGTCCGAAACCGGCAGATTAAACTCGGACATTTTTAACACAATCAAACATCAAGCAAACCTTGCCTGTACTAATTGCAATTGAGCTGAGTATTGTCTCTAACACGTTATCTTGTATTCCCACTGCTTTTCAAAACGTTATACTTTAAGTGTTTATTTGTTTTCACGGCACGAGTGATGTTATCACTGTCAAATGACGTCAGAAGTGGTGACGTATCCAAACATCATCGTATAACTCAATGGAAACTCGGACAATCTGCAGGTTTACTGAATGCGTGAATTTCCCGATAATTCTGTACATATTGAACATGTATCAATTTTATTGTACACGCATATGTTGTTAACGATCTACTATCGATATAAGTAGATTTTACTCAGTTTTGAAAGATTTTGTGAAAATCAGGAGTGAAAAACTTGAAAGTGTCCGGATTTGGCTGCCGGTCACTGTAGTTGCAAGATTTCATGGGCGATTTATCGACAGGATCAGACAAGACAAGACAACAACATATCACACAAAGGCATTCAAGGTCTTTGTGTGGAAATTTATCCAGCTAACACAGAAAGCATTGACCCCCATTGTATAATAATTTGTGGTATTCAAGGTCTTAGGGACGATATTTCTCTTTGACACTGTATCTTTTAATAGCTACCACAGAAAGCCTAATCCTCTTATTTATAGCAGTCAAGGTCTTTGTGTGGGAATTTATCCAGCTAACGCAGAAAACAGTGTTTTCAATTGTCTTATTATTTATGGTATTCAAAATTTCTTAGGGGCAACATTTCTCTTTGACACTCTATCTGTTAATAGAACATTTATTCTCCAGAGCACCTGTGTCAGTATTAAGTAAAATCAGCATAATGTTATAAAATGTGATATTCTCACCTTGGTTACTTCATGTAATTGAAGTTTCCAGACACTTCTTTAAACGTGAGTACGTCATAAAATTTTATCTTTATAGAAGAGAAAAAGGGATAGTGACGCAGTTTCCTTGACACCAACAAATAGAATATTATATAACAAGCTGAGCCATATATTCACTGCTGCCTGAACTGCTGGTAAAGCGTCCAAAATAACACACACCAAAATCATTATTCTACCTGTTGAAATTTATATTGGTGGCATAAAAATGATATGCCTGTAGGTTTCTTTTGATCTGTTATAATAGAAATTTCATTCAGTTTGCTGTCTGAATGAATCGATAGAGAGTGTACGAGTGAAAGCACATTTTGTTGGTAAATGTTAGGAAGAGAATTGTATGGGTATTGTGGATTTTGGTATTGCTCAAAGAAGGAGTTGTTTCATATAAAAAGGAGAATAATGATATAATTATCACAAGGGCCAGGTCTGGTTTCCGGAGCAGACACAATACATGCTTCTGTCCTAAAGTATGACGTGTGTCTACTATGTTGGTGCAATATTTGCCTTGCTCCTGTGTGGTGAGGTAGGTCTACTATACAGTGCAATGTATGCCTTGCTCCTGTGTGGTGAAGTTGGTCTACTATACAGTGCAATGTATGCCTTGCTCCTGTGTGTTGAAGTTGGTCTACTATACAGTGCAATGTATGCCTTGCTCCTGTGTGGTGAGGTAGGTCTACTATACAGTGCAATGCATGCCTTGCTCCTGTGTGGGTGAAGTTGGTCTACTATACAGTGCAATGTATGCCTTGCTCCTGTGTGGTGAGGTAGGTCTCCTATACAGTGCAATATATGCCTTGCTCCTGTGTGGTGAGGTAGGTCTCCTATACAGTGCAATATATGCCTTGCTCCTGTGTGGTGAGGTAGGTCTCCTATACAGTGCAATGTATGCCTTGCTCCTGTGTGGTGAGGTAGGTCCCCTATACAGTGCAATGTATGCCTTGCTCCTGTCTGCTGAGGTAGGTCTACTATACAGTGCAATATATGCCTTGCTCCTGTGTGGTGAGGTATGTGTACCATGCAGGGCAATGTATGCCTTGCTCCTGTGTGCTGAAGTTGGTCTCCTATACAGTGTAATGTATGCCTTGCTCCTGTATGGTGAGGTAGGTCTACTATACAGTGTAATGTATGCCTTGCTCCTGTGTGGTGAGGTAGGTCTCCTATACAGTGCAATGTATGCCTTGCTCCTGTGTGGTGAGGTAGGTCTCCTATACAGTGCAATGTATGCCTTGCTCCTGTGTGGTGAGGTAGGTCTACTATACAGTGCAATGTATGCCTTGCTCCTGTGTGGTGAGGTAGGTCTCCTATACAGTGCAATGTATGCCTTGCTCCTGTGTGGTGAGGTAGGTCCACTATACAGTGCAATGTATGCCTTGCTCTTGTATGGTGAGGTAGGTCTACTATACAGTGCAATGTATGCCTTGCTCCTGTGTGGTGAGGTAGGTCTACTATACAGTGCATGTATGCCTTGCTCCTGTGTGGTGAGGTAGGTCCCCTATACAGTGCAATGTATGCCTTACTCCTGTCTGCTGAGGTAGGTCTACTATACAGTGCAATATATGCCTTGCTCCTGTGTGGTGAGGTATGTGTACCATGCAGGGCAATGTATGCCTTGCTCCTGTGTGCTGAAGTTGGTCTCTATACAGTGTAATGTATGCCTTGTCCCTGTGTGATGAAGATGGTCTACTATACAGTGTAATGTATGCCTTGCTCCTGTCAGGTGAAGTAGGTCTACCATGCAGTGCAATGTATGCCTTGCTCCTGTGTGGTGAGGTAGGTATCCTATACAGTGCAATGTATGCCTTGCTCCTTTGTGGTGAGGTAGGTCTCCTATACAGTGCAATGTATGCCTTGCTCCTGTGTGGTGAAGTAGGACTACTATACAGTGCAATGTATGCCTTGCTCCTGTGTGGTGAGGTAGGTCTACTATACAGTACAATGTATGCCTTGCTCCTGTGTTGTGAGGTAGGTCTCCTATACAGTGCAATGTATGCCTTGCTCCTGTGTGGTGAAGTTGGTCTACTATACAGTGCAATGTATGCCTTGCTCCTGTGTGGTGAGGTTGGTCTCCTATACAGTGTAATGTATGCCTTGCTCCTGTGTTGTGAGGTAGGTCTCCTATACAGTGCAATGTATGCCTTGCTCCTGTGTGGTGAGGTAGGTCTCCTATACAGTGCAATGTATGCCTTGCTCCTTTGTGGTGAGGTAGGTCTCCTATACAGTGCAATGTATGCCTTGCTCCTGTGTGGTGAAGTTGGTCTACTATACAGTGCAATGTATGCCTTGCTCCTGTGTGGTGAGGTTGGTCTCCTATACAGTGTAATGTATGCCTTGCTCCTGTGTTGTGAGGTAGGTCTCCTATACAGTGCAATGTATGCCTTGCTCCTGTGTGGTGAGGTAGGTATCCTATACAGTGCAATGTATGCCTTGCTCCTTTGTGGTGAGGTAGGTCTCCTATACAGTGCAATGTATGCCTTGCTCCTGTGTGGTGAGGTAGGTCTACTATACAGTACAATGTATGCCTTGCTCCTGTGTTGTGAGGTAGGTCTCCTATACAGTGCAATGTATGCCTTGCTCCTGTGTGGTGAAGTTGGTCTACTATACAGTGCAATGTATGCCTTGCTCCTGTGTGGTGAGGTTGGTCTCCTATACAGTGTAATGTATGCCTTGCTCCTGTGTTGTGAGGTAGGTATCCTATACAGTGCAATGTATGCCTTGCTCCTTTGTGGTGAGGTAGGTCTCCTATACAGTGCAATGTATGCCTTGCTCCTGTGTGGTGAAGTAGGACTACTATACAGTGCAATGTATGCCTTGCTCCTGTGTGGTGAGGTAGGTCTACTATACAGTACAATGTATGCCTTGCTCCTGTGTTGTGAGGTAGGTCTCCTATACAGTGCAATGTATGCCTTGCTCCTGTGTGGTGAAGTTGGTCTACTATACAGTGCAATGTATGCCTTGCTCCTGTGTGGTGAGGTTGGTCTCCTATACAGTGTAATGTATGCCTTGCTCCTGTGTTGTGAGGTAGGTCTCCTATACAGTGCAATGTATGCCTTGCTCCTGTATGGTGAGGTAGGTCCACTATACAGTGCAATGTATGCCTTGCTCCTGTGTTGTGAAGTTGGTCTACCATAAAGTGCAATATTTGCCTTGCTCCTGTGTGGTGAAGTAGGTCTACCATACAGTGCAATATACATGTAGGTATGTAGTTTATAATATACATGTAGGTATGTAGTTTATAATATACATGTAGGTATGTATTTTATAATATACATGTAGGTAAGTAGGTTATGTAATACATATATGTATGTACGCCTGCGCATCATACAGGTGCAATCTCCTTTACTTCCTGTGTGGCGAGGCACGTGACTCCAGACACGCAGACATTATTATCAGAGATAAAAGGAATAAATTCCTAATTAAGTTTCAAAACATTTCCCATGTCACGAAACATGATATGAATCATTAAAGAATATCCTTCATGATGTTCAGACGAACTTTTTTTTTGCTTTTTTGCAGCCTTGATTTCCATTCCAGAATATAAAAACAGTCATTTGACTCATTTTTAAAAAGATCTTTGTCTGTAAACGATATTGAATTTAACTTTGAAAGCAATAACTACATAGGTAAGACCCAACTTTACTTTCAGTATATCCTTGATGAATGCATTTGGTTCACAGAAATATCATATCATATCGCTTAATTGACATAATTTTAACAAAGTATAGGTATCACAAATGCTGTTCTGGGGGGTGGTCATTAATATTCCAAAAGCATACTTGAAGAAAATTGGTACAAAAATACCATTCAGTGAGAAATAACGATAGTGAGACCCTACCATTGACGTTGGTAGATTACAATGAACGGTAAGAAAAATATTATTATAGTATGACAGAAAAAGAAAGTGGAGATGTGCATTGCTGCAAATATATTGCAATTTGCATCTAAAAGCAAGAATAGTTGGGGTACATTCATACCCCCTTTGTCTTAAAGTGATTGAAGGCCCATCATTCAGCTTGAAATATAGGTACTTTAGCACTAGTCAATAGTTTACATATACATTGTAATGCACACACAGTGGTTTCATGGTTGGTTTTTATATAATTTCTTTGCATGGGAGGCTTTAACGCATTACTGAGGACACATTAATTTGCTTCCCATCATTTGCATACATAGTCCTTATATATAGACTATGATATGTATATACACGCATATATATACACACACATAAACATATACCATAAACATATACCACATATATATATATATATTCATGCATGTGCTTGGGAAATAAATGATCCAGGATATGCATTGGTTTGAAAGTATCTGGTCTATTTATTGAGGTATTTCCAAATATTTGGTGCAGTTTGAATTGATGGAGTATGAAAGAAGCAATTGATATAAAAGAAATTAATTTGTTGAAGCAGTCAAGACAACTTGGATTAGTTCTATAATGAGCGACCATTGTTCTAGGCGGTATGATACATTGCTTTCTTGATATATGAAGACAATTCGCCATGGGAACTCAAATTATTGGCATGGATTTCATTTATTGCAAGTTAATTAATCTATATACATTCACCCCTCTCTAAAGTGAGAGATTATGAATAGTCCTTTATCTATAAGATTATGTTTCAAGAAAAGTTCTTATTCCAATATGATTTCTTCCTGGCATACTACATAAAATGAGTGCCTTTTTTCGTTGTCATCCATGCTGTCTACATCCATGCTATCTACATCCATGCTGTCTACATCCATGTTGTCTACATCCATGCTGTCTACATCCATGCTGTCTACATCCATGCTGTCTACATGCTGTCTACATCCATGCTGTCTACATGCTGTCTACATCCATGCTGTCTACATGCTGTCTACATCCATGCTGTCTACATGCTGTCTACATCCATGCTGTCTACATCCATGCTGTCTACATCCATGCTGTCTACATCCATGCTGTCTACATCCATGCTGTCTACATCCATGCTGTCTACATCCATGCTGTCTACATCCATGCTCTCTACATCCGTGCTGTCTACATCCATGCTGTCTACATGCTGTCTACATCCATGCTGTCTACATCCATGCTGTCTACATCCATGCTGTCTACATCCATGCTGTCTACATGCTGTCTACATGCTGTCTACATGCTGTCTACATCCATGCTGTCTACATCCATGCTGTCTACATCCATGCTGTCTACATCCATGCTGTCTACATCCATGCTGTCTACATCCATGCTGTCTACATCCATGCTGTCTACATGCTGTCTACATGCTGTCTACATCCATGCTGTCTACATCCATGCTGTCTACATCCATGCTGTCTACATGCTGTCTACATCCATTCTGTCTACATCCATGCTGTCTACATCCATGCTGTCTACATCCATGCTGTCTACATCCATGCTGTCTACATGCTGTCTACATCCATGCTGTCTACATCCATGCTGTCTACATCCATGCTGTCTACATCCATGCTGTCTACATCCATGCTGTCTACATCCATGCTGTCTACATCCATGCAGTCTACATCCATGCTGTCTACATGCTATCTACATCCATGCTGTCTACATCCATGCTGTCTAGATCCATGCTGTCTACATGCTATCTACATCCATGCT
Organism: Amphiduros pacificus; assembly: GCA_949316495.1. NCBI lineage: Eukaryota > Metazoa > Annelida > Polychaeta > Phyllodocida > Hesionidae > Amphiduros > Amphiduros pacificus. The sequence goes on along the minus strand of OX439008.1, from coordinate 42,628,524 downwards.
ATCTACATCCATGCTGTCTACATCCATGCTGTCTACATCCATGCTGTCTACATCCATGCTGTCTACATCCATGCTGTCTACATGTATCATGCTCACAAGTCAGTCTAATTTTGAATCCAACTTTAAATTATGAAAATCTACAAATGTTAAAATACATGTGTATTGCTATATTTCTATGATAAAAATAATGATTGATATTTTGTAGGAATAATTTACTGCAAGAGTGTGGAGAAAACATCGTTTTCAACAGTATCATTTCTTTTTGAAAGACATATTTAAGGATAGATCGGTTTAGGTTAGGGGATTTACATTTTCCGCTGTGTTCTAATGATTGCCTATGTTTGAATAATGGTTCCCTATGTTTGGATAATGGTACCCTATGTTTGAATAAATGTGTCCCATGAATGATTTTTCACATGGAGATAACTCCCATGCTGTTAAAGAAGTCTTATAAATACTAGGATCACTGCATTATTGGGATGGAATTAATACTATTTTGACATTGATATCTTCTTAATCAGAACTTGTTTATTCCTTTTTTTATTCCTTATTCTTTTTAAGTGTACGAAAGGCGAGAGAACTGGATATACTGGGCTTAAGAGGTGAAATATCTGAGTAAGGTATAGTTGTGAGAGATTAGAATGTTGAATATAGCATTGCCACAAATACATTTACACGTATCATGTTAGCGGCAAAATCATCTGTGATAGCTGCAGTCAATCTATGAAAAACATGGTGGCTGGTAAGTTGGTCGAAGATTGCCTCAAATGCTCCTTAGGGCTTAACGAGTAATGGGCTGTAATAATTACATATTAAAAATGGGGGTAAACTTGCACTAAACTAAAATTCCATTGTGCCATCCCAGCTAACAATTTTACGTTTTTCTATGTTGTGAGCACGTTGCGTTTTGGTGCTGATCATGTTGTATGGACGTAGATCTGTGAACACCAGATAACGTTGTGAGGACGTTGTTGTACAACATTGTGAGCATATCCTCAGCACGTGCTTAGAACGTTGTGAGGATGTTGTAAACTGACATTATGTTTTTAACATGTCGTGACAAAACGATGTAAGCATATTGTAAGCACGTGGCACTCAGCATGTTGCAAGCACATGGTACATATACATCCAGCTATTAACAAATTCGGCTATCTTTGGCCAAATCTAGTTACTTAGTTGGGATTGTCCCATCAGCAACCTCTTCTAGCATATCAACTGGCATGTTATGCTGATTTTTTGACATTATCTGAAATTATATGGATTTATTTTGCAGTAGATAATAGCAATAAACTTCTGTCACAACAAAAGACATGATCATTATTTTTTTTTTTCATTCTGAAAATTACGTCTCATCCATTAAATTCACTATAACTTTGAATTACCTAACAACTAAGCTGTAGCCACGTATTGGCCAATTTAAACATCACCAGTTTTCACGTAGAAAGACAACTAAACCTTATTTCTACATGCTCACAATGTTGTTTCTACGCTGTGTGTTACCTTGGATGCAACATGCCTTTTTGAGGCCTAGTAAAGATTTTTTTAAATATGTGCCTCGAGGCATTTTTTGGGGTCGTATATGTTGGTTAGGTCGGTGGCTTTTTCTGTGTCTTATGTGCTTGTTAGGTCGGTGGTTTTTCTGTGTCTTGTATGTTGGTTAGGTCGTTGGTTTTGTTGTACTTCTGTTTCGAATTCAACATCATGAGTCTTGGAATATGTGTTATACGTTCAAAGTAATGAAAACCATATATTTAATCCCGTCCTTGGTCACAATATATCAACCTATTTTGATAGTAATAGAAAACCCAATTAATTCAACAATGACGTCATTTGTGTGGCAAAAATGGCCCCCAGCTTGGCAATGAGCAGAGAGAATTGAACAACACGTGGAGTGTGTGAACAACATCCAGCTGACACTTGAGTCAATAGTGGTGTGGGTGTCAGTGGGTGCAACCCATGGTCCTACACTTGTACACTGCACATACGCCTCTGTGTTGTGTGTGGTCTAACAGACCCTCATTATCGCCACTCTGTTTGTCTTATTGGTCAACAAAAATCCTGCAATGCTCCAAAGGTTTCTATTCTTTTCAGTGTGTTTGATTAGTGATTTCGCCAATTCTTATATAATGTATTAAGAACAGATATAATTTGACTTGTTATTTGGATAACAGAAATCGGTGACTTCGTCAATCGCTGTTGAGTAATAAGACAATATAAAGTAATCTTATTGTGTGACTTTATGTAATACATCTCAGCGAAGGTCCCAGACAATGGAAGTAATCTTATTGTGTGACTTTATGTAATTTATCTCAGCCATGTCCCAGACAAAGACATTAGCTCAGCCTCATGTGAATACAGAATGCGTCACCCTCTGCAATGCCAGAAGCCAACAATATTGATAACCCTGACAAACAAATAGTTCTGGTTAATTAGTTCGTCGGGGTGTAAGATTAGTGGCTGCATAGCTCACACCAAAAGAGCTTTAACAGAACACAAATGTCATGAAAAGATTGTCGCACCTTTCAGAATGTGAAGTGCAACTCTGGCTAAAGTTTGAAATGCCATACTGGAATCTAATGATATTACAGGCAAAATTTGTCACTTTATTTAATCTAAAGCTGATCAATGTGAACCAGTGTAATGTAATATAATATATTGGGTATGATTTATCAACTTGATTAAACGTTTTGTTCTTTGGGGATAAATGATATCATTTGAACTTAATATATGTGAAATAGGAAAAAAAAACATATACAAAACAAAGCAACTTCATCGCATTTTTATTTGTTAACGCAATGTTAGGATCGACTAGGTGTGCCTTCTGTGATTGCTGATGAAATTGATTGCGATAGAATTTATTTTACATCTGAATACTTTGCTGAACAACACAAGGATATGAACTTGTGGGCTGTGACGACTAGATGTCAGGACTAGACTCGTTAGGACTAGATTGTACCGAATTAAAAGCAATGGTGGGAAATGCAAATCTTTAAAATCGTTTGAAAAATACCTATTTTGTAAAAACTAGTATGTCCTAGAACAGATCGGTGGGTGTCAGAGGTACGTGTCATATAAACCAACAATTATTGTCGTCAAGTTAATCCTTTTCATGTGGATGACCGATAGATTCAGGCAGGAGTTCTCTCAAGCTAAGGTATTAGGCCCTACTTGGTTATGGGTTTAGACCGGCCCCACTAGCACAGTTGGTAGAGTGTAGGATCTGTGCCTTTAATGGTTGTATAAGTGGAGGACGGGAGGTGGTGGGTTCAACTCCCACAACAACATTTTAGATTTCCTCGTTGATCCTTTTTACTGGGTAATTCTCCTTGTCTTTTTTAATATCGTTGAACAAAAATAGATTTTATTTTTGTATTACTGCTTTGTGGTCACGTGATTATTCTGTGGTCTTTATCTTTATTGAATCTTATTACGCACAAAACACCATTCTAATGTTCGTGTGTTAAAATGTGGAAACGGTTTTGATGCAATTTGTAATTTGCACCATGCAATTTATCGTTTTTCTTTTATATTCCGATATATTCCTACTATTAGCTTCCATATGATATATATTAGACTTTTCCTAAGACAGTGTGATGAATAATAAATATAGTGGCTCCAGATAAATGCATTGTGCAGAGAGCGAAAACAAACACAGCCCAGTGTTTATAGTAAAGGCTTGCAGTTATGTATACAAAATACATGAGTTCTGTAAAGGACTCGCTTGGCTTGGCCATTTGCAGAGAATAACAACCTTTTCAATCAGCACTACAAATACATTCACTGGACAAAGTGCATGAAACTAATATTCTAAAACCATACTTATAGCTTGTGTGTTCTTTTATTCTATCTTTTCACAGGGCGATAATATGTTCAATATATAATGCCTCCTAGAATAAGGCTTCATCCAATAAGCTTATGCATTTTGAACAAGAAACGGACCTTTTTAACCTAAACATACGAACTAACAAACTAACAAACAAAACATGTTATTTTCTGTATACCGTTCTTAAAGCAGTAATAAATATATGTGATAATAAAGACTATATTATAACATACTGTATACTATTTGATCAGACACGACGAGGGCTGATGTGTAAACGTTACCATTTCTGTGTTCTTTGGGGTTCGGAGCGCCACCTTCCCCCCAAAAAACAAATTGACGTACAGATAAAAAGGCTATAACCAACCTGATAGTCTCATAAATGAACAAGACACACACAGTGAGTGTTTTCCTCAGGAGAATAAATGTTCAGAATTAATTTCCTGTTGTCTGCAGGTGCGTTGCTTTTGTCTAGCTAGTTACTTACCAGCTGATCTCTATGGTTCTGAATCATAATCTGACAATCTGACACTAACTTAAAGAAGAAGGGTTGCCAAAGATCACAACTGTCCAAACTATTTTTTCAAAGGCCAGAAGATTGTGATTAAAGACGGCTTCGTCGTAACATCACAAAAATCGATTAAATTGAGTCATTATCGGGGTGTATTCATTTCTTCATTAAATCGTGATTTTCTTCAGTTAGTAATGGAATATATCAATAATTATCCTGTCTTAGAGTATATTGCAATGCGATACATCAATTTGTTTCTATCAAATTATCTAGATCTCTGACAGTCCCAGTGGCATTCACAAAGGCATAGCCATGACAATTGTAATGGTTTAAAAACATCCTATGGATCTTGCCAAATGGTGATATCACATTATAGCGTACACCTTCACCAACATATTTAGCTTCTTTGTTTTTTTTTCAGAGTGGGGGGGGGGTTTGTTTCCATGTAGAGATTGATCACAAGTTTGCACCGAATCCTAACCAGTGGGTTCATCAGAGCCACGTGGGCAGAGTTTCTGTGAATATTTATGTTGGCTGATCTCTCCTACTCTCTTCAATGATACTGGGGTGTGTTTGAGGATGTCATATTAATACGTCTCATTTCACAGATGTTTTCAAGAACCAACAGGTGCACATGCATAAGGTAACACGCCACGCGAATGCCCACAGGGATGCAGAAATTGCAGATTTTGCTTTAAGAATATGCCACCATATATGGACTCGATTAAAACCGATAGTCTGGAATATTCAATTCATTTTCTCATTTTCTCAATACATTCCGATAAATTGATGATCTTTTAAACTTTAATATCTATTTATAATATATTGCTCTAATATATATTGGATCTTTTCACACTCATGACAATTAATAAGCGATGTTATCATTATTTCAAAACTTCCAACGGTGACAGAACATGTTTGGCCATCATTTTCAACATCGCATTTTATGCTGTAATACCTGCATTCAATATTCATTTGATTTTCCTCCATTTTATGAATATCAAATATCAAGACATGGGAGAAGAATATTTAGTTTTCCATATAACTGGGCACAGATTAGGTATATGCAACAGTTACTCCCTCGTATCGCATGTCACCGCATCTTTAGGTATATATTGTTGTGTATGGCATTGGGTTTGGTATTTACATCATTTAAACTATTCTGCCAATTGTTGGGGAACTCTGACGCTATACGTGTAGTTTTTATACAAAATGTAATACCAATGCCACAGTGGCGTCAAGCCACTCTGCAGGCGACATTGGTGGCATACCAAATGTACATTGCAAGCCATTCATCATAATATGTGTCTCAGAAACAATAAACAGGTCAGGATCGATGACCTTAGTCTGCTTTCCTCAACAATGACACAAGAATGAAGAATTTCTCTGAATAGGGGTTAGCTGGTCTTGCTTCGAATGTATAGAGAATGACCTCACAATGTAGACAATGACGTCAAGAAGGGTACATAACTGAAACTGCTTGTTGAGGTAATAGCTCGTTTTCTCAGTACAGCAATGTAATGACATTCGCCACAAAAAACTTGATGGCTTGACACCCGGAGAGGAATGCCATTTATCACCTGTTGAGATAAATGGACTGGGAACGGTTCCAGTGTTCAGGGGGACATCGGCCTCAAGCAGGAAGCGACCTCTAGCGAGCAGCCCACGTCGGATGACGAGCACAACAAAGAGGAGTTAGCCTTGTTATGCTCCCGGGCTCCGAGTCTTAATCCCATTGTTCTTAGAGCAGATTTGCCCACAAGGCGGCGCTGGTGTAGATGTAGACTTTCTGCACAGGTCTTGGTGGGTGTCTGAAGGGGCTGCTTATCCTGTCATGAAGTGTAACCCACTCGTTAATACTGTCGAACACTTGTCACTTTCTCTTTCTGGTCACGTGACCAGAATTGCTCACAACAGTTTCCGCAGGTCAAACTCTTTCTTCACTAAGCCTTGGCTGCTCATATTATGACCTCCTTGCTTAAAAATGTGATCACGTGACCACTATACCCATGATCACGTGATTGTGATTTCATGGAATTGATGCCCTGAATCTAAGATAATAAATACCGAAAGGCCTGCTCAAAACAATGTTCTTTTCCGAATTAACAACATATTAAGTGTATTGTCATCATCTTACTGGGTCACACCTCAGAGATAAAGAAGTTGACACCTGACCAGATATAATGCTGCGTGCAAACCACAAAGTCACCATGACACATATTTATATTCACGGGCCCAGATACAATGTACTCTGTATTGTTGGAAGGAACCTTTGCTGCTAATGTCCACCGTTCAATAATTAATCATGACATTTGAATTACTGGATTCCGACACTGACAGTGCCATTGTGAGAAGCCCATCTGTGATCTAATAAGATCACGGCATACGAGAATATCCGTGTGAATAAGTAATGACCGAGTGGAAACAAATGGCAAACACCGGAAACACAAATCAACAACCAATCAATTGTCTGCAGAAATTGGTAATCACGCCTTTTATTGGCTGTTTCTTGAAGAGATTGAATTCACTACAATAATAATGTGCAAAACAACACCTTCTGTGTATAGTACACTTCAGCATGTACCATATATCTATTACAATAGCTTACATTAGCCTCTCCTGTAATGTACCTTGTCAGACATATGCAAATGCTTCTCTTAAATTGAGATCTTTGAGGGTTTGATCTGCTCTCAAACGATGGGACAGGACGCTATATGTGATCATTACAGGAAGTAATTTATCTGAGTGGGATGTAAATAGGAGCTAAAGAGTGGGATGAAAATAGGGGCTGCAGAGTGGGATGTAAATAGGGGCTGCAGAGTGGGATGTAAATAGGGGCTGCAGAGTGGGATGTAAATAGGGGCTGCAGAGTGGGATGTAAATAGGGGCTGCAGAGTGGGATGTAAATAGGGGCTGCAGAGTGGGATGTAAATAGGGGCTGCAGAGTGGGATGTAAATAGGAACTAAAGGGTGGGATGAAAATAGGAACTAAAGAGTGGGATGTAAATAGGGTTACATAGCAGGATGATAGAACATCTACTGTCTGAAACTCATACGAACAAGAGGATACACGTTTAAAGGCCAGGGTTAGCGAGGCTGGTACATTTTATGTTTTGCCACAGCAGTTTTGGCGAATCTTACCTGTCACAATGCTTTGATAACAGGTGAGCGAACACACTTAACAAGAACACACACAGTCCCGTTCTGTTTGGCAGACCACTGATTGTTCATACTAATTGCACGTGACTCTGCATACTGACTGAGCTAGAGATAACACATACTCACCACAGGCAGAACCCACCTTATTGTATGCCAACACTATGCCGTGACTATGTTCATGTCTCTCATAGCTATGCAACTCAAATATGATATTCATATCGATTAGTACTTTAATAGGTGATAGCGTCGCTCCTCTTTAATCTATTATTTATTTTCCCTTTGGAAATTATTTTGTTTTGTTCTGCCAGGATAAAGGTTTATCAAAGCTTTGACGCATAACAGTGCATATCACATGACTTCCTAATTCCAACTTTCTTTAATATATAATCGGTTGTCTTGAAGGCTAAGTTGGCTATCATCTTTAAGCTTTTCCTGTCATCTTGCACGGTTAGGTTATCCTTCAAAGCTAATCATATAATTATGTACATATGTTCATCACACCTCTTGCCTGCTTCTCGTAGAGTATTTAAGGTGCGTGTAGTAAAAGAAATAATCAACACTAAAACACTTCATATTAATAGGCAACAAGTGGACACACTGAACAAGCTTAAGACTACCCAACTGTAAGAAGTATAGGTACCAACGAGACGGCAACAATTATAGCAAATGTACCATTAATCATCATGTTTCACCTGTTGACAATAATCCATTAATCCATATGGTAATCCCAATGTTTTGTGAGGATAACCTCCATCTATCATATTGGTGCCATTAATGGTGATTGAGTTGAGCGACAAGATTGGTAATGTTAGTGCTGGAAGGTGGTCTTTGGGTTTGTATGTTATCTGCAAGTCCTAATGGACTCAGAATGGTGTTATATGCTCCCGCTGGGAGGTTAGTGATTCGAATGCTAATGGGTTGTCAGGACAAAAGAGAGGTTGCTCCCTATGAATGGAGTTTACCATTCTCATGCTTTTCTTGTGTATATTTGATCAAGCTGCCACACATTAATCTGGACACACATTTCATGTGTATTCACAAAGATGAATGCGTTAGCAATATCCTGTTATTCTAAGCAATTCTCCAAATCCTGTTCCAAGCTTATATGCGATTCCTGCACAGCAGCAAACATGTATGTAATGTCTTTGTCTTGATTCATATTATCACTGCTAACTCTTTCTGCGCATGTCCGGAAGTTGATATTGCTGGGCACTTGTGTGGGAAGGACCGACCTACTTGATAAAGTGAACTGGACTGAAGGTGCTTTATGGCCTTGTCGTATTCAAGAGGGCTGAGCGTTGGCAGCCATTTTCTAAGGCCTTAACGACCGTTTGGAGTGGCTGAGAGGCGGCGTGCTGAGAAAAGCCTGATTCAACCGGGCGTCAGCAACTTTCTCGGTGCAATAATGTAGTATATACAGATTGCGGTAGAAGGTCGATAAGCAAGAAGAGCAGATCTGTCGTGACAGAATAGCATTTCTCTGATCAACTCTATATCCAGGGCATCGCTCCAACGCTTAAGCACAACATTTATATATATATATATATATATATATATATATATATATATATATATATATATATATATATATATATATATATATATATATATATATATATATATATATATATATATATATATATATATATATATATATATATAATTGTTGTGTTTATTGAAGATTCCTTTACATTCAGACCCCCTTGTGAAAAAGTCTGGGTGATCATTCTTCGATTTGGTTGTCAGTCTGTGCTCTCTAATAGGCGAAGCATGTTCCACTAAGGGTTGCCTTTACTCCATATTGCAAGACCTGATTTCTACACACTCTCCCCATCGGACCATGTTGTGCATTAAGATAATCCATTTGGGAACGTTTGATCGATATCTAAGCTACTAATCAGTTTGTTTATTAAGCCATACACACCTTTGATATGCGGTGCAGTGGCAATATTCAGTCTATTGGCGTTCTTAATAGCGTACATGGCTTCCATCATACTTCCACTTCTTCCTCTTACTAAATTACATACTGAGTATTTGAAATATGACCTCCAGATGACCATTGACCTTTTACCGTATCACCATTGTAATTAATAGCGTAATATAAGAGGCCCTCACAATAGGCCAAACATTCTTGGTCTGTCTCATCTGTTATTTTGCTTTAATCACCTATTGCAATAACAGGTTTCAATTCCGACACCATTTGCCAGGCAATATAGAGGCACCGTTCTCTTCATACCATCCAATGTGACTAAATGTAATCTTCAACTTTAACATGCTGATTCATCGCTCTTGTAAATCCATTTTTATGTCTTCATTAATGTGTCACATTGTTGTACTTATTTGCCTCGTTCTTCATCTATTTAACATTTTCATTTTACTCCCTGTCAGCAATTCTTGCAGCATAATTACATTTTAATACAGACTCGTTGACGGGGAAATTAGATCCTTTTCCCTTTGAGTAGATACAGGAAATGAGTCATTTCCTAACTTATCCTTGCCTGTATTACACATGCCGGTATATACCAATGGTCCATTATTTAGTGTTTCTCCATTCATTACCACTGCTTGCCTAACATAAAGGCTCAAGGATTAAAAGTAATTTCAATTCATGTGAAGATCAATGGCAAAGCTGTGTTTATCTAGGAAGAAAAATTCCAACTAACATAGACTACTACAGTAGGTAGGAAGAATCCAAAGAAAATATAGACAAAAAAGGTCAAAATGTCTCATTTTTACTGGGTGCCTTATAACCTAATGCTTGACAGCTGATTGCCATTAATCAGATTATAGCAAAGGATGGCAGGGATGCTTCATGTTCAATTATGTGTAATCATCAGCTATTTGAATTATCTACACTCCAATCAAGGAAGGCTCCATGAGTTCAATATGAAGACTGCAAACTTTGACACAGGGATTATGGCGGTGCTGTAATTTTGATGATTTCAACTTAAGTTCCTGCACTACCTGTCTAATTCGATTCTAGGGGTTAATATCAGGAATACAGATATGCCAAGTTCTATTGGTATGAAGTTTCTTTTTGTAGTACTTTCTACAGTCTTCTTAGTAAATTGGTAGCCAATCTGGTGGGGGAGGAAAGCCCTACCTTTATAACAGAAGTTTAAACAATGGTGTGGTCTGTTCGTGCTACATGTCAAGAGCTTGGGAGCTTTATGGCCTAGCAAAGATAAATTCGTTGTAGTGGTTCCACTTGCTCTCCTCTGAGTCCATTCCAGGCTTTATTTCTCCTGCGCTATTTGTACCGGACCCACAGGATCCCACCAACCGGAAACCAGCGTCAAATAGCATATCAAAGGCCTGTTCCAGAAATGTGTGTTTGAGGAAAAACCTTGCAGTGTATCGGTCCCCTGTGCCCCTGTCTGGGTCTCGGCTCTCGTTTAGTGTGTCCCCGAATGCCTCTCTACACAACCCTATTCTGCCACTGACCAACAATCTGGAAAGCTTTCTGAACTTGACATCGGCCAGGCCATCTCTCCCAAAGGCAAACGTGCCTCTGTAGCCCACTAAGATACAGCCCGAATCCTTACCCTCTGCTTTCTTGTTTACTATAAGTGTGTTATTGTCCACAATTTTGGTAGAATTCTTTGATAAACTCAGCGCTGAGCTGACACAGTTCACCATAGCTGGCAACTGGTAATACTCCGCCTCTGTCTTCAGTCTTTCCTTTTCATGAAAGTTCTCAGGCAAGACAAGTTTCTGATTTCTCAGATAGTCCAATATGTATCTGAAGAGCACCCCATCTCTGTCCAGGAAGAACTTTCCTTTGCTGTCTCTGACCAAGGCAGTTTTATTTTTGCCTGTGAATATCTGACCCAAAAGAGAATCAGGCTCTTTTATAACAGTTGAGAGAGATGTGGTGTAAAACACACCACCAACGTTCAGTTCCACAATCTCTGGAAACCCCTCAGAAATACTGTCTCCTGACATGGCTGTAATCTTGAAGCCGGAGTGTAGACTCTATTTACAAATCTGCACTTAAAGTGCAGATGGGGTTTCTTCTTGGCGCTGGCGTTGTGCCTGCAGAAAATGTACACAAAGAGAAACCCCTTTTTGCTGAAATATACGCTTGCAATCCACTGCAAATGTTTTTGCGTTCCCTCCTGTGAAGTTTATGTTTGTGAGTCAATGAATCTGCTAGATTTCTATTCCGTCGGCCGTAGAGTTGAGTGGCGGGAGATAGCTCTATTAGTATTGCTTATCAGGACGATATAGAGGTGACTGTAAGAGTCCTGATGTCCGGGATGAGGCTGCTGAGCTGGCAATCCCTGCTGCTGATGCTGGTACTGCTGTCTTGGATGATGTGCTCTGAATCAGTTAAGGTAAGCCCTCAGTTTTGCGATGGTGTGGTGTGATATTATGTATGTACAAATGGTGTTTGTGAGTGTGGCAGGGCCGGCAGCGCTGTATCTGTGGCCGGGATGCTCAAGGTATGCGGCTGCGGCTGCTGGTGGTGATGATGATGCTGAGGCTGCTGCATGGCTTAGTTGATGGCAGGCATGCAGGGATGGCCATAGAGGCTGCCAGAAGATGCTGATGGTGGTAGTAGCCAAGGAGAGAAGCCCCATGCACGCCTGTAGTCCAATATCACAGTGCTGAGCTAACCCCCAAGACAACCATTGTCTTTCCTTCTACCTGCAGGGTGGGATTCTGCATTGCGACAAAACACAGTCCTCTTTCTGTCCAACCACATTTTAATCCATCCTGATTATCCAACACAAAAGCATATCCAACCAACATACCGATACAGTTTTATAAATTTGTTATTCATATGTCATGCTTATAAAGTGCAACTGAATTTGCAATATGAGGTTTTTTGTTATTTACGTCAGGAAAAATGGATATTTCCATGTTTAAATAACCTAAATTATTTCTCTGTACATACCTGAATGAAGAACTACAATCACAAAAGATGCTTTATAAAGATGAAAAAGCGTGCAACCATTATATTTTTTATTCATTTATTTATTTAACTAATATCTTATGAGGCTTGGTGGACATGATATTACATGCATAGCTATTAGACGCATGTGGTATCGGGCTATCGTCAGCATGTCATGCGGTTTATTGCAAATACTATGTCTCATATCTAGATTTACTTATACAGCATCATATCCACACTGTCATGATATAGGTGCAACAAGTCTATTGATTTTCCGCTTCTTGTTGCACGTGTTAATACTATCTGATATTTTAGTTATTATTATATCTTTAAAAATAACAATCATATATTATGTCTGGTCTAGCCATGCTGCCATGATCATATCATTCTTGGCAGAGAAATCTAAATCCAGTGCCAATCAGTTAACCATCTACTAACGTTAAACAATCTCACTCTGGTGTCAAGCACCGAAGCAGCATTAGATGAAATGATTTTCATGCAATTAAACACAGCCTTTTTTTGCATGCTGTGTAGATAAGACTGTTTTGATGCAGATAATAAGAAGGTGGAGGATGGAGGGACTAAGCAGGGAGTTGCTTTTCTCCCTCCACAAGTATATGGCCCTGGCAGCCTCCAACTCTCTCCTTGCTTCCCATCGATTGTACATGTTTGTGTGTGGGTCGATACCGCCTTGCTTGCGATATGCCCAGTCGCAACACAAAAGCTAAGCACCGCTGCCATGACGCTAACAGCCTTCAGCCGGGCTTCTCCAGAAAACTCACAAAGTCAGTTATCAGTATTTTTATACCCTTGTTTTTATGTCTGTTGTTTAACTTATGGCCTTTTCAATTGCTTCAGATAAGTGTGTGCTCTAAAGGGTTAAGATACTCGTTCTGGGAATTGATATCTTGCTGATTTCAAGATTTCATCCATATCTTAATAGGACCTTGGCTGTAACCTCAGTTTCATTGATATGAGAAAGTAAGGTAAAAAGTCTTTTTAACGTGAATGTTATTTTTAGTTAACTTTATTGACTTTTGAAATCCATGATATGTACTTATATATGAGAAAGAAGAAATCCAGTAAACAACAAACATAAACATTTGCTTGCTGATAAAGCCGGTTTTCTGGGGGAAATGTATAAGATTTAAATGACTTCACCACAGACCGCTTGGGCCTATTCGATTTTATACCTGTCTATATTGGAATAAGCTCAGAGGTGTATTAATCAAAACGTGTTTGATTAGTACTGAGATAACAGATATTTATGTCAGAAACATCTGGGCATATCATGAGGACTTCCCATCCAGCTTGAAATGGTATTTAGTTTGAAGTATGATGAAACACGTATGATTTATCGTGTAAAATTGGATTCAAAGAATCCTCTGTCTATTTAGACAGGCTCTCTCTCTTTGCTTTATCTCTGTCTGTAACCCACTACCTGCGTTTTCTGTTTCAGTGTGCCATTCTTTGTTATAACTAAAATCTTAAAACAGTTATCTTAATGTTTACATAGGAACCCATGAATAATAGCATGAAAGGAACTATCGAGTTCATAGACCCCATCTCTTTGATAATAAAGGATAAGGAATGTCCATAGATCAAAGCAAAAATCGTCAGATAATCCGTTAATTGAAGAAATTTAATGCCTTATTTTCCTCCACTTCGCCGTATAACATAAAGGCGGTACACATTAGGACATTGCGTGTTGCCGAATATACTTTAGACATGCTGTATATTAATTAATACTCCTCTTTTCGTCTCCATATTGGCAATTATCTAATGTTGTCACGAGGGCTGTTCCAAAACATATCTAATATCTTGATAAGATTTCAGAGCTGTGTCCTAATTACTGAGTTCCCGTTCTTGAACATGATTTTGTTTCCGGTTGGTTTTTCCCTTGAATGGATAACATCTATAAACACATTAGTTGGGGTCTCTGGACACCAGTCTCCATTAGATATGTGTCCATTATTCTCAAATTCAATGCATGTTTGGTAAACTGCCAAAGACGTGGACGAGAGATCAAAGATGGGTCTTATTCACGTCAAAGATGCGTGAGTTCCGTGACTTGCCGTGACCTCAGATGGAGCGAGATTCTAAGGTCAAGGCGCAGAGGGCAGGCCTGTTTGTACTGCCTGCATGGGTTGTGACTGGGTTAGAGCCCAGATGATGTCTCTCATTAGAGTCCAAGGTCATAAGCAAGACTTAGGACACGCAGTGGAATAGTAAACCAGCCCCCGCCTGCAAAATTACTCTTATTATATCCCAGTACATGCCAAATACGTCAACAAACTTAATTTTGCTTTAAATATATAAGGCCTACCAATAGAAACTAGCAAGATAATCACTGATAATCACAAGAAACAAAACCTTGTATTCGTAGTCAACACTTTTTTCTCTCTCCAGTTTACAGATTAAGAATACTAAAAGGTTAGTTATGTGAGAATGATAGTTTTAGAAACAACAATTTACTACAATTTCTCTTAAATAAGCCTCAATCCCTCCCAACCAGTCAAAGGGTGTGACCAGTCTAAAATGCCAGTAATTATCTTGTAGGCAATTAGGACATTTCTCATGGTTCCCCCGGGATCGCCTCGGTCTTGTCTCTGTAATCCTGCCAGGTCCTCATCCGCTACCCACTGCTAAACGACATCCACAGGAAAATAATACCCAGTCTTATTACACAAATATGCAAATTCAATTAGATCATTTGCATATTCACATATGTTCTTCATTTGACATCAAAGGGATATCATGATTATTTTGAAATGAATATATATGATAATACGTGTTCGCCACATGCTACAAGCCAAATATATTTGATTTTTTTCATGATTAAAATCCAATATCCTCTACAATATAGTGAAATCCTTTTTTGTATTATGTTTTTTTTTGCAAGTTTTGTTGTTATTCCCAAAGATAATTCTAATGAAAATTGTTTGATGTAAGTAAGAATATCTGAGATAGAGGCTCTGAAAAGGATGTGTCCAAATATGGCAACATAATTGGTCAGAAAAGATTGACCCAATTGTTAAGCCGATGGTCATTTCCACAATTCATCATTCTGTCAGAATTGATGCAGTCTTTGTACAATAGGAAGGTGATAATTTATACGGGGAAATTAGATCCCCGCATGCCATGGTTCGCTATAAGGTCAACTGGGCCAGACAGACACATCGACTTTATACGTATATTCATAAGTCTCAACATTTGATAGATGTTTTGCATGTGATTTGCATGCCATATAGACGGCAATAATATAGCTCAGAACATATAGATCTTATTCTATAGTGTCATAGCTATCAATGTTTGCCCATTTTCTGAATGTCCAAAATATCCATCTGAATGTTACAAAAATTATATTCTTGTCACCCAAAAAGGAATATTTGATTGTTACACAAAAAGGGCATACGCCGATGTTACACAAAAAAGGTATACCTTTTTAACAAAGTTACACGAGAAACACACACTGAAAAAATATGACAATGAAATAGTTAATTTACATTATATTAAAGAATTAATACAATTTTATTGGAATGTAACACACAAGTGGAATGTCTATGGCCGTGTTTAGACTGCAAACATCATGACAGCCAAGATATCAGACAATATTGAGCCTATAAACCTCGCATCCTACACCTGGACAAACATGTGTGGCAAACTGCTGCTTTGTCAATATCGCATCTGGCATAACATTAGCAACAATGATTGAGAGCTTATGATTGAGAACGTCATGTAATCTGTTGTTATTTTATATTGTGGTGCATTATTCTCATGAGAATATATATATTTGGTTGATGAAACAAAAGGGTTGGCACATGCAGTTCACTTCACTGTGTGTTTAATAGCAAATATATGATTTCCATATGGTAACGAAGATTTGTTGGTGCTATTACGGAAAACTGTCTTGATGTGGATAACCATTTTTCTAAATATTGTTTCTCAGTAAGCTTTACCAACTGACTGCCTGACGGGTGATCAAACATAATCCTGAGAATGGACTTCTAAAAAGTACTTCTTGCTCCAACCTTCTTGCTCACACCTTCTCTGACTTGTGCATACTTTAAACTTATTAAATGAAGGTGGACTATTGCCGACACGTGTCAGAATAATTCTATGTGTAAAATAAAACAAATATTTTAATTAAATCGCTGTTTCGGAAGCTTGTACCTGGACAATATGAGCCTATTTACTTTTCACGCTGATATTCTTTCTTTTTATTCGGTCCGGTAAAAATGCTTTCGGTCCGGCAAAAAGTCAACTTTGTCAAACCTAATGACAAAGTTGACTTTTTTGCCGGACCGAATGTCCGTTGAAGGTCTGGTGACTATTGGGAAGACTGCTTTAGTCAATGTCAGCTGGTTATTCCTTCCATAAGTACACTGATTCTATATTTACCTATATTAGCCAAAAACATTCGTGATTTTAGAGTGTTTTTGTGAAAAGTAAGTCAGTTATGGATTTCATGACCAACACGTTCCTATAAATATCCATTATGAAGCTTAAATTAATTACAAAGGAATATTAATAGTCCAACTATATTTGAATTATATTCAATATGACAGGTTAAAACAAATTTCAGAGAATCTATTAGGAGATTTTTAGTTTTGGACAGTTTTGGACACAAGAAGTGTCCAAAACCTGTTTGGACAGGGCGGTTTTTAACCAGGTTTAAAACGCGGTTTAAACCACACCTGTCTGAAACCTGCCAACCCTGACTCTGGGAATGTGTAGTAATTTTCTGTGGGAAGTTTAGGGATTTGACAGCGCTCTGGGGGAATATGTAAGAATTTGACAGCACTCTGCAGGAAGCGTAGGGATTTGACAGCACTCTGGGGGAATATGTAGGAATTTGACAGCACTCTGCAGGAAGCGTAGGGATTTGACAGCACTGTGGGAATATGTAGGGATTTGACAGCACTCTGTGGGAATATGTAAGGATTTGACAGCACTCTGTGGGAATATGTAGGAATTTGACAGCACTCTGCAGGAAGCGTAGGGATTTGACAGCACTCTGGGGGAATATGTAGGGATTTGACAGCACTCTGTGGGAATATGTAAGGATTTGACAGCACTCTGTGGGAATATGTAGGAATTTGACAGCACTCTGCAGGAAGCGTAGGGATTTGACAGCACTCTGTGGGAATATGTAAGGATTTGACAGCACTCTGTGGGAATATGTAGGAATTTGACAGCACTCTGCAGGAAGCGTAGGGATTTGACAGCACTGCGGGGATATGTAGGGTTTTTACAGCACTTTGTTGGAATATGTTAGAGATTTTAGTTGTAAAAAATTACACTGATTTATCTGTGTGGCACAAAATCGTGCTACAGAGGACATTGACACTGGCACATGATATTGAGAATAAAATAAAGTGGTATTGACTCATTCACCATCGGCAGATACAATTCTTGCAATCTGGTGCGCATGACTGGGAAAGGGAGAATTCTAATTATAAAATATTTTCATCTCCCGCCAGCTCTCTGCCATGTAAAATCAATATGCATGCCTTTGCATCTGACAGAATGTCTGTATGATAATATTAATTAATATTCCAAGCAACCTTTCAAAAAGAATAGGGTATGTTTTCTCAGTGGTCTAACTTTATTCAATCTAAAGTAAAATATTAAGCAATATGAAACAAATAAATAAACAAATAAATAAAACGTGTTGGGACTTTAATATACTTTGATGCAATAGTCCACCAACCGAGAGCTACCATGTTTTTAGTGCTTTCATCTTTCAGTGTGCTACATCTATTTCAGATGATTTTGACGCTAACACAATACGTGTAAATGCACTTGCTGCTATGCCAAATTCAACTTTGTAATCACACGACTCTTCCTTACTCCATTGTTTTACCCCCAAAGTCATTTGTTATGATAAAAACACGTCTTTTAAAAAAAAATCAAATTGTCACAATGATGACTGTTTAAATATTTTGATCATTAGTTGAAATATACAGAGATTCATATCCGGAATTACAGCTTAGAATGTTTGAATACAACTGACAATTACGGTAATAGTATCTATGTGTGATTAAGATTAATGTGCCAGGAGGCCTCCAGTAAGGCGATTGCTTGCCACTCGCAAGGTCAGCTCTTATGAAGTAAACTTTGGCACTAACAATGTTGAAATAACTACAAGCTCAACATAGACAAAAACAAATTTTCCTCAAATGTGCTGTCAAAAAAAAAAAGAAGAAGAAAAGGAAAATGAATGAATGTCTTCTGCAGCAGACCATCCGATGCAAATACTAAAAATATATGATGAATATACATTGCCGTGATTTTACTTTATTTGACAGTGATTATTTTCAAGGGTATCAAGGGTTTCAAGGGTATCATTTGTATCTTCAAAACCCTGAGCTTATTTCCAGATTTTTGTTAATCAATGATAACGATGATGAAACATGAAACACTGAACTAAAATTATTATAAAAGAAAAAAAGGTTGGAGTAGTAGGCTTTAACTATGCATCAGTAAAATATTTCACCATAATACACTAGAATACCCTAAAGTGCATCACATCCAAATACTGTTCAATTAGAATGTGGCATAATTTGATCAGATAATTGGTATTTCCTCTTTTTCTGGTTTTTTGTTGATTCTTGTTGATTCCATTAATTAACAGTGACATGTCAATCAGAATTATGCCAACAACATAAATCACGTAAATAGGATTGTAAATGTTGTCATATTTTAATGTTTACATGAACAAAGCCACTTAAAAGTAGTTAAATCTTCTGCTAAAATCTCAATAACCCAAAGAACATTTTGTCAACAAACTTTGCTTAGCTGACCAGTGATCTAGTTCAAACACCTGCTTAGTAAAGGTTTGTTAACAATAGGGTATCTTCAGATTGAGACACTGGAGTAATTTGGCGTAGGAATGCATGTTTGTCCATCAGATTATGTTTATTGGAACAGGCCTTCCACCTTTACGGACCACAACAGTGACATAACATATATAGTATTTGACACTTCCAGCAAAACACACTTATCATAGCAGGTGCAATTCGGTCGTTTCATGACCGCATATTATTTAGACATGCCCAAAATCTCTATAAAATTGCCTGTGACCTCTGTGATTCCATGAAAGTTTTAAACAAAAACATTGGTGACCTATTTCCCAAATTACTTTCCAAAAAGAAACGACCTTCCTGCATTGTCATGTGATGAGCTTGTCATGTGATGAGCTTGTCATGTGATGAGCTTGTCATGTGATGAGCTTGTCATGTGATGAGCTTGTCATGTGATGAGCTTGTCATGTGATGAGCTTGTCATGTGATGAGCTTGTCATGTGATGAGCTTGTCATGTGATGAGCTTGTCATGTGATGAGCTTGTCATGTGATGAGCTTGTCATGTGATGAGCTTGTCATGTGATGAGCTTGTCATGTGATGAGCTTGTCATGTGATGAGCTTGTCATGTGATGAGCTTGTCATGTGATGAGCTTGTCATGTGATGAGCTTGTCATGTGATGAGCCAATAGAGGTTTGCATGTGAACTAATTGACATGGTCATGTTGCTTATAACATGCCATTGTTTATGGAGGCTTTATATGTATAAAATGAAGGTGGTTTGAGGTTATACCCAATGTGTTTCTCAGACGGGGTAATAGCATATCACCCCGCAGGGGGTACCCGAGGGTCATATATCAATCCATGGGACAGGTATTGCCGCCTTTTAGCTCCAGCCTCACAGCCAGGCGGACGTGTTTCTCACCCACCATCCCACCCTAGTAGCTCTGTAACAGCGACACCGCTTACGGTAAGGGCTTATGGCCATGAGAGCCGTGTACATACTATTATATAATGTATAGGTAGTGGTCTTACTATTCAATTAATTTCCTAGATGTTTACAAATGCAATTAATAAAGAATGATATGAATGTAATGAATGGAATATCTAATGTAAATTGTGTGTAGCGCCGAAAGAACTGGCGGCTACTGTACAGTTGTAGACTGATTTATTGTAGTAGAAAACTAAATAAATCATTTGTGTCCAGTTATTGAGGTGTCTGTCTCCTTCTAATTCATGCCATATAATGCCTCCACAGACGACCATTCACTTCTAAGTTTCAAATCTTTAGAATCCTTTCAAAATATAGAATTCTTTCAAAATATATTGCCAGTTATATACGGTGAAGAAGTTAATATTGACTTAATATGGAGCTATGCATAATATTGAGCTAAATTACATATCTCTGCCTCAATAATACATAGACAAATAGTCAAATATGTAGATAGAAAGAATACTAAAAGGACCAATTTCCTTTTAGATTTTGCAGTTGATAAAACTTGATTTATTCCATACACAAGTTATGTTGTAGTGATGTGAGATGAATAGTGAAAAATGAATATATCCAATGTTATGCAACATTTCAAAGTGATATTTCAGAAAACTGGTGTCTTACTGGTCTGATTCCCTTATTCCTTTTCAAATTCACTCATTGCAAAGTTGTTTATTCAATATTTGTTTTGGTTCCACATTTAAGCATAAATATTAATTACACCGATGGCACACATTATGGCAATCCATCAATCCTGAACGCATATCTGTAAACATCACTTGATGAAGTGAATAGTTCATTTTCACTATTTTGTGTGCAGTCACTCTTTTGTGAAGCGGTCATATTGAAAATGACGTCATCAATAACAAGTCACGTGTCACATGTATGTGAATGCCGGTCTTAACTGATGAAAGTGAATATGTATTTGGGTTAATTGTATATTTGCATTTTGATAGCAAATGTGCATTAAAGATATCTGGGAATGCGCATTGGTCACACAATGAGGAACTATGCTTATATACTTAATTAATGAGAGAAATGAAAAATGTTTGTGAACCAGAGGGCTGAACTAAGTAGTAAATCTGAGTAGAAATCTTGAAAATTATATTTGACTTTAAATAAACATCTGGACCTTCTATAAAATAGAATACAGCGGTCTCCACCGTTTTGAGATATCAATTTCGTCACCAAACAAACAAATACGAGAAATATTACAGAAATCCAACCCTTGGTAAAAGCATTGAAACTTAACGAATCAGTGATTTGAAAGTCTAATTCAGGTTCGTGCATTTGGATTGATAAATAGCGATTTTGTAACACAGACATGAGACATATATATCAGATTCAGTGCCTTTTCTTTATCATAGTGAGTTTATAAGTGAGTTTTTATGCTTCATCGGTTTGCCGCATAGCCTGTTCTTAACATTCTATTTGGTTTACTGGAATGTTGATTTTCTCCTCCAAGGGTAGTAGGTTCTTGTGTAAGGGACCAGTTTGTTGGCTGTAACTTCCATTATCTTTATCAGAAAGGTGAACCAAAATGTTTATTGTGAAATATGCATTGATTTCCTTAATTATCACCTCCTTAGTTTCAACATGTGTGATCCACCAGTTGTCTCTTGTGTCATGTGCAATGCATGATGGAATAGGTTTGAGGACTGATATGATGACTATCATTCTGTTTATTGTGAAAGGAATGCATTAATGTAATGGCAACACATGCACGTACATAAAAACAGTGTTGGAACCTTGAGGACAATATAAAGACAATTATTATTGTAATAAACTGATTTAAATAAAATGATGTGGTGATCAACTACTGCTATGAGCCAACCTTGTCTACAAAGTTCCCCCATAACAAATTTAACACGCCAGGTGGCAGCATGGCCCACTTGAGCAGCCAGAATTGCATATATCTTAATTAGGATACATTTTCAAATAGTTCTGTTATTTTCATTGCTTTTGGGAGAAACATTTTAGCTAAACCTCTTTGTAACACGCTGATCCAACTGCTCAATGCATTAATCACTCAAAACAAATTTGTCTTTCAACTTAGCAGACAAACTACAGGATCAAATGTGTGCCAACCCAGAGGAATTTGTTTGGCAAATCTTAATGCGCTATCAGATAAGATTGAGAGACACTGATGGAGCTAGGCAGCCAAGCATCCTCTGTCTCCCATTATCTTCTAAGTGGTTTCAATTTCCAACAAATCTCTTTCCTCAGCTGTTTCATCACTTTCTAAGGTGGGTCGTTACTCTAGAAGATAATGTATTTCACTTCCAGCAGAGTAAGTACTCAGAGTAAGTACTCTATTCTTTCATTCATTCCCAGAACAGTGGTATCCACATGGTTATTTATCCTTCCATTCCCAGAACTGTGGTTTCCACATTGTTATTTATTCTTACATTCCCAGAATAGTGGTTTCCACATTGTTATTTATTCTTACATTCCCAGAACTGTGGTTCCACGTCGTTATTTATTCTTACATTCCCAGAACAGTGGTTTCCACATTGTTATTTATTCTTACATTCCCAGAACTGTGGTTTCCACATTGTTATTTATTCTTACATTCCCAGAACTGTGGTTCCACGTCGTTATTTATTCTTACATTCCCAGAACAGTGGTTTCCACATTGTTATTTATTCTTACATTCCCAGAACAGTGGTTTCCACATTGTTATTTATTCTTACATTCCCAGAACTGTGGTTTCCACATTGTTATTCATTCTTCCATTCCCAGAACTGTGGTTTCCACATTGTTATTTATCCTTCCATTCCCAGAACTGTGGTTTCCACATTGTTATTTATTCTTACATTCCCAGAACTGTGGTTTCCACATTGTTATTTATTCTTACATTCCCAGAACTGTGGTTCCACGTCGTTATTTATTCTTACATTCCCAGAACAGTGGTTTCCACATTGTTATTTATTCTTCCATTCCCAGAACAGTGGTTTCCACATTGTTATTTATTCTTACATTCCCAGAACTGTGGTTTCCACATAGTTATTTATCCTTCCATTCCCAGAACAGTGGTTTCACATTGTTATTTATCCTTCCATTCCCAGAACTGTGGTTTCCACATTGTTATTTATTCATTTTAACATTTTAAATTGTTACCTTATCATTCAATGAGCTTAAACACTCCATAGCTAATATGTTTGCTTATGAGAAAAACACATCATGATTTGTCCTTCTTTAAAATAATGATCTAGAATATACTTTCAGAGAAATACATTAAATCAACAATTGATATCACTTCTCATTTGGCAATTATTGTTTTTGAAGAAAAATACATTTTTAAAGCTTCAATTTTCCCAGGTGTGCCTTTGACATATTGATTGCGATCACAATAGGCCACTTTAATGCGTGTGTTCCCTAGGAATGTCTCCTTATGTCATAGCTTGATGGTTCAAATGATACATCCAAAACATGCCTACCTTTGAATTTTTTTCATATCTAGGCCACTTAAAAGGTCAAGGTCATTCTATGACGTAAGCATTTGATGTTCCCATGACAACCACTTAGTATATTGTCAGGTAAGGTCAGTGTGAACATGCCACATCTTGGAACTAACATGTCCACACATTTCCAGCATGCTATCTATAGATCACACCTGCCAAGGTCAAGGATACTTTTTTGCTCGCTTAGAGAATTTTAGGGCCCCATCTATCAAAAAGCATTGGACCGACATCTTAGCGTAATTACGTCAAGGAAAAGACAAACAACTAACTGTGACCAAAAGCTGAATAATGGTGGAGCATCAGTGTGGATAATTGTATCCGAGAATATTCAAGATCACATTCTCCATCGCCCAAGATAAGGTTAGAGAGGTGGGCAAGGAGACATAATTGGCCCTGCACTTTAATGTTAGTGTTTCATGTTAGGGTAATGAATGGTACCTCTACGCCATCATGTTATGTCAGCTTGTGATATATTGCTAATTTATCTCATCCTTCAAACCTTACACAACATGGACCTGTCCATAAATCTCAGGTGCCTTGTCAAGCTTTGGTTAGGATCTCAATATTACTCCCAGGGTGCAGCATGGCTCAGCTCTCTGCAAACCAAATGATAAGTATAGGTTCTCGGCCAAGGATCTATATTACTGTATCTGAACCAAGGGCATGACAATCTCTGCACCAAATGTCTGTCATTCTAATGTTTTAAACTAAATTTAAAATACTTAGGTATGTCCTAAAATTTAAAGGATATAATCCATAACCTTTTGGCTTTCTTACAATAATTCTCTCACGAAGTTCATTTTTGTGTTCCAAGAGAGAAATTTTAAGTGATGAAATTAAAAGGAGATGGGAATAAATAAAATACTTAGAAACTCTAGAAAAATAAAAATAAAATGAAAATGTAAAGGGCTTCCCTTTTTAAGTGATAGTGGAAAATCTTATCCTCAGAGATCATTTGCTCATCCAGTTATTTTAGTGCACAATATTATTCATATGACCACGATTCTTCAGTAAATATTTTCACAGTATCTTTCTATCATCTCATCTGTAAAAAGCTTCAAGCTTGTTTATTGTAATTTCAAAACTGATGGAAAATAGAAGTATATTCTTATTTTTATTTTGACATTTCCAGTTATTACATTGAATCCTAATATTAAACATGATCTAAATGACTGATATTTTTTTTTCAAATCTTATATTTATTTTTAAATCTGGTATTTAGGTATCGGAATCGTTCATTGTCCCCCATTTACTGACAGATTCTCAACAAATCGATGTGTGCAGTTACTACTTCATCAGGTTATCGGATAAAACCAGCCAATTGAAAACCATTTCTTGGGAAAAAAACGATTCAATGATGTGCTGTACAATTATTACAATTATTAAAGCCCAGAATACTGTAATGTATTCTAAAGCCTCACCCAAAGTTATGAAAAACTGTGTTGTTCAATATTGTATGAAATATTCACAGCCATTAAATCAAATGATCAAATGCAAAGTTTGATTATATTCTTGCAATTAAATTGTATAAAATAAGGTCATAACATGTTATTCCTTTTAGAGAAAATAGTAAATTTTGAAGGAGTCTTTTGTATGGAACCAGTTTTACCACCTCGCACAAAGTCTTGCTCCATCATTCCACGCAACTCTCATTATAAAGATAGCGTTGAAGTCATTATCTATATCAATATCTTATTACCATTCTTATCTCTTTCAAAATAATTTATATTGAGATTCTATTTCATATCCATATCTTAATATACATCTATTTATTACATCATTAATATTGTTGTTTGTCATATTATTTATACTCAGTCAATATAAGTTTCTAACAATTAAAACCAAACTCGGTTATAGTGATCACTAGATATTAATGTTCAATGCATTGTCAGAACTTGTAATTTGATATTTTGTTTGTCATTACTCTGTGTTACATGAGTGCTTTGTATTCATATATGTATTAGTATATTACCTTGGAGCACATAGAGAGCAACATAAGCTATAAATATTTCATTTGTGCTCTCAACTAACTGTAAATATAGCTCTTTTTGGTGTATGTGAAAATAGGACTTATTTTGTATGTGAGATGTTACATTATGTAGAAGTACATCTTTCCTTTTATATGTAAATACAATTATCTGACTTCTATGGAATATAAAGAAGCGTTAAATTTTGTTAAAATATTCAAAAATCAATTGAAGAAAAGTTGAATTCTCAGGATGATAACACTTTGTTAATGCCGAGTGTAGATAATGTATAAATGCCAAGATTCATATGGTACTATATGCTGTGATTTAAAGAGGCTTCTTTTACATTAACTGATTGAAACATGTTAGCATTATATGTTAAGCTTTAGCAATCTGTGAGATGTAGGCACTTAAAAGTTAAATTGAACCTAGAAAAAGTGACCAAATTTGAAATACTCCATTCCATTTGACACTCCATTCCATTTGACATTCCATTCCATTTGACATTCCATTCCATTTGACATTCCATTCCATTTGACATTCCATTCCATTTGACATTCAGAATATATATTCACAAATATATTCCAACTTACACATTATTTCTTGTGATTTAACAGAAAGGCTAAGTAAGTTATACTGTGAAAGGTTTTCAAGTGTCTCAACAATAAAGTAACGTGATGTTTTTTGTTTTCTTTTTTCATCAGAGAATGTATTCTCCATGATTGGCATTATTTCATTAAATTTATGAATTTAGATGTTTCTAAAGAAATTAGTTGTGTGTTAAAAAAATAAATATTACGAATCCATTCAAGTTGTATTTGAAAACAAAGCTTCAGTAATGACAGTTTTAAATTTGAATTACTCATCATGCATCACAAAGTACTTTTAATTGCTCATCATGCATCACAAAGTACTTTTAATTGCTCATCATGCATCACAAAGTACTTTTAATTGCTCATCATGCATCACAAAGTACTTTTAATTGCTCATCATGCATCACAAAGTACTTTTAATTACTCATCATGCATCACAAAGTACTTTTAATTGCTCATCATGCATCACAAAGTACTTTTAATTGCTCATCATGCATCACAAAGTACTTTTAATTACTCAGGATATTCCAAAACCTTTGAATTTGTTTAAAACAATATGAATTATCAATACTTCACTGAAAAAAGTCATTTCAAGTTGTTACATTACATTTATTATCTGTAAGACACGGCCGTAAAAAATTATGTTCAATTTTTCGGTGAATGGTTTTTTCTTGTGACACCCTCTGGAAGTTTCATTCTTTCATGTAAGGACTAAGGACTAAAACCTCTATTCTCCTTTACCTTTCTCTACCAATATTGCATCTCGATATGAATTACTGGAGGGTGTTTTTGTTAAAGATTATACATCCTAAGGTTGATATATCTGAGCATAAACAGCGTTCTAACAATAGGGCAAAACCTGAGATGGGAAGGGAAATATATAGTTCGCAAAAAATGACATGTCTATTTATAAATCATATGATCCTCTTTCCTCTGCATTGTATAAAGAAGGAAAGTGTGAAACAATGGCACACAACTCCCTTTCAAACCTTTCTGTGGAGTGGAGTTGATGGTATCATCTCTATTTATATCGCAGATATATAATGAAATATCACATTTGTTGTATAAATGCTTTGGCACCAAAGAGTTAGTAAGTCTCGGAACAAAGTCGCGTAGAACATGATAGACGCTGACACGTGACAATCCGTCTACGGGGACCATTCATTATTCAATAAAGCCTAGCCTCGCTATAATTCTCCTCTCCCTAGTCTCAAACCTCAGGTGTTTTCTAGTTAACTGAATAATGAAGGAGCCTCTGAACAATTTGAACCTACTGACCTCTGCGATTCTTTTCCCTGCACCATCCTTATCACCGTATTTCCCGCAGACGTCTCTTGGGCACCCATCATTGGTTGTTTTGTAGCTGATCTAGTTATTGGATAACTCCCTAATTAATATCAAATTGGCTCCACCAATTCGATCAGATAATCTTATCATATTACGAGAATTTCCCATGTTCCCAGAAGACCTTTTTTGTGAATATTCAAACTGTATGTGTTTTTTTTTCATTGTTAGCATTTATTTTTCCATACAAGGAACAATATGAGACATATCTATCTTCACAGAGTATGTTGATAGGCAATTAGAAAAGTGCGTGTGTACCCCTTGGCAGGCTTTCACTTGATTAAGGCAAAGACAAGATGATAAATGACTACCCATATTATGAGACATTGATATTGTTGCAAAATTCAGGTGTTTTGAAGGGAATCTATGAAGCCAGAACATGTCCCTTCAGGAAAATATTAGGTCCTAATGCCAGAGGGTTGTTTCAAAGCGACCAGATGGCAATTACATATTATATATAGAATATATACATATAGAATATATATATATATATATTTATGGGATCATAAAGTGAGTTAGAGGAGGTAGCGCAGGTCTAAATGCCCCAGACAGGTGTCACACACACACACACACACATATATATTTATATTTATATTTATATTTATATTTATTTATCAGTGGATGTTCAGCAAAAAAGTCCATAATTTGAAGTCATTTTACATCAAGCACTGAATGAAGCGCAATATCCACACATGCAGGTCTGGATTCCACAGCAGGCCCCATTCCACCTGATAAGAAGGCAGGCGTGAGGAGGAGTGAGATCTGATGACAGCTGTGTGGCTGAGATAAAGGACACAACCATATTAAGCTCTCCTTGGAAGGATTAAACTTCCCTCATTAGGCTCACACCCAACGTGAAGCTTCTAACGCAAAAGTGTTAAGACATTCACTCACACAAGTCCCTACTCCGCTCAGATAACATCGGAGAAAAACGGGAAATAAACTCCCAAAAAGGATGGGAATTAAACTCCTGAAATGGACGCTCCTCCGAAAGATTTATTCTTTTTTGTAGCACAGAGGAAAATCAAAATAATAAGTATCCTTTAAATGTTGTCATTCTGTCTTCTAGATTGTAACAATTATGTGATTTCCTATGTTTATATCTAAGGTAGGGGTCGTAGAGTTTAACTGCTTAGTAATCTTTTTATAAACAATCCATTTTAAATCTGTGAAATGATTTATGTGCAATTAAGAGCTGATTAGTGTAGATTTACAGTGTAATTGTCATCTGATGAAGATGAATGATTAGATGTTAATATAATAAAGATATTAGATGATTAATGAGTGCTGACCTACTCAGCATGGCTACAGCAAGGTTGTCTTCATAATTACACAAAGTGGTCCAGATATGAAGGAACACACAAATGCAATACGTAACATGTATAATAAAGACATTCTATAACGTCCTCGTCCCAGAATCCTTATAATGTAACATTCCAATCAGTGTCAGATTTCATAATCAGTGGTTAATTTGAGTCAAGGCTGTAACTAAGCTGATAGTCTTCTCGGTAACCAAATATCAGCATTGGCTTTGAATGATGGGACATGCTATGGAAACATGTATGCCTTAATGAACGGTTTCTTGCATGACATAAATAATAAATTTTGTTTGACACCATCGATGAAGGATTAATTTTGCCAGCTGTATATATATACACTTTCATGTGTATCTGAAATATCTAGGAAATGTGCCAATACCTCATAATATCAAATGATCAATACTTCATGATCCAAGGGCCAATACCTCATGATCCAAGGATCAATACCTCATGATCCAAGGATCAATACCTCATGATCCAAGGATTAATACCTCATGATCCAAGGATTAATACCTCATGATCCAAGAAGCAATACCTCATGATCCAAGGATTAATACCTCATGATCCAAGGATTAATACCTCATGATCCAAGGATCAATACCTCATGATCCAAGAATCAATACCTCATGATCCAAGGGTCAATACCTCATGATCCAAGAATCAATACCTCATGATCCAAGGGTTAATACCTCATGATCCAAGAATCAATACCTCATGATCCAAGGATCAATACCTCATGATCTAAGGGTCAATACCTCATGATCCAAGGATCAATACCTCATGATCCAAGGGTCAATACCTCATGATGCAAGGGTCAATACCTCATGATCCAAAGGGCAATACCTCATGATCCAAGAATCAATACCTCATGATCCAAGGGTTAATACCTCATGATCCAAGAATCAATACCTCATGATGCAAGGATTAATACCTCATGATCCAAGAATCAATACCTCATGATCCAAGAATCAATACCTCATGATCCAAGGGTTAATACCTCATGATGCAAGGATTAATACCTCATGATCCAAGGATCAATACCTCATGATCCAAGGATCAATACCTCATGATCCAAGAATCAATACCTCATGATCCAAGGGTTAATACCTCATGATCCAAGAATCAATACCTCATGATGCAAGGATTAATACCTCATGATCCAAGGATCAATACCTCATGATCCATGGGTCAATACCTCATGATCCAAGGGTTAATACCTCATGATGCAAGGATTAATACCTCATGATCCAAGGATCAATACCTCATGATCCAAGGATCAATACCTCATGATCCAAGAATCAATACCTCATGATCCAAAGGTCAATACCTCATGATCCAAGGGTCAATACCTCATGATCCAAGGGTTAATACCTCATGATTCAAGAATCAATACCTCATGATCCAAGGGTTAATACCTCATGATCCAAGGGTCAATACCGCATGATCCAAGGATCAATACCTCATTGGGTCAAATAATGTAAGAAATACCTTGAAACCTTGAAAAAGGACACGATCTTTTTGGCTCCGCCAAGCCTTACATACCTCTTGAATAAATGAAATGATAGATATCAAGGAAATATTGGTATAGATAACCATAGGTATCATTAAAACTGGACGTCATAACAAATGTATATGTACACATTTGTTAAAATCATAAATTCATATAAAGGATACAGAAAGTAACATACTTTGAAAAAAAACATTGCCACATGTTACCTCTTATTGATGGTCATATCCAACTTTCCTGATTGCAGATATGTGACTTTTGTTACAAATACACATTCAATAAATGGGCAGGGAACCTTCACCATTGTGGTGACTACGCCATAGCTTAAGTCATTACTACACTGCTAATATCATGACCAATATTTTGTGACCTTGCCAGTACTACTATTTATGGTAAGATAACAATAGTAGTTTATTAATTTACCCCAAATACAAAATGTGAACTAAAAAGTATTTTGGTAAACTGCAATGGCAGTGAAAGACTTTCTTGTTACCTGACAAGTCAATGCCTAATTAGAAAGAGGTCTGTGCTGTCTAGGACGGCCCCCTGGCGGATGGAGAAGTTGACATTAAAGCCATGAGTGTCAGTCGTAATTGAAGTTTTAAAGACGTATTAGGAGAAGAATAAGCAGTTGTCATATAAAACGAACTTTATGCACATGAAACTAAATATTTGGGATCGCTCAATTGTAGAGTTTTATGGTACTGACGGTCTGGTCTTGATATTGGTGATAGGTCTTGATATTGGTGATAGGTCTTGATATTAGTGATAGGTCTTGATATTGGTGATAGGTCTTGATATTGGTGATAGGTCTTGATATTGGTGATAGGTCTTGATATTAGTGATAGGTCTTGATATTGGTGATAGGTCTTGATATTGGTGATAGGTCTTGATATTAGTGATAGGTCTTGATATTAGTGATAGGTCTTGATATTAGTGATAGGTCTTGATATTAGTGATAGGTCTTGATATTGGTGATAGGTCTTGATATTGGTGATAGGTCTTGATATTAGTGATAGGTCTTGATATTGGTGATAGGTCTTGATATTAGTGATAGGTCTTGATATTGGTGATAGGTCTTGATATTGGTGATAGGTCTTGATATTGGTGATAGGTCTTGATATTAGTGATAGGTCTTGATATTGGTGATAGGTCTTGATATTGGTGATAGGTCTTGATATTGGTGATAGGTCTTGATATTAGTGATAGGTCTTGATATTGGTGATAGGTCTTGATATTGGTGATAGGTCTTGATATTAGTGATAGGTCTTGATATTAGTGATAGGTCTTGATATTAGTGATAGGTCTTGATATTGGTGATAGGTCTTGATATTGGTGATAGGTCTTGATATTAGTGATAGGTCTTGATATTAGTGATAGGTCTTGATATTGGTGATAGGTCTTGATATTGGTGATAGGTCTTGATATTGGTGATAGGTCTTGATATTAGTGATAGTTCTTGATATTGGTGATAGGTCTTGATATTGGTGATAGGTCTTGATATTGGTGATAGGTCTTGATATTGGTGATAGGTCTTGATATTGGTGATAGGTCTTGATATTAATGATAGTTCTTGATATTGGTGATAGGTCTTGATATTGGTGATAGGTCTTGATATTGGTGATAGTTCTTGATATTGGTGATAGGTCTTGATATTGGTGATAGGTCTTGATATTGGTGATAGGTCTTGATATTGGTGATAGGTCTTGATATTGGTGATAGGTCTTGATATTGGTGATAGGTCTTGATATTAGTGATAGTTCTTGATATTGGTGATAGGTCTTGTCCCTTCTAGTGAGTATCTTCCAACATGGAAACCTCTAATCAACTATCTATATATACATATAGTAATATTATCTTGACAGGGTCTAATGCCTGGCAGGGGGGTGGGCGTTAGAGGTCTGATGCATATCAGTGTTACATAAGAGACATGACACATGAGATTTCATTTGCAAAAAGACAAGCATGTCAAAAACAAAATTAAGCGATTTACATGGACTATATATATATATATATATATATATATATATATATATATATTACAAAACAATCAGACAAGAATATCATTTATAAGGCGATCATAATATCCTTCAACCATTTTGACCTCATACTGTCTGCTGTATTTATATTTTCATAAATCATCAAATCATTTAGCAGTCTTTTCAAAACATAAATGTTACATTTGGCGGTCCTTTCAACACATAACTGCATAACTGTTACATTTGGCAGTCCTTACAATATATTACTGTTACATTTGTCAGTCCTTACAATATATTACTGTTACATTTGGCAGTCCTTACAATATATTACTGTTACATTTGTCAGTCCTTACAATATATTACTGTTACATTTGGCAGTCCTTACAATATATTACTGTTACATTTGGCAGTCCTATCAACATAGAACTGTTACATTTATATAAGTAGAATACAGATAGTCACGATATGGGAAATGAAGTGTCTGGTATTTTGCAGTGCCAGACATTGGCAGTTTTTTCTTGGTAGAAACGATTTTTGTGGAGATAAAATGAGGCCTGATTAAACATCCTGTGCTAGACCTAATCCGATATCAAATTGACCACACCACTTTGCAGAGATCAAAGGAGATCAAAGAATGAATACTTAGTGTAAGGACCTCGATGAGGGGATAACGCTCTAGCCATTAAACAAGGTCAAGGTCAACCAGAAGGGACCTATATCTGTGTGTGTAAAGACCGCTAACCTAGATCAAGACAACATATAACTTAAACCCTCCCCTAATATGATCTTTATTTTAGTTTTACATTTTCAGCCCAATAAAACATTTCCACAAAATATATTTGATTGAAAAATGATAAAATTATATTTCCGTGTAATATTCTTTAAAATATTATGTAATATAATTTAAATCGTACTCCCATGTGGATTATTTTATTTTAATATTCATAGTTCTTTATTGTAGATCAATTATTGTTATTGAGCACAAATAGATTCATCTTTGATTGAAGTTTAAGAAATATATGGCCAATAGATTTTGAACAACAGTGAATTGAACTTGAGTTGAACGATGGGCTAAAGATGGGGAGAGTTGGACTTTAGTTAAGAGGAAATGGATTAAAGATTCGGAGAGTTGGACTTGAGGTGGAGAAAATGGGCTAAAGATGGGGAGAATTGGACTTGAGGTGGGGAGAACTGAACTAAAGCTGTACTCCACCCCTTGAACAAAGCAATCAGTGATGGTTCACAACTGAAAAAGATAATGACAATTTGAATTCTGTCACAAGTGAAACCACTTTATAAATTATAGATAATGCTGCGTCTTTTTCCTGAGATAACAATAATATGTCATTGAGACATCATAGCTTCGCTATGCCTCGATCCGTAATGTATCATTTTTCCAGGGAAGAACCGTCACCACATTTCTGAGCTAATTAGTTTCAAAACCTTTCCACATAATTTATTAGTGCTAATTGCAATATGGATCTTACAGGATGAGATTTTAATGGTCACATTCATCATATTCAAATTTAATTACAGTCATCATTTTTGGTGTTGGTTTCCTGCAGAATGGGTGGCTAATGCAATCAGTGTAAAATGGGGTCATATTCACAGCGCACAATGCCGATATCATGTGTGACTGGAAAACTAGTCAATGTTTATATCAATGCTCAATATTTAAGTTTAATGATTGATGAAGAGCTACAATACTATGACATAGGGGGACTACTTCTATATCTGGCATCTATAAGCTGTTTATGGAAAGTTGAATAGCTGTTTATGGAAAGTTAAACAGTTGTTTATGAAAGTCTGGATCTGAAGCCAATCTTGGGAAGCATATTCAATTTCTTTTTGTGCTGTTAGATCTCATTCCACTTCTTCTGTTTTAATATATCATATCTTAAAATAATTCATTCGCTGTTCTGTCAATTGCAAGCCTATGTTACAAATATTCTAACCACAAATATCTGTTTAACTGATATTTAAAGGTCAACCTTATCATTTAGCTGGTTGGCATTGACTTTGGTAGCCACAATATGTCAGACTGATATATTATTTTTGACACATCTGGACAAAGCTGCTTAATGAAGTCAGGCTCATGCAGATTATACAAGCGGCGATCCCTTTACTTTAGTGTCAGTCCGCCTGGCTTATAGAACAAAACAAAGAGATGAAAATCACTGACGTTCCATCTATAATAACAAATACCAGCATTCTACTCCGTCGGTCGTAGAGTCAGAGAATGTCTTTTTAGCTTGTTCATATGGAAAATTAAGATATTATAATATTTTAAAACAAATGAATAATTGAATTTTGAATTATCACCGAGCGATTATACATTAATCGGTGAATCTCAACTTTAATTATATCAAACTTAATGTTCTCCTTGGATTATGGCCAATTTCCCTCAAGAATAACTGTGATATAAGTGCGTTATTCTAATGGTATTCCCCTGTTTCTGAAGTCCCGTCAATGTTTTGTTAGACTCAGCGGAAATCAGTAAAGGTTTGGAAACATTACTGAATATATACGTCGGTTAGGGTTAATGAATGTCCCCTCAGAGAAGAATATATGATGTGAACCATATGCAAACTGTCCATAAATCAGATCGCTGACCAAATAAAGCAATATTGAATGGGGGGAAGAGAATTAACAGTTGTAAGCTTGTGCCCACACCTATAACATTTGCCATCACCTCGAATTCATCAGTAAGAACCCATTGTGTCCATTTAACCTTTCTCACACTATAAAGTAGCTATAGTCATAGACCACCATGGATTAAAGCCGCCTGCATGAGTTGCTGGCTGAAATGAAGGATAAGCGTCGGGAGCTCTACTGATACGCGGCAAATAGAATTAATTTAGGGAATTAAGTTGGCAATGAGGTTTCACAGTGAAGTTGATTGTATGATAGGCCCATAAGGTATCGTCAGCTTGTTCCCGTAGTTTGCACTGATTTCCCAGTACAGATGGTCCATGACACAACATTTAATAGATCGCCCCCTGGAGGCGGACTCAGACGGCTACATATGTCTTCATAGACTATTTATTTTCCATTGAAATACCAAAATAGTTTTGAACCTGGCTCGTTATTTCATAACTTGTTAGAAGCCCTTAAGAGATTTTGATGCAATATAACAAATCATGGCCTTGATTTGTTAAAATCTTGATTTCATGCAGTGCTTTCATAACTTGAATCCAGCAATCACAAATGATTTTCCCAGTGACACAAAAGGTGCGAATGCTGTAACCGTCGAGCCCTATTTTAACATTTAAATCCCCCACAACTGTTCCTTATTCCACTGTTTTACTTTCAGGTTAATTCACTTCCAGAAAAAAACGCGAAAAAAACAAAGTCTTGATGCTGAACACGATTAGGCTAAGCTCAAGTGATAAGATACCTGTCTTTAAGTGATAAAATACCTCTCTTTAAATGATAAAGATATCTCACTTTAGGGGATTAAGATACATGTCTTTATCTTGTCTTTATCTATTTTGATTCAAGATAGTGTTTTGAACCTATTTGGTATTTTCGGCAGATCACCCTGGTGCCCAACTATTTTTTGATAATTAATCTAAAGCAGTTTCTTCAATAAATCATTTATTGATTTCTCTGTAATGATTTTCTGGGTTTCTTGTGACCTGCAGCAGACGCCATTTCAGATTTGGGTCATGGAGACTTTGAAACCCTGATGGGGCCCCTGCTGGCAAAGATCCTTCCACCAGAAATATTAATATTCAATTATATAATAAAAATAGTTGATAATAAATCAGAGGTCATTTCCAGACAGAAGGGCCCCCTGGTGGCAAAGACTCTTGAGATCCTTCCACCAGAAACAACTTGAGAGATCTGCACTCACATGTTACCTTGATAATACTGGTGACCGGATTCAATTCCTGAGTTTGAACTTATGGCATCAGTGTACTTCAAGCTGTGTATCACTATCATCTAGTATGAACAATGCATCCTATTATTTAAATGTAGTTTGTTTCATCAGATTTATGTAATAATGTAAAATATGGATTTTCAGCCAAAAAATATTTCGAAACGTGTTAGGCATTGGGTCCCGGCAACAGGCTTCCTATCTCTGGTAAGGTGTGTTGAACACTTCATTCGCTGTGTTTGATAGAGATAGGTGTGGATCAGAGATGGTACCTGATTACCTTGGTGTCAGATAGGGATAATGTGACTCTTGTCACGCTCGTATATCCTTCCTGTACATGCGTACCTCCCTGTAATCCAAAGAGGTGACAAAGCCACGTGGCCAACCTTGTGATCATCAATTATTTGATGG
The DNA here is from genome assembly GCA_949316495.1 of Amphiduros pacificus. NCBI lineage: Eukaryota > Metazoa > Annelida > Polychaeta > Phyllodocida > Hesionidae > Amphiduros > Amphiduros pacificus. Next base: position 42,591,877 of record OX439008.1, on the reverse strand, counting down.
ATTTGATTTTTGAAGTTGGCCGCTCCACTTATGTCTCGCTGTCCCCGGCGATAAGGGATCTATTTTTTTGTTATTAAACCAAATCAAATAAATAATGAATTTCCATTATCAAAATAATGTTTACTCTGCATGGCGAGGTAGAGTCATATACTTCCTCTGCCACAATAGGCATGACATTGTCTCAACCTATTCCGCAAGGTCGATTGCATAATTCACAGAGAAGTGCGCAATTGGTGAGCTTTGCATATGTTCCCTCGCAATGCTGGCTCGAGGATCTCTTACCTTTTGAACTTACCTTTTGTTTATTTTGGGTCCAGCGGCCATTTCACGGCTAGAGAGAGTTCATCAAATTTCATCTTCCCCAGCATAGCCCACTGAGCTGCGCGTGATAAACACACACTGCAGGTGCTCACTGATTACATGGCCTGGCTGTTTGCAAAGTATAATCTGTTTTCTTCAATATTCACTTGTAAAACAATCATTTTACTCGGTTTCAAGTCAGTTATCACACTTTTAAATGGACAAGAATTTCAGTTTCTTCAGAATTGAAATGGCTGCCAATGTTAAGACTGGTTTAGACCACAACGTGACTAAATTTCACCCTCCACTTTTTATTCATTGTGGGGAGTGATTTTTCACTTCACTAGTTTCCTGGCATTTTTACTGTTACAAACATTTGGAAATTTCTTGTGATCAAACTAAAATTGTCATCCCTGATTTATCAGGCATGTACAACTTTAAAAGTTGAACTAACAGGGCAGTCATATTCAAAAATAGGTAAGGAATATTTGTAGTGAGGTTTCAATAAATGTCCCTCCAATTTCAATTCTATGTTTATTTATGCAGTTGAGATGTCTGCCAGTCTGGTCTGTGACACTGACAGCCAGGTTTGAGATCTGCAGGCCCCTCAGAAGAACATATAGCTCCAAATTATGTGTTATAATACCCACCACTAATTGCACTTGAGCTGAATGTTGTGTCTCACATGTCTTGTAACTCCACTGTCTTTCAAAATGTTAAATGTGTTTATTTGTTTTCATGCACAAGAGAAAGTCCCAACCACTCTCTTAGCATCCTTAGTATTAACCTAAATAAAAGTTAGTGATATCGCCCTGGCTGCCTGTGGTGGAGGTCGAGAGATTCAAAACTGCTATAAATTTGTCAGATGTACACTGTCACAACACTGCAACCAGGGGCGGCTACACATGTGGGCTGTGTGACGAAAAGTATTTACACATTGTTCCTTGTCGCCTCCGTTCGCTTATAGTATACTAGGTCTCTTAGAACAGAGCTTTTCTTATAATATAGACATCATTCTTGTCTTAAGGCCCTGTATACTAAAATAAAAACAGATTTTTTTACTGAAGTACTTCACAAAACTAAAAACTGCCCCTAAACTGCTCAAAAATGTTTAAAATGCAAATAAAAGACAGAAGGAAATGTCCTGAGGAAAGAGCTAGTTATTTAGGGAGAGGGTGCCATGACTATCAAAATGCCCACCCAATTGGTTTATACTTGCATACACCTCAGGTGCACTCACTTTCTGCCCAAACAAACATGTGTGAAGTTTGTTACTTATTCACTTTTCACAGTTCATTTTTCAGAGTATTTTCAAAATCGATAGATGAGGTTGTAAACATGTCAAATTTGCAATATTGTTTTCAAAATGTCACTGGGATGTATTTTGTGGCACTTTATATTAATGAAAATCCTAAAAACTAAAATTATCAACACATTATATGAAACAAGCGGAAAAACCAGCACAGGTCAATTCAAAGGTCACCAAATTTTGCATGAGGTTTGAGGGGGGTCCAAAAATGCTAGCCATAAAAATTTTCCCGGCACAATGGATAGTTACAAGATCCAAGTAGATTCAAATAAAAACGGTATAAGAGAATTCAAGTATTGTATTGTATTGTATTGTATTGTATATTTTTATTTAAGTCTCGCCCTATTTACAATAAATCTAAGCATAAAATTATAACTAAAATATAGGCCTCTCTAAGAAGAGATATGAAAGACTGTTAAAAAAACAAAACATGCATATAGTTTTAAAGTGAAGTATATAATAATATCAATATCACGATCATGCACATATTTAAAACATTGAAATGATATATGAAAAAGTAGTTAGTTTGATGTGCATGTGTACATTAAAGTTCTCCTGGCTAAAATCTCATGGCAGGTTTTGGCACTGACTCTGCAAATGTCAATATCACTGAGTATAAAAGATAATTTTCCTGAATCACTTAAATTAATAAAAGCACCAGATATATCATTAGAACATTTAAAAATATCTTGTCTGAGATCACTGTATGCGGGACATCTTATGATAGTGTGCTCCTCAGTTTCCACCTCTAGGAGGTCACACACTGGGCAGAGTCTGTCTGCAACATCTAAGTGTTCATAGCCCCCTGTTTCAAGTCTGATAAGGGCTACTCCACAGTGGTATTTGGCATATGAACCACAGTGTCGACAAGTCAGTACTAATTTCAGGTAATCCTCTGTGTGCCAGGCATTCTTAAAAAGTCTAAAATTATGTACGTAACTTGTTTTGGCCATGCCCAGCAACTGCATCATGTCTGTTTATTTTCTCCAACCATTCTTGTCCTTGAAAATGACTTGCTGAAGTGCTGTTAACATTCCTAACTGCAGTATCTGTATTAATTTCTGAGTCAATATATCTCTCCAAGGAATGTTTTCTGAAGAAATGTTTAACACAGTGACACCAGTTTTTTACCCTTGGACCAGACTTACTCATCGCCCAGTCAAACACTGATTTGTTGCACCGACTGTTATCCATGTTACTGAGCTGGCCCTATAGCCTGGTGACACAAACCCATTGACGCTGGCTTTGCCGTGACCATCCCATGTCACCAGTCACTGCTGGGTTGGGCGTATATTTCCCCACACCCATATAAAATGGACATGCTCGGTGTTGCACTGTATTTACACAGGAATACTCCTTTGTTCCCCAGATTGCTGCTCCATAGTCAATTACTGGTTGAACAAGTGAGTTATACAGTTTTGTGAAGCAGTCATATGGCAGCCCAGTAAATTCAAGGAAATTCACCAAGCACTGAGAGTTGTGGACAGACAATTCCATAACAGAGCAACCTTCCTCACAACATGTTGATAATTGTTATTAAAATCAGTTGATCCTGTTATGTAAGGAGTTTAAAGAGTTGTTCATTTGGGGAAATTAACACATGGAGGTTGTTTGTGGCAAAGCATTGCTGATTTCAACCCAAATGGGTAATTACTCTCCTCAGCAGATCCTAGTTTTATACCATATTCTGCAAGCAAAGGTCATAAATGCCTATTCGAGTTAGATCTGGGAGACCAGACTCTGCTGGTGTTATCTTACTCATAAAATATTGCAAGAGAAGGATCCAGATTTATTCTTTTGAAAGAGTGGGGCATCAAGTCCCACTCCTGGCTTATGTAGGATCTAATATGCATCACCTTTGAAAATGATATTATGGTCAAGGTCATAAGATTACTGTGGAGTTAACTTATATGGAATATACCATGATATCTTAGAATATACCATGATATCTTAGAATATACCATGATATCTTAGAATATACCATATCTTAGAATATACCATGATGTCTCAGAATATACCATGATATCTTAGAATATACCATGATATCTTATAATATACCATGATATCTTAAACTATCAGAAATTGTAGCATCTCAGGCCTACAGTGCTGTGTCAAATTTATGTTTGTAAGATGTTTTTAGAATATATTCAATTGTTCAATCTTATTCTGTTCAATGAATCTATGTCTACTTTTGTAGACTGCGGGTTCCATTAATGAATAACTGTTGTATCCCAAAAGACAGCTCCGTGAGTGATCATATCTCTTCAAAATATGATGAATATTTTTCTTCAATAACAAAATAACATACGGATTCATTTAATAAGAATTTATTTGTCAATGATCATGCAATATTATGGAATACAGCATCAGACATACAAGTATAAAGTCTTTAACTTCACAACAGGATTTACTGCAACAAAGTCAAGACCCAACATTTTACATTGCAATTCATGTCACAGTAAAAATGAGTTACATTTCCATAGTAGTTCGCCACGATTATGTCTATAACAGTTCATTAGCAACCATTGGTAACACCCTGTGGCACAAACTGCTTTAATGTCATTCTGACATATAGTTGGGGAGTATTTTCTTTTTATACAAAATCTACAAATGATCTCATAACTACACGGCTACAATATCATATTATCCGATCCATCAACATTCCATTTAACATCAGAAGCAGATCACTTATATATATATATATAACTATGCCTTATGACCAACCTCTGATATCAAATCAAACATTACTGTACTATTAAGTATAAGCTTTTAGCAGTTTCCAATATGTCAACAGATGTCTATCATTTATTTTTACAAAACTGGAACCACGTATTAATATAATGATAAACTTGGCACCGACCAGTCTCATAATTTCACAGTAGCCACAGTAACATCTCCGTTAAAGCAGTGTTTAAAGTTTAAATGGGCGACATAAGCCACTAATTTAGTGATCCAAGGACAAGACAATTATCTTTCACTTTACATCAATGCACAGGTCTGTTTTTTTAAATCAAATTATGTATATTAACCATTGACAAAGATACCATATTGTGGAACTTTTCCAGTATTTTTTCACTCATACAATATACATTTGAAACAGATGAGAACAGCGCGGTATATTAGATTGTCACATCTAAATAACATTTCACATGTGCAAATTGAGATATTCTTTTCATTTGTAATTCATTTGAGTTTTGTTCCTTTTTCTTATTAGCTCCATGGTATGATATTTGCACACAAAACAAATCAGACAGATTATCATACAGTTAAATGATAATAACACAAAATGAAACACATTTAACAATGGAATGTAAATGATATGATTTACAAGATTGATAAATAAATAGGTTTTAATTTGTACAAATTTACAACTTTTATTAATCATGTATTTATGAAAATATTCTTTTTATTTTTGACAACCACAAAAGGATAATAAATTCACCATATTGTTATATAGAAGCTTGTATAACAATGACTGTAACCTTTCATATTTACTCCAAGCTGTAGCTGACTGGAAATAAACTACTCTTCATGTAATTATTTACAAGTCGTATCCACTTATGAGATGAAATTTTTGAATTATTGATTCAGCTCAGAGTTATTTTTCCTGCATTAAGTAAGGAGTTCTCACTGGCGTCCATTCTCAAAATTAGGCAAACTTCAACCATCTTAAATTTCTAGATCAATTCTCTCAGCATAACTGAACTCAATTTTCTACTATAAAGGGATATCAAACAATGCTGGATATTTTACTGCTTGATTTCCTGACCTTAAATCTATAGTCTTGCACATTGTCAACCCACTCAACACACCTTCCAGATTAAATGACATTTATCTTTTTCATTATTTTATAAACTATAATAATAAGTCTCATAATCCTTTTCTAAGCTGTTTTGCTTTTATACTGTCATTTACTCTTACATGCACGAAAGCGCATAAAGCTGTTACATATTTGGGGGAGAAATTATCTAATATATATGTAATGTTTAACAAAATCTTGACTAAAACAAGTCAAAAAGCCCATGTATGTCCGAATTTTTTTTTGCAAGCAGAGTTTTCAAGGTGTTAAATTTACTAACCGGTGCAGTTACAAAGATCAGATGCTTCTAAACAATGTCATGGGTTTCTAAATTTAGTAGGTCGGTCCATGGCCAATTTGAAACAGTGCAATTTTGTGAACATTTTCTGGAAATGCTTGTATATTGCTTCATAAATGATCATTTAAATCCTTTCTCAGAGCAGACTTGAGCAGATGATGATTTCAGCCAATCAAAATGCATGTTATTGATTTTGTTATCTCTATTCTTCCCTTGCAATTCTCATTGGCTAATATTTGTAATGTTATTCAAAATGGCAGGGATTGCAATTTGATTTGGTCAAAAAATGGAAACAGTTCTGAGCCTGGTGGAAAACCAACAGAATTGATCCCCTGGAAATACAACATCTAACCTACTAATAGCAAAGAACTCCTACCAGTAGTTTCAGAGGAGATCAAAGTTGACAGACAGACAGAAGATTTCTGCTCCTCAGGGCAGGAGCCGTGTTATGCATAGCTTAAGACATGCTAGATTATAAATTAAGGAGGAAATCACACACTTTCTATCTGAACTGTCAATAACAATACATTAGAAATCTGATTGCTCGGATGAATGTAGTGTATTTATTGTTCAATATTTGAGACTTCAAGTATTTTTTACGAGAGAGGAGTTCGCAACCAAATTAGATGTAAGACAAATGTAGCAAAATTCTTTAAAGTTCCCATTTTTTTTTTTTTAATGTTGGCAATGTTTAGTGGTAATTAAATGGGAACACCCCCTTGACACGCCACTGAAGACACAGCCCTGAGCTCCTAATCTATAAGTAGTAATATTATGACAGAGGCAACATATCTCTGTAACAATCATACCCCAGATTATCTCAGAGAAAAACAAACATAATCAGTGACAAAAACACAAGTGATACCACTTCTAGTGACAAACAGAGGAGTGGTATGAACATTATGCAAAACAGTTTATATTCAGTATTTACATAAATGTGTATAAACAGACATTTAAAATAATAAATACTTCCTGTTTATGGTTTAATTGTAGCTATTTACACATATATGAACACAGTACAGTTATACAGTCAATCATGGATTCTTACTTTTTTTGATTACATATTCATGTTCCAACAGTAGAACTTTCAAAATAAAAATTACAAATAAACAATTCAAAATTTTCATCTCGGTGTAAATAATATTATAAAACTGTTACAAAATAAATGTTTCTGTGTGTTGGTTAAGACTTTCCATGTTTTATTCTATGTTGAGCAGTAGGAACTATCTGTCCTGCTGGCAAGACTTATTTGCGCATTTCCTGTGAACATATTCTTCCGCCACCACAACAACTAGTGCAGTTTTTGTTTGTATGCGTTTTTCCATATGTTAGCGAGGCACACTGTTGAATGAAAACGATAAAAGATCACCAAAGGGGTGGAGACGTGCGTGATGATGTTCCACAACAGGAGACCATAGAAGTTGAGGGCGATGGGGTTTGAGTCCGACCGCAGCACCTCAAACGTATTAATCCCCCACATGCCTATGTTACATACAAGCAAAAAAGTGACGTATTCTCGCCCGGGCTTCTTCGTCTCGTGGTAAGGTTTAAGTGGCGACCTTCTGAGGCCGTTTAATATGAAAACCGTTTGTAAGATGGCCTCTAGCATTATAAGCATGCTGGTGGTCATGACGAGGCTTCCGCCGTACGTGTCCGTGTTGTAGTGTCCGGCCATCACGCAGAACACACAGAAGATGAACTGACCGGTGAGCGCCACCAGTAGCAGCGACTCATCCAGAGAGTTATCTTTGTCGCTCTGAAAGCGCATGTCGCGTATCTTGTACGCGGCCACGCACACCGCCACCAGGGCGAGCGTGTAGAGTACAACCTCCGAAACATGGACAACCAAGATGGCCGACTCCACGTACTGCGGCCTCTCCACTAACACGAAGAAGACAATCATACTTATGATGGCCGCCACTAACAAGAAAATCCCGAAGAAAAGTCCTCGGTTAGCACCAGAGCAATCCACGTGTATGTGGTTCTTTTTGTTTTTATCGGCTGCCGCTCGGTCTCGGGAACTTCCTCTCGAGCTCATGTGACCTATATTCCTCCACATCACATATAAGATACCTGCAAAATAAGAAAAAATATATCTTTTTTTACAAAATTAGAACTTCAAAGTGGTGTGATATCAAAACTTTTCAGAACATATTAATCATATGCGGTTGGACATTTTGCAGTTATTTACTTTTTATTTAAAAAAAAAACAAACGATGTTTAAACTGAGCTTACAGGTTTTATGGAGCATCTGGGACAGTATTGGCCAATGGTTTTAAAATTCTACTGACCCAATTTTAAGTGACTTTCAGGAATACTTTAATGATTTTGTCATTTGCCAGTACATTTGAAATAAAATCCAGTGTATGACATGCTATTCCCTTGAGAGAAAATAACAAACTTTGTGTACTTCCACCCATTTGACTATCCCTTCCGCATGCTAACGAACTCAAAAGCAGATTCCCACAATAGATTACTTTTTTTTACAGCACGAAGTTTATTTCCAATCCAAATAGGTACATTGCACTCTGAGCACTTGATGAGGTGTGTTTATTACCTGTAGCGACCAGACTATACTGTATAGTACAGGGGTAGAGATAGGGACTAGCCGCATCCACTACATTACGCATGATATCCTCCCTCCGACAGTCAATAAGGGGCGCTGTAGGGCTAGGATTGACATGAGTGTCATTGCCTGCAAAATATAACGGGTAAGAAATAATACTGTGCTCCTAAAAACAATATATATATATATATATATATATATATATATATATATATATATATATATATATATACACACACACATGTATATATACACATGTATATATTCATTATGACCAGAAAATTCAAATTTGACTCTATTTAACCTGCTGAATATGCCAAGATTAGGTCATTTCTTATACTGTGCTGTTCATATCCTGATCTTTTATGAATGAGTCATCTTTAGAGATCTACATAGTACGGTATACTTGACTTATACAATGTTTGTGCTGAATATTATACGGTATACTTGACTTATACAATGTTTGTGCTGAATATTATACGGTATACTTGACTTGTACAATGTTTATGCTGAATATTATACGGTATACTTGACTTATACAATGTTTATGCTGAATATTCATTCTTCGCAATTGGTGCATCATCTGCAATCCTTTACTCAGTGATTTTCTCATAATATTTGATGCATAGTATATCAATATGTTTACTTCACTGCAAGACATTAAATACAATCAGGATCATAAACAAATAAAAGGTTTTGAAATGATGTCTTCAACAAGCTGCCAATTTATTTTAGAAAATAAAATAATTGAGATTAATTTCCTTCCCGCGTCTCTCAGTTTCCTCTTTTGATCAAGTTAAAAACAATAATATCAAACTTGATTATCCAAATGAATTATCACAATCGTTGACTTTTACTGCATTCAGCTTTAAGATGCAGAAACTACAGGGAGGCACTTGTTCTCAGAAAGTCACCTTGAAAAACTACTTAAAAACAATGTACATGTTTTCCTGGCATAAAGTGGATTTGAATGAGGGTCTAGCAATTGATTTATGTTAAGGTAGTCTCAATAAAACAGTTGCTAGCTTTTCTCTGTTTTCCTGTTATTCTGTTTGACAAATAACCCTTTCAAGAAAGCATCTGTCAACTCCAGAACTGACACGCTTGCTACCGTAGTCTCAAAAGTCATCATCTATCTATTGTAAGAAGCTCCTTCAACATTCATCAATTGTTTAGCATAGAATTGACTTTTTAAATGTATTTCTCAAAGACTTTTATCTGATTCTTCACTTTTAAGATTCCCTTTTTCAGACAGGATTTGTGAGCTCTTCAGTGGATCTTTCGATCGTACATGAAGTACATCTGGTCTCTCCGTATTTCTCCATTGATTTTCAGTGGAACTGCCCATTTCCACCGGAACTGCACTCGCTGCATTAATCACGACGACCAGGCAACATATAAAGCTGATGGAAACAACAGAATATTTCTGTAATACTCTTACCAATAGGCCAATAAATCTTGCAAAATGATTGACCAAAATGATTGACCATTTTGTCAAATTTGAATGCAGTTATTCGCCGATGTATACAGCTGTTATCCAGGCATTAATCAGGGCAACATATAAAGTTTATGGAAAACCAGACTCTTTTTGTGATACTTATATCAATACACCTTTGCAACATGACTCACCATTTTCTCATCTTTTAATGTTAGCTTTCACATCTGTATAAAGCTTTTACATCGACAATGAGATTTTTTGTTTTATTGGCATGTATTTTGGGACATGCCATTCCAAAGGGGTAAAACAAACATGTGAACACATACTTGCCTCCCTAAGCAAAGCAAATATGTCTGATGACTATATATGTACGTATATTGTCAACACATTTTATGTTTGGGTAAATGGTTCACCAAGAAATTGAATATGTTAGTCTGCCAGATTGTGTTGACTCAAGCTGTGGAGTGCAGCTTGATACCTCTAATATATCTATCTATCTCTATGAGACTGAGGAAGGGCGCTCCGACATGCAAAACTGTGATTTTGTTGAAAGACAACTTTCCATTCATAATTCATAAAACACTGTTGGTCATGTTTTGGGACTAATTTTGTCATATAGGAAATAATATGATAAAAAATATGGACTTTACAATTCATGTGTTTTGAAGTATGTTCCTTAATACAAATCATTGATGAGAACTGGGGTTTATATGCTAAATAAGTGAGTTTATATGCTAAATAAATGAGTTTTTTGAAAAGGAAATAATACGGTGCTGATGTAAATGATGTTCTCTGCACAAAATTATAGATGTCTCCCAACATATGAAGATTTCTTATTTCAAATTTGACACCAAAATTAGACTGTTATGTGCACACAAATTAATGAGGTTTATACCACACCAAGTGAGCTACAATTAGGACAGGCAATGACATAAATAGTGCTGCTATCGCCATCTTTGATAAATGTGTTATTTTGTAATATCCAGATGGCATGGTGAAAAGCCGAGAAAGAAAATAGTCATTTCCATGGCTTCCTTTGAGGATGGTCTGAAGTGACCCCTCCTAGCACCTGAGGCCTTATACAGTGGAAAAGTGATCGTGCACCAAGATGCACAGATCTTATTCATTTTGTGCTATTTTTATGAGTTTCTTTCCGAGCATGCTTACAGGAAGTAGCAGGTGTTACGCAGCAGTTGGGGTAAATATCAATTAATCTGTCTCTGAATGCTCCGAATGACGGTCTCTGACGGGCTTTATGCTGCAAGACAATAACCAACTCCGCCAGGAACGCATACTTCTCTTTGGTTGGGAAAGGGCCTGACGGGCTGATGCATGCTGGGCAATTAACACAACTGTAGGTATCGTGGGATTGTTGTCGTATAGAAGTATGGTGGCAATAAAGGCGAATTTACATAGTTTAAGATATTACAACGGCTTGTCCATAAAAAGCAGCCAATCACAAGGTAGTCTTCCGCTTTCTGCAGAACTATAACTTATCATGGCTGTACTGTTCCACTTAAAGAGGGAGGGGTGATTGAACGGGTTATAAGACCTATTTTATGTCATTTCTATTTATGAGTCTATAATATTGAGGTAAGAAATGGGTTGCAAGTGGTCACGTCAAACTAACAACAATGGCCGACAATACATTGTATAACATGTAACACTGGTCAATGGAGGAATCCTCACTTCTTGGTACTTGATTGTATTAATGTGTATCTCCATCCATCAAAGTTCAAATTTGTACAGGTCCCTATTACAGTATACAACAAAACAACACAAACAGTATTTTTGAAACCTTATAGTGCATGGACAAATAGCTCTTTTGCTCTGACTGGCATAATATTTTTGTATGTTTCAATAAACTTGCCTTCCATAAATGTCCTTAAAAAAACTGACAATAAAACAGTAACAAACCATGCAAAAAACAAAATAATTCAGACTGCTGTGATCAAAACTTAAAACCTCAATCTCAGGGGACTTAGAAATGCCCTCCAAAGATGATTCTTTAAAGACAATCTACAATTGCAATTATTGCCATTACATAGTATTTTCTGAAAACAAAAATCTACTTTATTTGGATTTTTTTGGCATACCACTTATAATTTTTGCTGACCCACACAAATATATCACATCTCCCATATCACACAAAAATATTACGATGATATCTCTAAAATTAAAGGTCGTCTCTCACTGCATATTTGTTGTTGTTATATTCTTGTGAGCACATACCTGTGAGATTGTGAGAGTGTATATCTTCTACTCCCGGCACGACCGCGTAGGCGGGAGGGCGTGGAGAAGGTTTAGGCGTCGTGGCGTTGGTCTGAAGTGCCACGTGACTCAGCAAGTGCATCATGCCCTGATGAGGATTCTGAAAAGATGAAACCCATCTCAGACCTTCCCTTAATGAAAACACATCAGCAGCTATGAGCCTCTTAATCAAAACTTGAGCATGCTTTAAGAGAACAATTATCTTATCATATTCGTAAAGTGCCTCATATTTAATATCATATGATCGTTATTTGCTTGTTGTTGCCTATTGCTTATTTACAATCGAAATCTGACTCAGTATTATCCCACACAGATTGATTCTTATTATCAATTTTTACATAACAATGCACTGTAGAACATTCCTTGATATTGTTTAAAGTGCCCCCTAGTGGTGGCATAATTTCATATTACATAATCTTAATATTTAACCAGGGTGAGGTGAAAATCATAGGACTGCGATCGTTGTTCAGATCGTCTTATGCAGTATCGCCTACTTACTATGAGATGAAAAACATGATTTTGAAATATATACCTGCGGGTCATGCACATGTTCCCGAATCTCGCGTATGGTCTCCATGACAACGGTGTGCAGCCAAACACAAATGTTGGTAGCAATCATATGCATCAGCCCAAATCTGGCGAAGACCTTGTATCGATGTATACACATCTGTAAATAGAACAGCAAGGCATTCTTCTCAATATGAACATGATATTTTAAAATAATATGTGAAGAATTTGTGAGAAGGATGTATTTCAAAAAAAAAAAAAAAAAATTTTATTAATAGAATTAATCACTTGGCAAATGATACATGAATGCCATCTAATTTGGTACAAGTTGAGCATCAAACAATATGGTATAAGTTGAGCATCAAACAATATGGTACAAGTTGAGTATCAAACAATATGGTACAAGTTGAGCATCAAGCAATATGGTACAAGTTGAGCATCAAACAATATGGTATAAGTTGAGTATCAAACAATATGGTACAAGTTGAGCATCAAACAATATGGTACAAGTTGAGCATCAAACAAAACGGTATAAGTTGAGTATCAAACAATTTAGTGCATCTCAACTGAAGCTCAGTACGACATATTTTATTACAAGGAGAACATGGCTGAGAAGGAAAAAGTGCATTTAAGGAAGGCTTCTGTATTTACACTTTATGAACATGATGAAATGGTTCTTTGAAAACTGAATTCAACAAACAGACAATTTATGTGGATTTTGTAAACACATTTGCAGTGAAATATTTTATAAATCTTTGTTAAACAACTTTATTTAATATTCAAGTGATGTTGAATGCAAAATTCCGTCGACTGCTGATATGTGGAAGTATTAGTGAAAATTTGATGAGTGTTTTATGAGTAGTTATCTAAAGAGAGACTCATTTCCTTCACTTTCTATTATTAAATATGGGACAAAATCAATTACATTACAAACCTTTTTAGTTTTCTCCTGACTATATTTTCATAGAAATTTTTCAACATTTCATTTGTTTATGGACTCAACTAAATTTCATCAGTTCTTTGTGTACATGACCTTTTTAGAATACCAGAGGATATTAAATATTTATAGCTCAGTAATTTATGATCGCAGGAATTTCTGAATATCTGGAATTGCAATGTGTATAAATATTATCCCAGCATAGCAAATATATGCCTTGTTACTAGGAATGTATATCAATGTAATGTGTGATCAAACTTGTCTAGTGACCATGATTTTGAGATATATGAAAGAATTCTTATTCAACATTCAACATTGATGACAACACCTAATAAAATCACTTTATAAATTGTCTGGGTCAAAAAAGTCAGGTCAAACCTCCTAAACTTGGTAAATATTCTTTGAGGGCATGACCTTTACTGTCGGCCATTTTGAGAAATGTTCACTATCTTTATAAATCACAAAAGCTCATCTTTTCAGTCATTTTGAATTGTCCAAGCTCAATAAATGATGATCATCATTCAACAAATATCTTGTTAAATATGTTTTATCTTCAAAAAAGGGTAATATACTTGATGAATTGCATGCAGCAAAATTGACAAGATAAATTATCCGGCGGCCATTATTGCTTTATATTTCCCAGTCTTATTCTGTGCTAACGATGTTATGATCTTTATTTACAACACAATCCATTGGTCTCATCTGATTTTCTTTCTTTTGTCATAATTTTGGATGAAACTAAGCTCGGCAAAAACACGTCCTGATTACAGTCTTGTCATCTCCTCCCTCCCAAAATAAGCAACGTAATCTTGCTGAGCGAGGGAAAGTGCTCTAAAATATGAGACAATTTCCATTATTTCACACGAGAATCTGCTGTAATGTGGCTGGTGCAAATTACATCTGCGATGATGGATGTTACGACCTTGACATTCAAAGCCACGCATTCCACAACACAATACACTCTCTAGTCATAACAACTGGTAGTCATTGTCTTACATCTTTACACTCTTCAAATTATTCATGCAAGATTGAATCTCAAAATCACAGACTATCTATAAACATTTCTAATCTTTTGAGACACATTCTCATTGTGTTTGTCTAGATAAACATAACTTGACATTTGGTTCATTTTTGTTATCAAATTGCAATCTGTATCAATTTGGGTAGATCTTTATAAGACTTATTAAGGAATAATAGGACCGGATGATTTGAGGAATATGAAATAATTCTGAATGAAAGCAATTACTAGATACTTACCTTAGAGTTGAGGAATATGAAGTAAAGCTGGATGAAGGTGAAGGCGAGGTGAAGCACAGGTCTGACGGCCTCTGATAGGTTGGTACAAGGGCCCCCTAGATCCATCTCAAAAAGTCCTCCAAATATTAAACCCTCATGGATCATTGCCCCAATTCCAAAACCTGAAATAAGAGAAAAGCATCGTGTTTCATTATGAACAGAAAGTGCACAACAAAGTTATATCTCTCTCCATTCAATACACTCAATGTGGGCTCACCAAAAATTAGTTTTGAGAGTCAAATTATTTTCCTTTTTTGTTTTGCATGAGACCTTGTTATACAATTTTACTTTAAATAACAAACAGATCATTCACTAGAAACAAATTGCCATTATAAACTCATTTTTCATTCTAATACAAAAACAAATTCCTGAATCCTTGAAGGGCAGAATTCTGCTGTACTTTATCTTACCATCTTAATATGTTATTACATTGGATAATGACAGCTTAGTAGATCTAACTTGCATTGGTTATTCCATGGATAATGACAGGTTAGTTGATCTATCTCGCATTGGTTATTCCATGGATAATGACAGGTTAGTAGATCTATCTTGCATTGGTTATTCCATGGATAATGACAGGTTAGTAGATCTATCTCGCATTTGTTATTCCATGGATGATGACAGGTTAGTAGATCTATCTCGCATTGGTTATTCCATGGATAATGACAGCTTAGTAGATCTATCTCGCATTGGTTACTCCATGGATAATGACAGGTTAGTAGATCTATCTCGCATTTGTTATTCCATGGATAATGACAGCTTAGTAGATCTATCTCGCATTGGTTATTACATGGATAATGACAGGTTAGTAGATCTATCTCGCATTGGTTATTACATGGATAATGACAGGTTAGTAGATCTATCTCGCATTGGTTATTCCATGTATAATGACAGGTTAGTAGATCTATCTCGCATTGGTTATTCCATGGATAATGACAGCTTAGTAGATCTATCTCGCATTGGTTATTCCATGGATAATGACAGCTTAGTAGATCTATCTCGCATTGGTTATTCCATGTATAATGACAGCTTAGTAGATCTATCTCGCATTGGTTATTACATGGATAATGACAGGTTAGTAGATCTATCTCGCATTGGTTATTCCATGTATAATGACAGGTTAGTAGATCTATCTCGCATTGGTTATTACATGGATAATGACACGTTAGTAGATCTATATCGCATTTGTTATTCCATGGATAATGACACGTTAGTAGATCTATCTCGCATTTGTTATTCCATGTATAATGACACCTTAGTAGATCTATCTCGCATTGGTTATTCCATGGATAATGACAGGTTAGTAGATCTATCTCACATTGGTTATTCCATGGATAATGACAGGTTAGTAGATCTATCACGCATTGGTTATTACATGGATAATGACAGCTTAGTAGATCTATCTCGCATTGGTTATTACATGGATAATGATAGGTTAGTAGATCTATCTCGCATTGGTTTACTTTGAGATGAGCAATTGTAGTTTACTCATCTTATATTTATCATTATGATGGAGACAAAACAAATGACGACCATAAATGCAATATCATGTTACATTCCTGTCTGATGCCTTTTTTTTAAAACTCGTGATAAATGAATGATGAGAATTTTAATGTCATAGTCTAATGACAAATCCCATTCTGTTCATGTCTGCGAATGTAATTAGCTGATTAGAGCACTGAAGGAAAGTATAGATTACTTCTTGGCTCACAGTACTGCCAAAATGTTCCTTAGACATTATTGCACGTTTTGCTAATACGATAAATCAGTTTGAATCGGCAACACCAGAACCTTGTTAGAACTTATGTAATGACATATCAATCCCAGCTGTAATTGGCAATCATATTGCTAAACTTTGCTCGTTCCTTTCTCCGTCACAGGAGTTGACACATACAATGATACGGATCATCCGATCATCACAATAATTTAATGGAATCTGAGATTGAAGACAATGTCGACTTGACACTAAAGCTCTCTGTTAGATATTCTTTGTGATTTATTCATACAATTTGCTTTCTAGATTTTTGAGAATTGTTCAATATTCTCGGAAGATCCTGACATACAAGCGCAGTAATATGGGACTGGACCTGAGAATGTTGCTATCAGCAGCATGTTTTATCTGCCATCAGTCTGTGGGACGGTGTCATTTTCTCACTATGTGGAAACAAGTCTTAATGAAGAAATTATTATATGTCTATATATGGAGAATAACAAAAAGAATATTGGAAATTTTAAGCATGATCATGTAAATCCTTTCCCGGAGCAGATGATAATGAATTCAGCCATAGCTTTGGCTGTTATCTCAACACTCATCAGCTGATATTTTCCATGTTATTCAAAATGGCCACCTCCTCAGTTAGCTATTAGATTTGTTCAATAATCACAAAAAAATGGAAACACTTCTGAACCCTTATGAAAAGTTGATAGAATTGGACCCCGAAAATATAATATCTTACATACTAATAGTTAAAAACTCTGGTCAGTAGTTTCAGAGGAAAATATTGAAGTTGACAGACAAAAGAATATTTCTCCCTCCTCAGTGCAGAAGCTATGCTGACATTGTGAACACAATTATTCTTCACATGGAAATCATTAAAATCAAAGATATGAATATAATCTCATATTGTTAATTTTGAGGTATAGCTAATTGACACTTTTTATAAAAAAAATCTGCTGTTTGATTGTGTAAATGATATCAGTTTTCAAATATAAATCTTCCTTGCAACTGGCTGCTATATATGCACATGTAGAGCACCCCTGATTTATTCTGACAAGACAAATATTTCACCGATTTTGTTCAGGACATTTTTCTTCCAGACACTGTTTGTGTAAAAAGAACTGATACAATTTCCTGATGTGCAAATATTCTGAGATAATGCATTCTGGTCCTGTTACATGTTGGCAGTCTCAATGTATATTTAGATCACACAGAAAGATGTAAAACCTGATACATTGGGAACAGAGAGATTCCAAAACAGGAAATTAGTCCCTTCGAATGCAATGAAAACATAAATCTCACATTATGTCAATATCAATGCTACAATATTTTACAGAATGCAGAAAATGGCCATATGGTATATGACCTTGATACGACCTTGATAAAATCTGAATATGATTTAACTCAAATATAAACTATGGGATACAGTTTTGGTCCAATATCTGTATGGATTACAGCACACATCCCTCACATATTGACAAGAAGCTTGAATGCGTAACAGAAATGGCAGCCAGAAATAAAGCTTTTAATCTGAATGGGAATACATCTGAAAAAATGATAATGTAAATATATATATTTTATTTTGTTTCTCCTAATGTGGTGTGGTCCGGGGTTAACATTTGTGAAAACTAAGCATCATTAAAAAAAAAAAAAAAAAAAACAACACATAGACTTATTAGAATCCAGTCTCAATACCGCGTCAAAACATAGAACTTCAAATAATACATTTTCTATTGATTTTTCTTGTGCTGAATAATTTCATCTGTTTACTTAACATTCGTAAACTTAATTTCCTGTGGTTTTTTATTCTGTCAAAGCAAGGTTCTCTCCGAAATTTTGTGTTTAAAGTAAACAAATTAGGATAAAATTTGTCTCGCACTCTTAAAGATATCAAACATTTAATCTGATAATCAGGACATTTTTTTAAAACGTTTTTATTTTCAATAATTTTTCGTATAAAAGCTAACAAGTTAGTAAAGGTGTATTCAAAATACTTGATCATGTGTTTTTTATTTATTAATGTACATGTACATATGATCTTCATAATTGGTTTTCATACTGCGCTACTTTTTAAAGAATATTTGCTGCCATTATTTAAACATATTTGTTTTTCTATATCCAAATGAAATTAAAGTGTTTGTAGGAATCCATTATAAAAATCTATTCTGTGATTTACCTACAATTGACACTGAATATACCACTTAGCTAAAACAAATATGATATCCTGAGCAGAGCTGTAAATTTTATTGTCATAATATAGACCAAATATAATATAGTTTTTACGTATCCCAACTTTGTAGTCACATGTTCTATTCCACCCAATGAAAACCAGGTTTGTTTATTTACTTGCCGTACATTTAAAGGGATTAAGCACCGATTTTGAAAAAAACGTTTAAAATTCACATATTGGTGATAAATGTATTTGTCTTTCATGTTTATAAACTTTTTGAAAAATGCATCCCCATCATTGTCTGTAAAACCTATTTGAACATGAACCTAATATATAGGCCCCTAATGAAAGCACACTCCTTTCTTGGCGTCATTTTTATGTGGAGTGTCATCATAGAGGCACTGAAAGGTAAAATGACGTCATAACAGCATGGCAATATGCTTATGACGTCATGAAATGTATTGTCTTTTGAATAGCACCAAAATGATGTCAAACAGTGCTACCCTACTTTGAGCCTCAATTGAGGTCAAATAAAGTTCTCGCTACCTGTGTTTACCCGTCACGTGCAGCCATGGGCTGAGATAATCTTATACAGACTGTGCAACTTCTATGTCTTGTAGTAACTTTTCTTGGTGCTCGATGTCAGACTTTAATACGTCATGGTGTTCATATGTATATATACTGTTGCAAAACCAAGAAAACAGGATTGGTGCTTAATACCTTTAAAGCTGCCTGTGCAAGGAATGTGTTGACAATTTAAAGGAAGATAGGCTTACTTTATCAACTAAACACCAGACGCTTCCTTGTCCGTCTTGGTGATGGGAATCGGAAGTAAACATACTGTAATGGTATTTTGGCTTGATTATTTCAAAAAAATGAATTAAGGAAATATATATATAACCCATATTCGAGGACATGTGCTTTATTCAACTAAGTTGCTTGTCAGGTTCAATCAAATTCTGCCTGCACTAGTGTGCCTGAATATTAAATTGTAGTAATTTGTTACCATGGTTACTGAATATGTCCAGAAGGCAGCATGGTCAAAAGTTCATGGTCTGAGTGATCTGACATTATTCCATGTTGTCTTAAGTGTCAGAATGAGGGATGGTCAATAAATAGCACCAATACTACTTAACCTGTCAGAAAAATGATGGACATTTGTATCCTTCCAGTCCATAACAAGTGCAGGATGGTCACACCCTCTGGTCCTTAAGAATCAACAAACTCAGAATCAACAAAAAAAAAGAAAAAAAAAGTAGAGACCATAACCCTTTTTAATTGTGTCTCTTGCACAATTTCTTTTTGTCAACAGACTCTTCCATTTTGAAGATTAGAAAGGCACAAGTAATCATCACAAGCAAAAAAGTAGTTTAATCACAGAAATATTTACAGATCATTCATGTTCCTCTGCTTGGCAGGAAATTGCTTTACTTTTCCCAGCATGCAAAGCAAATTCTTCCTGTTTTTGTGACATTTAATTTCCATTCCAGGCTACGTTTAATCTATTTCTTTAGACTCTGAAAGGATGTTTTCCTTGTAAAAGTATGCACTTGAAATTCCTTTCTTCCTTGCCAGTGCTTACATCTAATGCGTTAAGGCAGCCAGCATAATCAATAAGTCCCTTATAATACATTTCCTTTGTCACAAAGATTGTAATGGTTTTTTCTTTTCCGTATTTAACGCTACATTTACATGATCTACATGATGCTGAATTAGACCTCGAGAAATGCAATCTGTCATTTGAGTATATTTCATTTCAATAAATATAGACAAAACTTTGGAAGTTTTTTAAAGATTCTTACAATCCATAAATGAAAATTTGTACTTTCTGTCTTCAAACTGCTTCATAATATCAATTCATGTCCGAAAAGAAACAACCAAGGTGACCAATGACAAACTGGCAAGTATGCCATCATGGTGACCTATGCTAAACAGGTAAGTATGCCATCATGGTGACCAATGACAAACTGGCAAGTATGCCATCATGGTGACCTATGCTAAACTGGCAAGTATGCCATCATGGTGACCGATGCTAAACTGGTAAGTATGTCATCATGGTGATCAATGCTAAACTGGCAAGTATGGCATCATGGTGACCTATGCTAAACTGGCAAGTATGCCATCATGGTGACCTATGCTAAACTGGTAAGTATGCCATCATGGTGACCGATGCTAAACTGGCAAGTATGCCATCATGGTGACCGATGCTAAACTGGCAAGTATGCCATCATGGTGACCGATGCTAAACTGGTAAGTATGCCATCATGATGACCTATGCTAAACTGGCAAGTATGCCATCATGGTGACCTATGCTAAACTGGCAAGTATGCCATCATGGTGACCTATGCTAAACTGGCAAGTATGCCATCATGGTGACCGATGCTAAACTGGCAAGTATGCCATCATGGTGACCTATGCTAAACTGGCAAGTATGCCATCATGGTGACCTATGCTAAACTGGCAAGTATGCCATCATGGTGACCTATGCTAAACTGGCAAGTATGCCATCATGGTGACCGATGCTAAACTGGCAAGTATGCCATCATGGTGACCTATGCTAAACTGGCAAGTATGCCATCATGGTGACCTGTGCTAAACTGGCAAGTATGCCATCATGGTGACCTATGCTAAACTGGCAAGTATGCCATCATGGTGACCAATGCTAAACTGGTAAGTATGCCATCATGGTGACCTATGCTGAACTGGCAAGTATGCCATCACGGTAAGTATGCCATCAAGGTGACCAATGCTAAACTGGTAAGTATGCCATCAAGGTGACCTATGCTAAACTTTATTTTTTTCAATATTTTATGCAAACTGGCAAATATGCCATCAAGGTAACCTATATCAACTGGCAAATATGCCATTGTGGTAACCTATATCAACTGGTAAATATGCCATTGTGGTGACCTATGCTATACTTGTAAGTATGTTATCATGGTGACCTATGCCAAACTGGTAAAGTAGGCAATCATGGTGACCTATGCCAAACTGGTAAAGTAGGCAATCATGGTGACCTATGCCAAACTGGTAAAGTAGGCAATCATGGTGACCTATGCCAAACTGGTAAAGTAGGCAATCATGGTGACCTATGCTAAACTGGTAAAGTATGCAATCATGGTGACCTATGCTAAACTTGTAAATATGCCATCATGGTGACCTATGTTAAACTGGTAAAGTATGCAATCATGGTGACCTATGCTAAACTGGTAAAGTATGCAATCATGGTGACCTATGCTAAACTGGTAAGTATGCCATCATGGTGACCTATGTTAAACTGGTAAGTATGCCATCATGGTGACCTATGCTAAACTGGTAAAGTATGCCATCATGGTGACCTATGCTAAACTGGCAAGTATGCCATCATGGTGACCTATGCTGAACTGGCAAGTATGCCATCACGGTAAGTATGCCATCAAGGTGACCAATGCTAAACTGGTAAGTATGCCATCAAGGTGACCTATGCTAAACTTTATTTTTTTCAATATTTTATGCAAACTGGCAAATATGCCATCAAGGTAACCTATATCAACTGGCAAATATGCCATTGTGGTAACCTATATCAACTGGTAAATATGCCATTGTGGTGACCTATATCAACTGGTAAATATGCCATCGTGGTGACCTATGCTATACTTGTAAGTATGTTATCATGGTGACCGATGCTAAACTGGCAAGTATGCCATCATGGTGACCTATGCTAAACTGGCAAGTATGCCATCATGGTGACCTATGCCAAACTGGCAAGTATGCCATCATGGTGACCTATGCTAAACTGGCAAGTATGCCATCATGGTGACCGATGCTAAACTGGCAAGTATGCCATCATGGTGACCTGTGCTAAACTGGCAAGTATGCCATCATGGTGACCTATGCTAAACTGGTAAGTATACCATCATGGTGACCTATGCTAAACTGGCAAGTATGCCATCATGGTGACCTATGCTAAACTGGCAAGTATGCCATCATGGTGACCTATGCTAAACTGGCAAGTATGCCATCATGGTGACCTATGCTGAACTGGCAAGTATGCCATCACGGTAAGTATGCCATCAAGGTGACCAATGCTCAACTGGTAAGTATGCCATCAAGGTGACCTATGCTAAACTTTATTTTTTTCAATATTTTATGCAAACTGGCAAATATGCCATCGTGGTAACCTATATCAACTGGCAAATATGCCATTGTGGTAACCTATATCAACTTGTAAATATGCCATCGTGGTGACCTATATCAACTGGTAAATATGCCATCGTGGTAACCTATATCAACTGGTAAATATGCCATCGTGGTAACCTATATCAACTGGTAAATATGCCATCGTGGTGACCTATGCTATACTTGTAAAGTAGGCAATCATGGTGACCGTTGCTAAACTGGTAAAGTAGGCAATCATGGTGACCGTTGCTAAACTGGTAAAGTAGGCAATCATGGTGACCTATGCTAAACTGGTAAAGTATGCAATCATGGTGACCTATGCTAAACTGGTAAAGTATGCCATCATGGTGACCTATGCTAAACTGGTAAGTATGCAATCATGGTGACCTATGCTAAACTGGTAAAGTATGCAATCATGGTGACCTATGCTAAACTGGTAAAGTATGCAATCATGGTGACCTATGCTAAACTGGTAAAGTATGCAATCATGGTGACCTATGCTAAACTGGTAAAGTAGGCAATCATGGTGACCTATGCCAAACTGGTAAAGTAGGCAATCATGGTGACCTATGCCAAACTGGTAAAGTAGGCAATCATGGTGACCTATGCCAAACTGGTAAAGTAGGCAATCATGGTGACCTATGCTAAACTGGTAAAGTATGCAATCATGGTGACCTATGCCAAACTGGTAAAGTATGCAATCATGGTGACCTATGCCAAACTGGTAAAGTAGGCAATCATGGTGACCTATGCCAAACTGGTAAAGTAGGCAATCATATTCAATCTATATTGAACTGACAACAACCAATCAATAAACAGCCAGTCCTTTAGCACTGTGGAAATGGATGTTTTTTTCTTCCATCTTTTACTTTGGCAAGATGGTTCATAAAACTTGCGAGGCATTCTCTCTCGTCTAGATCTTAATTCAACGACTGATGTGAGTATTTAATCATTTAATAAAATGTGTTTGTCATGGTGTCACAAGATAATAAAAATGGGCATTGTTTTTTATGCCTTAAATTGGATTATGCTATAACATTAATTAAACAAACATGCTGTGGTTGACATTTATCTAAATTAAAATCTGACAAAATGTGGCTCTGTGAGAGGATAAATTCCATCAGGTATTGCCATTATATTTCCAGGCCTCCAAAGCATCTCTCATAATGTCAAAATACATATCAGAGATTCACAAGCTCAATAACAGCCACATGGGAATGCTGACAAAATTGTGTGATCATCCATTTTATCTGCTTTCATTTCACATGCGGACGCTATTATAATTTTTATCCTGATTGCAAACAGACATGACGGACAAGATATTTTATGGCGAATATTTGACTGGTTTCACAGTAATATCTGTATCTAGGGATTTGTTGATGTGTGATAATTCTCTCCTGTGCAGTCATCAATCACAAAACAATGGGATGCAAGGTTTCCATGGCAACAAGGGCGAGAGCCTAGTTAGACTGCTTGCGATTCCAATACGACATTGAAATGCGATTTGAGCCATTTGTGGATTTGTCCTTTATTGTAAATTTCATACCACACTCCTGAAGCACTCTCCACACAGAGGGAAGCAGAATTAACCCAAGCCATTTCACAAAGGCTGCTTCATTATGTGATAGATCCAATATCTAATTGTCGCTTTCTCAAATCCTCAGATGTCCCTCATAAAAATCAATGGCAATAACAAACTAAAATTTGTGTTTTGTTGCTCTGTATATTTCCATTAGGGATATCTGAGGGACTGGATTAACATCATTTAACTCTTTTCAAACTCCAGCTTATTAAATTTCACATTTCACTGCAACTAAATACCCATTCAACCACACACTGTGTAATCTTGTCTATAAATTTTACTGTAATTACCGAAGTTTATTGTCATCATTATAATTATTATTATTATTTTCTTAATATTGAAATTATGAATTAAAGAAACCAACTCTTACCCATGAACATAATATGGTTGCAAGCATTGAGTTGTGTGCTTATATTCACAAACTTTTATTTTTTTCATTTATTTTATGACCTTTATTATATTCATACTGATTTTACAACTGGAAAACCCTTTTCAAATTTGATGCAATATTTTCTCCTAATGGCAGTCATGTATGATTATAAAATTGTAAATTTGTCTTCATCATGTACAGTGCAATTTCAATAATTTCAATATTTGATATACTGTATTGTGGTTATACATCACACTGCACTGTGGTTATATATATCATGCTGCACTGTGGTTACGTAGCATGTTACACTGTGGTTACATAGCATGTTACACTGTGGTTACATAGCATGTTTACACTGTGGTTATATTAATAATAATAATAATAATAATAATAATAATAATAATAATAAAATTTGTATAGCGCTGATACCAGACAAGACTCTTCATAGCGCTGCGCTCAGGACGTGCATCCTGAAGAGATGAGTTTTCAGTCTATTCTTAAACGAGGAGACTGAAGTACTTGTCCTAATATTAGTAGGCAAGGAATTCCATAGTCGTGGACCTACAGATGAGAAGGCCCTGTCACCTACTGTCCTTAGCCTGGTATTAGGTACTTGTAGATGGGTGCCATCATTGGATCTTAGACAGCGTTCCCCTTCTTTGATCAGGAGTAGATCACGTAAGTAAGGCGGAGCCTTACCATTTAGGGCTTTCCAGGTTAAGAGAAGAATTTTAAAATCAATTCTCGCGTGAACAGGGAGCCAGTGCAGTTCCTGTAATTTTCCTGAAATGTGATCGAATTTCCTGATTTTTCCTACAACCCGTGCTGCAGAGTTTTGGAGGTATTGTAGTTTCCTGATGTCAGTCTTAGGAAGACCAGCCAGAAGACCATTCCCATAGTCCAGGGTAGATGTAACAAAAGCATGGGTAAGTGTTACCGCGGTCTTCTCGTCTAGACAATGTCTGATGGCCGCCAAGTTCCTAATGTGATAATAGCCCTTCTGACACATTTTCTTGATCTGGGCCTTCATGTCCATGTTGGAGTCAAATGTGATGCCAAGGTCCACCACTGACTCACTAGGAGCAATATCAGAGCCACCCACTCTGATTGTGGTTGGGGTACTGCAGCAGTACTACTGCCATGGTGGGTAGTACTGTACCTGTCAGTACATATGAGCATCTCAGTTTTTCCATCATTTATCTTCATCTTGTTTGATATGAGGATGTTTCTGACCTCACTGACACACTCCTCCAGTTTGTGTCTGCTCATATCCACATGATGGGGAGATGTGTGGTCTACAGGGATGTAGATCTGAGTATCATCTGCATAAATATGATAGCTCAGACCATATTTGGCAAGGATATCAGAAAGGGGTGTCATGTAAATGGTGAACAGTATAGGACCCAGGACTGAGCCTTGGGGTACCCCATATTTTAGGGACTTGAGACGGGATCTCTGGATCCCCACCTTCACACATTGCTTCCTGTTCATTAGGTATGACCGAATCCAGGAGAGTGCATGACCTTTGACGTTGCATCTATCCCTCAGTCTATCCAAAAGGATTTGATGGTCAATAGTGTCAAAGGCAGCGGAAAGGTCAAGCAACAGCAAGATAACTGACTTTCTATTGTCTAGAGCACCCAAGATATCATTTTGCACTTTTAACAAAGCGGTTTCAGTGCTATGATATTCTTTGTAGGCTGATTGAAACTTGTCAGTAAGGCCATTCCTTACAAGATGGGGGACTAGTTGGTCTGCAACCGCCCTCTCAGTTAGTTTAGAGATAAATGTTAGGTTGGAAACAGGCCTATAATTTTTCTCAACCAGTTCTAGACCAAGTTTCTTCAGCAGGGGTGTTATGATGGCTATTTTCATATTTTCCGATACTGCTGATTCCATCAGTGATTTATTTATGATGAAAGTAATTATTGGTAGGAGGTCATCTAAGAGGTCAAGTAAGAGCCAGGTTGGAATTGGATCCAGCTCACATGACTTCTTAGCAGACCGTTTGACCAATTTCCGTACGTCGTCAATGGTCAAGGGTGTGAACCTTTCCAGACATGTAGTACAAAATTATATTTTATACTGCACTGTGGCCATTTACTGTGGTTATATCATACTCTATTGTGGTTATATAGCCTGTTCCACTGTGGTTATATCATACTCTATTTTGGTTATATAGCATGTTACACTGTGGTTATATCATACTCTATTGTGGTTATATAGCATGTTACACTGTGGTTATATCATACTCTATTGTGGTTATATAGCATGTTCCACTGTGGTTATATCACTCTGCACTATGGCCATGTATCATGTCACATTGTGGTTATATCTCATTCTGTGGTTACATGGCATTCTATATTTATACTGCGACATGACAATTCAGTGAGGCAGCACTATATCTGCTACAAGTAGGTCTCATCACGAAATGACTGAAATAATGTTGAAAGTGATGTAAAACCCCAAACAAACAAACAAACAAATCTATAGTTATATGCCATACTATACTGGAGGTATAAGAGGACCACACTACATGAGTTTATATGAATATAAAGAAATTTAAATAAATGAGAACTTACCAACAGCCCCGAGCCTGAGATAGAAGCTTCCCGTGTGCGTTCTGTTGGTGACCGACACCAGGCCGCGCCGTGCTTTGCGTAACAGTGAATCGTGGTTCGTCCCCTTTTCCCTCCAGCATTTGCGAGCAATGGTCCGCGCTCGCAGCAGGAACACGTAAACGTACAGCAGGAAAGCAACACTCACTCCAAACAGATAAATGTAGAAGCCCTGTAAAAATCAGTCATGAATTTCACTATACAATATAATTGGCAACATAATCTTGTTTTGTATTTCAGAATTTTATTAATTTTAAATATCCACAAAAGAATTTTGTAGGTATCACTTTGTACTTATGCTGAGTAATAAATTTCTGGAATATTGAATAAAACCAGATTCTTGATAATATTTTCATATGCAAATAATGTCTTTACAAAGGCAGCCCAATAGACTCTTAGAATCATTTTATAGATGAAATAAATTCAATCTAATTCACAACCAAAACATTTTCACAGAACCATAAGTTTTAATGACTAAAATCTAGAGGTAGGTTTATAATTTAGGGATTTCATGCTGTAAGTACTGGCTTACTGGAGCTATTAATAATATGTTACCAAAGTTACAAGGCTACAGTAATAAGAGAACTCGTCACTATGCAAAATGCACAAAACTCAACGCTTCACACGCCTCAATACCGTCACTGGCTGTTTTCACCGTTCCTCTATTCGACCATTCCCCTGTTCGACTGTAACTTTGACCGAGCTTGTTTGACCCTATTATATCAATTGAACTATCTACTTTCTGCTTTTTCTTTTATATGTAGGTTTTTTTATATGTAGGTTTTTTTATATGTAGGTTTGGCATTGACAGTCAATTAGCCTTTTCGAAGTATATTTTGTGAGTTTTGAGCTGTTACAGAGTGACTAGGGCTGACCTCCTGTGAACATGCTTCTTCTAGCAATGGTCAAATTGGGGCAAAGAATTTTTTCCCACAGGCGAACATGCCATGGTCGAACAAAAGAACGATCGAAAACGCCAGCAGCCTTCAATACTCCAAAAGCTACAGAATTACTTGACATTACGTGTTTGTGTGGATTAATTTTTTTAAATGGTGTGATTCTGGTTCAGACAATATCACTAACTATGTGCCATTAAAACAGTTCTTTTGCATGACCTATTTATAATAATAATTACAAAAAAAAAATAACAGTTTTTTAAAGAGGGTATCCATATGAATATTTGTATATTTTCGTAACTTTATACACATAGTAAAAAAAATTCTTCGGCACAAGACTAGAGAAAAGTTATGTACATTTTATACAAAAAAATATAAAGGTGAGGCTCAATGTATTTTAAGTGATGGAATTCTAGCTATTTTGAAAGCACAACTGCATATTTGTGATAATAGTTTGGTTCAAACATTAGCACTAGGTGGCTCTCTCCGATTCCACCACCAGGGGGCACAAAGTTTGAGATGACGAAGAAATAGCCATTTGGTGTTAATATTTGCACTAAATTCTATACTTTCACCTTGTACTTTGAAAATGAATAACATACTTTGCAACATTTATAAATACAATTAGTGTGATACAGTGTGTTACATTGCATACGCATATATGGACACTATTTTCAGAAATACAGATAAAAGTGAATTTCTATATACCAAATTATAAAATAATTCACAAGGTGGAAAAAATAGTCAAATGAATTGAATTCTCTATCTGAGATTTAAATATGACATAAACTGACAATGTGCCTCAAATGTTCAAAATGAATCCCATCTTTAAGTTGAGATCTTTTGGCCATTTACCAAAACAAGGATTTTCCATGCAAACGCATGCTTTTCTTAAATGAGACCCATAATGTGTTATGCAAAATCCTGCTTGCTTCTCACCGATCAGATGGAAATCAATCAAGCGGCGGACATGTCCTGCATAGCAATTATCGGATCCAACTAATCAACGTTCTCGTTTTCATTTTTCACGAGAAATTATCAATAATTTTGAAAACAATCAATAAGCTAGCCCCCCTCAGATGAAGAAATTTCAAACTAGGACATGGCTGGGATTATTCTGGGAAGCTATGAATAAAAAGCTTAAATAAATGATCCTTAAAATGATATCGATGTAGAAGCTGTGCATTCAGCCAATAACGACATGAAATATTTAACAATTTGAGTGCTGAAGACAAACATTTCAGAAAATTTCAATCCCTTTGCTGTCATTATTAATCTGTGTATCACAAAATTTTCAAATGACAATAATTTTGGGGATGGCATATTTTTTTTTGAAATGTTTAGTCACTATGTTAATGTACTACGCACTCAAAAGGTTAAGATTTGTTTACGTACTTCAAACGAGGATCTATTTGTAGCAGAGGTAAACATCTGCGAAGGAGACAAGAATTTTATTAACTATCAAACGTAGAAATTGCTTTTTCTCAAAGAACGAGATTACGATGAAGATAGATTAAATGGGATTATCGTGATTATAACTGTTCAATAACAACTCTGTAAATGCAAATTTAAACAAGAAAATGTAATAATATGCAATATGAGATGGATGTACAATTTTATTTCGCTTTTAATCTCACCATTTCTTAATGAAATTTTGATTAGGAAGCTGAGGAATTTCAATATTTCCCATTTAAGCATTTCATCACATTTCAATAAATCACTCCAATCTTCCCATTTTCACGGTCTCACAAAGAGAAATATTAATTTCATCATTCACTAATGTCTTTGAAGACGTGAAAATTGGTCGTGTGGACTTGGGCACCTTCCCAGTTAGTCTACAGTGGTTGTGAATGTAATGCTTTTCTTTTGTTCATGTTTTCCACAGAGCTGCTTTGGTCCAATCTTAAGAAATCCAAATAAAGAAGACCAACTTTGGATGATATCCACAAATTGTAGTGTCCTAACAATATCTATACCTCTTTTTCTTTAATTTGTTTTTTTTATTTTTTTTCATATATATATATATATATATCAGAGAACAACAGGTCGCATCTGTAAATTGAATATAATATAAGTTGGAATGCCAACAGATCAATGAGGTAGATACATATTTATATATGTAAATTGATTGATGAGGCAGCAAGCATGTCGTAGCTATTCTTGTCAGCATTAATGCGCACAGATCTAACGCAGCGATCTAATCAACATTTAATAAACAGCAGCAAGAAGCCTGACAGCTTTATAGCTTCAACTAATTGTGTTGCTAAAACAGAACAAAAACAAACAAAAAACAGTAGGGTGGAGATAAAAAGATTTTAGTATAACTAACCATGTTTCACAGTTCCTAGCTACACACTAATATTTTTAACATTTAATGCCTAATGTCACTACATCTCTGTGACTTTAACATTGAGCAAGTCCATGATAAACAAGTCAAATTTAGACAGTTATTCTGATCAATAGCAAAACATGGACTCGCATCGTAGAATGTAGCAGTACTGTTGATGATGGTCAGTAAACTGAATGCATGCATATTTTAGCTTGATGGCATATTAAACTAAATTTGTTTCAAGCACCTTCAAACTATAAAAAAATATATAATACTGTCTTTTTGATTAAATAAAAATTAGCATTTTTTAAATACTGATAGAGTGTGGGTAAACAATGCCAAATTTCTTCAATTGATTTCCTTCTTTTTCAAAAATATTTTGAAAAAATTAAAACATTAAAATGACATCAGGATTGCTTTTTTAATCAGAAAAAGGTGACTTTTTCAAGACCTTGATGAAATGAAAAAATGAAATCTTTGGATAAGCTGTCAAGCTATGGGCATATATGAGGCTCTAGATGGGGTTTCACACTCACTTGAATACTTTGCTGTTTTATCTATTTAAATTATTCTGCCACATCTATTTTAGTCTTTAAATGAAAATATGGTTGTTTGAACCCAACAGCATCAACTTGTGCTCTTGTGCTATTTCTTATTCTGACACCAGGTGGCAGTAAACATTACTACCCATTGATTTTATTTTGAAATAAGGATATTTGCTTACAAACATTTTAAGATGTACAAATGTAAAAAACATGATATACATTTAGTTAGAGACTTTTGTGTTGTTATGGTCAGTATAATGTTTCTTATTCCCTTATATTTTGACTTTTTTACATAATATTTGAGCTCATTCAATGGACATTTTACAGAATAAATCGCTGTATGACCATGTAATACATACTCATAAAATAAACTAGGGTCAAATTTGGTTTAAAAAAATCTGGTATTAAAGTTCTGGAATTTTCCGATGGTTTGATGCATTGGGAGGACCAGAGTCTCCACCTGGTGGCAATCCTCATATTGATCAAATGGAATGTCTGGAATGTGTTTATGTCTGTTTCATGAGTGACCAAAACCAGCAGGCAAAAGAGACAAAGAGAGAAGATGACAAACAGACATACAGAAAGTAGGCTAAACAGCAAAATGATCAAAATATGTTTCTACACATTTTTGTTATTCTTGAATATATGATTTATTTTATTTTATGTGTCTTATTTATTTTATTTTATTTTTATCTTGCCTAATCATCCCTAAGCTAGAAGAATTTTCGTTAAAAATAAGATTTTACAAGATTGGCATCCTGATGAAAATTTTAAAACACTTAAAACATTAATTTTAGAGTAAAAAGAGGAGAAATGCCTTAAATCTGAATCCTGAGTAATGTCATATGGGAAGGAAGCTTCAATAAAAGCAAGACAACATTCTCCAGCCAGAAAGCCACTCCCCATTTTTGTCAATACATATCTACTACCTGGCAGAGAGTTTCATCTGTATATCATTAATTACTTCTAATTGGTTCCCTGCAATCCTAGTCAGTCCCTTGATGCTCGTGGGGAGAGTACTTTGTTTCATTTAATACGCCCATGCCAATTTGCAAGATCAATATTAGCATATAAACATTAGCAAGATATGAGAATTGTAAAAGCTATGGAGGGATTTTTCTCTCGTTTATTGTTTTCGGTGTGATACTGTAAATGTCATATTATTCTGAAATCAAAGATGGCTGAAGCTAAAATCTTCACTGATGACATCATGTTTCTTAATATTAATAATATTGAGATCAATGAGACCTTTAACTAGAAAGATTTAGAAATAATACTGTGCTGTACACACTTGTAAAGAAGGCTTTTCTTGAAAATAATTAAAATTATTTTTCACAACAAAATAACAAAAAATATTTGTAGGTTTCTATAATCCAAAAATATTTTTCTTTCTTTATCAACTTGAGTTATATTCAAGATTAACTTGCAGGAAATTCAAATATGGCACCAAAAGCTTAACTGCCATGAGCACATAATCCTATGAAGTTTGCCAGAATAAAGGCATCCAAATGAATTATTCTGAAACAACTACCGTATTTACTCGAATATAGAATGACCTGTGTATGAGACAACCCCCCCAAACATTGAGTAAAGGTTTGGATCCTAATTTCTCATCCTATATTCGAGTAAATACGGTAGATGGCATAAAAAAGGAAAGCAAAACCGTATATGAAACACTTATCCAGACAGCAATCCCTTCACACCTGTGTAGCGATCCTACGCACCAGTCAATCGTGTTAAATGCCATATGCCGATAATAATTAATCACATAGCAATCGCTGTTCCCTATGTTCCTTATTTCCCATGCACCTTTTAGTGTTTTATCATTTAAACATGCAATTAAATTGTTCTTACTTCCATATAGTATATCTTCATCATTAGTGAATGTAGAAATGTTTCATTGTCCAAAAGACTTCAACAATAGTTTGTCTTGGAAAGTTTTTATCAACTACTTCACCATTGATTGTCTTTTAAGATAATGAAACATTTTGTAAATTTTCTATATTGACTTATCAACATAATCAATATTATGGGTAAATTACACTATTGTGTTCAGTGCCATGGCAACCATCTTCATGCACCAATCAGTGTGCAGAACAAAAATAATTGTTTACCTTTGTGAAATTTTGCTGATAGATGTAAGAAATAAAAGGCCATTAACAATAAAGCAAATAGTATTTCATTATTTCTACAAATCTTTGTGAATTACTAAGAGTATTAATATTTGTTATACATGTCACACAAAAAGGTTCACTTGGATATCACACAAAAAGGTCAAGTCACACAAAACACATAAAGCTGTAGAACATAAATGAATTTCATGTAGTTCATGTAGTTGTATATACATGTATATATATCTCACCAAATTTGTTCAGATTTTATATTTCATATGTGTGATTAAAGTGTCATTGATTTTTTTTTCAATTACACAGAAAAAAATATTTTGGCATAAATCCCATATATAACAATTTTCACCTTGTAAATATTTTATGCATGTGATAAATGTACTGAATTATAACCTTTTGAGAATCTTTTGATAGAATATTTGTCGCCAATTTCCTAAAGTTGTTTTGGCTAACAGCCACATTTATGTATTAAGAATGCGTTCATATTAATTTTGACAATCACCTTCATTAGTAATAATCATTTCAGGACCTTAAAAATCACATAAAAGTATCTTGCTGTTTGAGATCCACTTTTAAATCCTATTTCTCACCAGGTGACACTTCTCAGAAAAGTACAGCGGTGGTGTCATCTGGTGTTTCAAATGAGCATTGATACGTTATGATTCGCATTCCAGAGAGTTTTCACATGCGTATGTTTTGAGTGATAAAAAACATGACAGCAACACTCCTCTTTGTTCCTCAAATGTTCTTGACCATATTTTGTGAGAGAAAATATTAACTGTTTTCTATGTTACAGAACCACCAAATACAGTGATTATGAGAAGAATCTATAATATTAATATAAAAATACCTCAAAAACTCCAGGAGTTACAGGTTCAGCGAAGATTTCTGCGATCGGCAAAGCAGCACCCATTACAATAAGAAACAGACAGTACAATCCACTGAGAATGTTGAATAAACTCTCTCTGAAAAGACAAAAACATAGATGCCATGTGAACAATGGACGTAACCAGGTAATACAAAGTGAACAATGCATGCTGCTAGGTAACACAATGTTAACAATCGATGTCACTGGGTAATATGATTTAAACACTTCTTTTTATGATGGATTGGATGACAGATTGGATTTCTCCAAGGTGCAGATGCTGGAGAAAATGATGGCCTTTTTGTTGTGATTAAATGCCGTCACTGTAATCCACATTGCTGGGAAGTGCTGTCTGGACTTGTCTCTCCACCAGATGTCACCTCCTTCTAACTTATCTGTTTTGCACCAGGCTTGGCATTGCCATATTTGGAAATAAGTTGAGGCTCTCAACCAATGCAGTGGTGTAGCCAGGATTTTCTGAAGGAGGGGGGCTGAAATCTGGATATGTTGGGGTCCATGACTACTTGCCCACATACCTATCCCCCCATACCCACCCGTGAATAGAATAATACAAAAAAATTTTTTAATGTTGGGGGGAGGGGGGGCTGTAGCCCCCTCAGCCCCCCCCCCCCCCCCCTGGCTAGGCCACTGCAATGATTCCAAAAGAATCTAAACAAGATATTTCTTTCAGTAAAATTGGCATTGTTACATATTTCTCTAATCAATAGATAATTCAAATATAGCGTATGTTACATATACATTTAATTTTTTTTGGTTGGAATCATACGGCTGCAACCATCTCAGATTACCACTGTTTTATTCACCAGAGGGCAGCATGGTATATACCAATAGAGAATTTATCATTCTTCATTGGACAAAATGCAAACATTTATGTATTCTTATTCTGACAACTAAAAAAGGTATTTGGAACCTTTAACTATCCAGTAATGATTCAAACTCATAAAATGAAAATGCTCCCATATTAGAAATGCTCAAGGTTTGCCAATTGGCCAACTTATTCGAAGTTTAAAATCCATGATTAAATATTAAAAGTTTGTAGCCTCCCTCTTATAGTTTCTTGGCAAATGTGTCTAAGCTCAGAAGGTGAACATTGAAAGAAATGATAACTGGTGGATAAATGTTTTGCAACACTTGTCAATATTTTAGCAACACTGATCTATTTGAGTTGTTTAACGAGGGCAGCATTAACCAAACTTCGACGAACAAATGAAAGTTCCATCAAATGGAAGAAAACTAAACTGGAACATCTTGTCCACATATGTAGAAGAAGTATAAAAATTTCTTACTCTCCGTTTTCAACTTTGAGGAAAATTTCTATTTCACATGGATCAAATTTCTATCAACTTGTTATAAAACTAAGATGCAAGATCCAGTCTGTACTTCTACCAAGTTCAAAATCTTTTGAACTTTTCTGGATGTATTCAAATGATGGCGTTCAGCACTAATCTGATATACATGCTTAAAGCTATAATGGAAAGTACTTTCTCAACTTATCTATTTTCAGTAACACAAACGAATATACATTCACAATGTCAGGGCATTTCTTTGGTTGGTCTTTGCAAACTGGCCACTTGGCGTGAAATGTTTATGTTGTATTGAATTGGGGAATATTGTCTTCTGATTTATACCTGTGTGGATGACAATTTTGGTAACTGATTAACCCAGCTTGTCTCATGTGCATACACACCCATAAAACTGAGGGGACAATTGTTTACACAAGTGAAACCTGCACATAATATGGTGGCTTCCTTGTGTGAAAAACATTGTTTGGCGTGACAATAAAAGATGTCAGATTTGCTCTCTCCGTTGAGCGATATATTAGTTTGGTAGATTTGGCATAGCTAACATGTAGATGAATATTTTATCTTATCATATATATCAACCATATTTGCCCCAGGGAGTCCAAAAAGCAATGACCATGCAGATGTTTCCATAGTAACAAGTTTATAAATCCCATTGAGTTGAGAGTTAAGCTTATGCAATGGTTGGGTTACCACTTCCTTGTTGATTAATGCAGGTGAATCTCTTAGTTCTTCCATCTTAGTTCTATTATTGATTGAATCCCTATAATCCATGGCATTTCATATAATCCTGATCTTCCTGAGGACTGTTTCTAACTGCCTGTACTCTAATCCTGACAATGTTTGATCAATTCTGAGTTCCGGATTCTGTAACTAAGATGATGCGAGTATGATCTGGTTCAATGTCACATGACTTGTCATATGACTTGTCACATGATATGTCACATGATATGTCACATGGGAAAATGATCCTACCCTATCTCTCAAATCTATATGCTGTAAACAAGGTGCTGAGTTTCTGACAAAGTGGTTCCTTTTAAGAAATTTATTCTCAGGTATAATTTGTTCCAAAATAAAACGTGAAAAGCAAAATAGAAAAAAAGTTTGTACACGAAAGTGCTTCACAGCTTGATGTTAATCTATCTTAAATTGCACAAACATTGTTCATATTAACAGTGATTAAAATCTCAACACCACCCAGCTGAAAACAATTAATAGATGCAGCTTCAACACACCATGTAATAAGCCATTCCTTCAAACCCGCTGTCTTCCAGGAAATTCCGAAAAGCTTTTGTCTCGTAACTTTAAATTTTTAATGATTCAACTTTTTCAATCATGTAATTGAAAGTGAGGTTTTAAATATCCATTCACACCTCCAAGTGGGACAAATCTGGTGCAGCTCATGAAATTTCTATCATAATCAGTATTTATATCATTCTCTCACAACATATCTCACCATATAACCATGGCAACCAAGGTCAGTATAATGACCTTGCTGAGTATCTTACCATATAACCATGGTAACCATTTACACCTCCAAGTGGGACAAATCTGGTACAGCTCATGAAATTTCTATCATAATCAGTATTTATATCATTCTCTCGCACTGTATCTCACCATAAAACCAGGACAACCTAGGTCAGTATAATGACCTTGCTTAGTATCTTACCATATAACCATGGCAACCATGATACTTACAACCAGTGTCATGACCTCACTCAGTATCTCACCATATAACCATGGTAACCATGATCCTTACCACCAGCATATTTACCTCAATCAGCATCTCACCATATAACCATGGTAACCATGATCCTTACCACCAGTATATTGACCTCACTCAGCATCTCACCATATAACCATGGTAACCATGATACTTACCACCAGCATATTTACCTCAATCAGTGTCTCACCATATAACCATGGCAACCATGATCCTTACCACCAGTATATTGACCTCACTCACTATCTCACCATATAACCATGGCAACCATGATCCTTACCACCGGTATATTGACCTCACTCAGTATCTCACCATATAACCATGGTAACCATGATACTTACCACCAGAAAACCAAACTCCTTACAAATATTATATTGACCTCACTCAGCACATAACCATGGCAACCAAGATGCATTTGCTATTCTGTGACTTGGCCTATGATAAAAAAAATGTGACTTTGTATGTTACGTTGTGCATGGCAAGCCGCTGACACTCCAGCCAGACCAGAGACGTGAATATCAATCAAACGTGTGAAACGCATCGCCTCTAACACAGAATATTGCCAAAACACTAAATATTTTATGGCCATTGAAAGATAGTAAACACCATCTTTGCTAGATTTTAAATTTTTGCCGCCACACATGCTAACTTCTCCTCAGTGATCACGAAAATATGTCCGCTCATAATTAATCATGTGTGTATCAGATGGCAGGGTTATCTCTGAACTAACACCTGCTTGCTGTGAGGATCTGTCTACACCTAATGTGGGAATTAAAAATATAGTCGATAAACCTTAACAATGTGCTTTAAAAACACTTCCCATATCACTCCCTGTTTTTTGGAACCAACAAACAATTAGGATTTGTTTAGTGAATTAAAAAGCTGAAACAATGCCTTTACACTTGATGTTGAAGCACTCTTAGATCGCAGAACATTCAGCAAAGACCTAACTGACACAATTTTATCGTAAAATCTCAAAATAATAATGGGAAAAATGATTAAGTGTTGCTTTTATGAGACC
This sequence comes from Amphiduros pacificus, assembly GCA_949316495.1. NCBI lineage: Eukaryota > Metazoa > Annelida > Polychaeta > Phyllodocida > Hesionidae > Amphiduros > Amphiduros pacificus. The sequence goes on along the minus strand of OX439008.1, from coordinate 42,553,714 downwards.
TGCGTAGAACACAGAAATCTCTAAAGGACATTTGTCATGGCACTAACTAAAATTTATCTCAAGTAATCAGAATAGAGTGACCTGTCATGGGCAATTAATGATAATTAATGATATCACTGCGCCCATCTCTGCTTGATACTATCAAACTGAAATTATTCCTACCCATCACAACAATATAAATACTTAACACACCCCTTAAGTGATTCAGGGAGGAACATTTGTAGCAAAGCATTTTATTGTTTTAAATATTGTATGGGACCAGTAAAATTTAGATTAAAAATTGTGCAAATGCACTGAGAATTTGGTCTTTTGAAAGGGAATTTTTACACAGTTTTTCTTTTAAATACTAAACATACATGTAAACATGTATATAATTCAAAAGATCATTTTACTGTTAAAAATGTAATGGAATAAAGTTAACAAAAATATGTATTCTTTCAAATACTAAACATAAACTATAATGTAAATTAAGATCTTTTTACTGTTAAACTTTTAATAGAATTGAATTTATCAAAAAAAAAAAAAAAAAAAAGATAAGAAAAAGAAGAAGAAGAAGAAGTGAATATCTTTGGAGCAAGTAATAGTATCCACGCTACTGTTGGATGTTTTCTCTGATAATGACCTGTCAGATTTGTTGACGATCTAATTGATTATCAACCGAGAATCTTCTTACTACTAAGTAAATCCTCCAAATACTCAATGTGAAAATAATCTTATTTACGACAGGGAATATCAAGCTAGGTTCTGACTCAAATCCCATGCAGAAGTAATTCATTTTCCATCGAGGTTTACAATTAGCAGAATTAGAAGAATTTCTATAATCATTTAACCATCGCTAGGTGTACTTCTCAGGAAGGAAACCTCTTTCTTTTTGCTTGGAATTTCATTTTGTCGGTTGTTTATACGGTGTTTCCTGCGACCACATTGGCTAGGATTGCATTTATGGAGACGTTGCCGTCAATTGATGAGGAAAACTGCAGGCAAATTGGAGGAAAATGTCCAATATGGTCTAATTGTGGTGATACCATCATAATAGATGGCCCCATTCTAAACCCCACTTTGTCCCAATAACTTGGCTTGCGACAGGATAATCAAACCAAAGATATACTTACATTAATGAGTAAAACCCCATAGGTTTAGACATTTTTAAAGCTTTCTTTTTCTTTTGGTCTACAACTGATAAAGTTTGACCAGAGTTGTGCGTCAATAATTAGAAATAAAGAAAGAATTTGTGTGATTGAAAGTGTTGATAGGTTTCTCCGGGGAACGGTGTGAGTAATAAAGAGAGGGTCCCCTTGAGCGCACTCTGGCAAGAAACCTCCACAATCAGGAAAATAAATAATCATTCTGCCATTATTGTAATTAGATATGAAGCAATAGAAGTGTATTGTACCCGTCCAAATGACGCACAATGATTTGGCGGGTACCCACTCTTAAACCAACCAAATTGAGAGTCCCTGACAACTTTGGCTGTAATTTGGAGGAGCGATGTTCAATCGTGAAATGCGATTGGTGGCATCGTGATCTGTGTTGGAAGACGAGGGGATCATTTGGTTACCATGGCGTACGACTAACACGTTTACTGCCACAATCTCTTATCTGCCAGAGACCCGTCAAATTCTATGCATACAACTGAGCTAAAAAGACGGCCACCTTCGTAACAGAATCTTCTCCGCTCTCGCAGAAGGAGATCATAAAGACACATACGCTACATATATTTGCACTTCCTTTGTCCTCTTTAAATCAGGGGTCTTCTCATAACTCATAAGTGCTTCAATAATTAGGTTCTTCACTCATTGAGTCTGGGTTTTTTGATAAGTGTGAAAGGATGATGCATTCAGCTCTGGATTTATTGCTCAGTTCTATAACCATTCAAATTTTCCCTTAAAATTGTCTGATATATCAGATAAAATGTAAATTAGTTTGAAATTTACAATAAATTGAAAGTGACTAGAAAAAACTAAGTGGGTGACACAATTTTGGAATTGATTAAATGTAAAATCAGTCATGCTGGAAAGGCGTAGAAATTAATCATTACAAGCCAGTTTACAACAGCGTGAAGGTCAAATATGTCAATTTCCAAAACCTTTGCCCGTGACCAAGGCATTGATCAGGAGGAAGTTAAGAAGGCTTCTACCAACCGACCTTGATCGCAAAAGAAGCAAACTTTTTCTGCAATAGTTCCAAAGATTTTTTTGGAAGAAGACATGTCTGTCTTCAAGATTTGATTTAATTATATTCTTACACTTGGAAATGTGTGTCATTCATTTTCTATGGTAACATTTGACACTAAAAAAAATATAATAAATATGTCACATATTGGTTCCATATCTAGGCAAGAAAAATTAAATATCATACAAAAAGGACAAGTGGAACATCACACCAACAGGTCAAGTTGAATGTGACACGAACAAGCTTAATTTAAACGGAAAATATAGAAACCTCATTAACTCTATATAAATATAATTGAATATTCAAAACTAAGATTGCTTTAAAGTGAGGAAATCCCAGGTCCAAAGAGTTAAAGTCATCTCAATATGAGCTGGTCCCACAGCTGTGCTTCAGACAGAGTCAATGTGACCGTGGTGATCGCAGGGTCTTGATGCAGGTTTTTCATGTTGCATCCTGGGAGCATTTTAACCCTCCTTTTCTCTACCTGCTCCCTTCTTTCTATCCATCATCATTGATCCCCAGGCATTCACGTCAGGGAGGGACAACGTCCACACGTCTAACCCATCTCTGCTACAAGACAGCCATACTTCCCCAGACCACGCGTTTAACCCATCTCTGCTACAAGACAGCCATACTTCCCCAGACCACACGTCTAACCCATCTCTGCTACAAGACAGCCATACTTCCCCAGACCATCAAACAAACAACTTACTGACTGCCTCAAAGAAGAAGAAGGAAAACTAATTTTCTTCCCCCAAATTTTAAAAGTTAATCTTTAATCACAGAAATATGCACACAAGGAAATCTTACAGTTTTTTGGTGAGAATCATGTTTGTTTATTAATATAAAAAAAATAAAATCAAATAAAAAGATTTGACATTCATTTTGCCATTCTCATAGATGAACACTTAAAGACACTTTAAGAGTCATGCATCATCCTAAGTGCTCAAGGTCATGCAGACCCAATGCATGACTCTAATCATTACATTGGACAGTTTAGTCATGCATAACACAAACAAAAATGCTACCAAAAAGGTATTTAAACCTTCTTGATTATTTAGATCTTATCAGATTTATATTTTGTTTCTAATATTTTCTTACCCTCAAGTATAACTGTCATGTATATTTGGTGATATAAGTAGTAAAAAACAAAATGGCTGGAGTTCAAGGTCAAATTATACTTATAATCCCATGAGACCAAAGACCCTTCCTTCAATATTCCTAAAACATGTTTTTGACCGATGTCAATGACTCATGTAGTGTGGCTGGGCTTTTGGTGCTCGCGACGACTCACGATGATTTCATCGTATCTCACTTGCAGACGCCAATGGTCATTTATCTGTGACTGTTTCTACCCCGAGGATATGGAGCCCACTCGGGCGCTATCGGGCATTCCCGGGCACAAATCACATGACCGTGAGACCTCTAGGAAGGAAAATGGCACCAAAATATAATCCCTGGGAAGTTATTGTGACCTCTGCTTAAGTGTAAAAAATTAATCATAATTTTGCATGGGAAAAGACAGTGTCTCCAATAAAATACTTCCTTCACAAAATCAAACATCCCACACAGGTGGGACTTTTAAATACCAGAATGTGACTGTATACATATACTTGTCCGTATAAATCTTGCAATTTGGTACTCAAATATTTAGTACATAAATCCTATTTATCTTCTAGGCTATATCCTAAAAAAGATATTAGCCACAACTCACTTTCATTGTGTCCCTAACAAATTGCTAGTTTTCATAAATTGTGATATATCGACAATTTTTCCCACTCTATTTTCCCCAAAATGACCCTCAAATTGTTCCCGCCAGCCCATAATTTCTCTGCTGCTCGGTGTTAACTCAACCATTAGAATGATCAGCTTTTCAACGTCGACTCAAAATAACAGACCAGCTTGGGTGATAAATTTCACACGAAGCTAAATCATCCAATTTCTGCCTGCAAACAGTGTTATTATGGCTAAAGGCCTATGATGGAATGGGAATTTAGGAGATTTTCTTGTCTTCAAAAACACAAGTTCTTCGGGTGGTTGTCCATTTTATCATATAAATATACCAACAGTCAACAAAGGAAAATGGAGGAAAAAAAACATAAATAAAAAGTCAACTTGATTTTTGGATGTACTTATTTCTTGTTGTATCAGAGCAAGACACATACCAATTCAATTTTTTTTTCCAAATACAAATCCTTACGTATCTAAATTGATAATCAAAAGATGATAAAATTAAATGCTCTGCAAAATTGCATGCAATAGCAATGTTATAAGAGCAAGTTGCATGCAATAGCAATGTTATAAGAGCAAGCTTGCGGGCTGGGTGTGATAGAGGTGCTGGCGACACAATGTTTTGCTTAATGGAATGTCAATCAGATGCGATCTAATTTTGTCACAAGGCAGTTTTCCCTTCCTGTCGCACCAGACGGTCTCATTACTGACTCCAACATAAAACTGGTACCTTTTTTTTTTCTTTTTTTTATAAAGTCTACAAGAATTGGTGCAAACTGTATTACAATTCAATCTATACTAATAATATACACCCTGCTCCTCGTCCCTCTGACAATCTGACTCTCTGACATCTAAGAAACCAGACGTTTTCTCTTTAATCCCGCGGTGAGATTCCTACCAATCTATCTGACAGTGACGCTCCCACCTTGGCGATCCTCAGCTTTCAGTGTCCATGTAAAATTAATCTGTGGTCATGCCCTCTCATCAGAATGTATTGTGGCGAAGTATAAAGCGAGGCCCTGTTGATGTACACTTCCTTTGTGAGTGCAGCTCCCGTGGTAGACTGGGATTTACTGTGTAATCAGAGGTCCCGGGGAAGGTCATTTGCTGCAGACACATGTCTCATGCTTGATGGCTGTTACAGCTTTTGATATAATCTACCGCACGCACCTAAATCAAGGGGTCTATCGCCAAGTGTACGTTTAGGTCAAGTGAGGGTCTATTCTGCTTAGTTGGTCTAAATGTACATGCACCTCAACCAAGGGGTCTATCATCTAGTGTAGGTCTGGGTCAGGTGAAGGTCTACTGCACTTATTTGGTCTGCACTCACCTAAACCATGGTCTAGTGTAAGTATACTGGCCAACCTTTTCCAGTACAAGTCTACTGGGTATACTTGGTTTAGTGTATATTGTAGGCTTAACTTACATACTTTATCTGGTGACGGACTACTGGGCATACTTTGTCTGAGGACACTTGGTCTAGTGTAGGTCTAACTGACATACATGGTCCCGTAGAGGTCTAAATGGAATACATGGTCCCTTAGAGGTCTAACTGGCATACATGGTCCCTTAAAGGTCTAACTGGCATACATGGTCCCGTAGAGGTATAACTGGCATACATGGTCCCGTAGAGGTCTAACTGGCATACATGGTCCCGTAGAGGTCTAAATGGAATACATGGTCCCTTAGAGGTCTAACTGGCATACATGGTCCCTTAAAGGTCTAACTGGCATACATGGTCCCGTAGAGGTATAACTGGCATACATGGTCCCGTAGAGGTCTAACTGGCATACATGGTCCCGTAGAGGTCTAAATGGCATACATGGTCCCTTAGAGGTCTAACTGGCATACATGGTCCCGTAGAGGTCTATCTGGCATACATGGTTCCGTAGAGGTCGAACTGGCATACATGGTCTCGTAGAGATATAACTGGCATACATGGTCCCGTAGAGGTCTAACTGGCATACATGGTCCCGTAGAGGTCTAACTGGCATACATGGTCCCTTAGAGGTCTAACTGACATACATGGTCCCGTAGAGGTCTAACTGGCATACATGGTCCCGTAGAGGTCTAACTGGCATACATGGTCCCGTAGAGGTCTAACTGGCATACATGGTCCCTTAGAGGTCTAACTGGCATACATGGTCCCGTAGAGGTCTAACTGGCATACATGGTTCCGTAGAGGTATAACTGGCATACATGGTCCCGTAGAGATCTAACTGGCATACATGGTCCCGTAGAGGTCTAACTGGCATACATGGTTCCGTAGAGGTCTAACTGGCATACATGGTCCCTTAGAGGTCTAACTGACATACATGGTCCCGTAGAGGTCTAACTGGCATACATGGTTCCGTAGAGGTATAACTGGCATACATGGTCCCGTAGAGGTCTATCTGGCATACATGGTTCCGTAGAGGTATAACTGGCATACATGGTCCCGTAGAGGTCTAACTGGCATACATGGTCCCGTAGAGGTCTAACTGGCATACATGGTCCCGTAGAGGTCTAACTGGCATACATGGTCCCGTAGAGGTCTAACTGGCATACATGGTTCCGTAGAGGTATAACTGGCATACATGGTCCCATAGAGGTCTAACTGGCATACATGGTCCCGTAGAGGTCTAACTGGCATACATGGTCCCGTAGAGGTCTAACTGGCATACATGGTCCCGTAGAGGTCTATCTGGCATACATGGTTCCGTAGAGGTATAACTGGCATACATGGTCCCGTAGAGGTCTATCTGGCATACATGGTCCCGTAGAGGTCTAACTGGCATACATGGTCCCATAGAGGTCTAACTGGCATACATGGTCCCGTAGAGGTATAACTGGCATACATGGTTCCGTAGAGGTCTAACTGGCATACATGGTTCCGTAGAGGTATAACTGGCATACATGGTCCCGTAGAGGTCTAACTGGCATACATGGTTCCGTAGAGGTATAACTGGCATACATGGTCCCGTAGAGGTCTATCTGGCATACATGGTTCCGTAGAGGTATAACTGGCATACATGGTCCCGTAGAGGTCTAACTGGCATACATGGTTCCGTAGAGGTCTAACTGGCATACATGGTCCCGTAGAGGTCTAACTGGCATACATGGTCCCGTAGAGGTCTAACTGGCATACATGGTCCCGTAGAGGTCTAACTGGCATACATGGTCCCGTAGAAGTCTAACTGGCATACATGGTCCCTTAGAGGTCTAACTGGCATACATGGTCCCGTAGAGGTCTAACTGGCATACATGGTCCCGTAGAGGTCTAACTGGAATACATGGTCCCGTAGAGGTCTAACTGGCATACATGGTCCCGTAGAGGTCTAACTGGCATACATGGTCCCATAGAGGTCTAACTGGCATACATGGTCCCATAGAGGTCTATCTGGCGTACATGGTCCCGTAGAGGTCTAACTGGTATACACGGTCCCGTAGAGGTCTAACTGGCATACATGGTCCCGTAGAGGTCTAACTGGCATACATGGTCCCGTAGAGGTCTAACTGGCATACATGGTCCCGTAGAAGTCTAACTGGCATACATGGTCCCTTAGAGGTCTAACTGGCATACATGGTCCCGTAGAGGTCTAACTGGCATACATGGTCCCGTAGAGGTCTAACTGGAATACATGGTCCCGTAGAGGTCTAACTGGCATACATGGTCCCGTAGAGGTCTAACTGGCATACATGGTCCCATAGAGGTCTAACTGGCATACATGGTCCCATAGAGGTCTATCTGGCGTACATGGTCCCGTAGAGGTCTAACTGGCATACACGGTCCCTAGAGGTCTAACTGGCATACATGGTTTTGTGAAGGTCTACTGGATACAATTGGTCTAATATAAGTCTACTGGGTACAGTGTTGGTCTACTGCAAATACCTTATAACAGGAGTCTGGTGCTGAGGTCACAATTATATCAACTGAGGTTGCCTGTCACAGAGGTTTTCTAGTTGAAGATATGGTAACTGGTATAATACAAGTCTACTGGACACCAATAATTCAAAGGGTCTGGTATAGGTCTAACAAACAAAGCTTACTCAAAGTGTCTACTAATGTGCCTATGTGACTCAAATGTATTGGTCTGAAGATTAGTTCAAGCTATATCTCCACTCAAGCTATATCTCCACTCGAGCTATATCTCCACTCAAGCTATGTCTCCACTCAAGCTATGTCTCCACTCAAGCTATATCTCCACTCGAGCTATATCTCCACTCGAGCTATATCTCCACTCGAGCTATATCTCCACTCAAGCTGTATCTCCACTCAAGCTATATCTGCACTCAAGCTATATCTGCACTCAAGCTATATCTCCACTCAAGCTATATCTGCACTCAAGCTATATCTCCACTCAAGCTATATCTCCACTCAAGCTATATCTCCACTCAAGCTATATCTCCACTCAAGCTATATCTCTACTCAAGCTATATCTGCACTCAAGCTATATCTCCACTCAAGCTATATCCCCACTCAAGCTATATCTCCACTCAAGCTATGTCTCCACTCAAGCTATATCTCCACTCAAGCTATATCTGCACTCAAGCTATATCTGCACTCAAGCTATATCTCCACTCAAGCTATATCTCCACTCAAGCTGTATCTCCACTCGAGCTGTATCTCCACTCAAGCTATATCTCCACTCAAGCTATATCCCCACTCAAGCTATGTCTCCACTCAAGCTATATCTCCACTCAAGCTATATCTGCACTCGAGCTATATCTCCACTCAAGCTATATCTGCACTCAAGCTATATCTGCACTCAAGCTATATCTCCACTCAAGCTATATCTCCACTCAAGCTATATCCCCACTCAAGCTATATCTCCACTCAAGCTATATCCCCACTCAAGCTATATCTCCACTCAAGCTATGTCTCCACTCAAGCTATATCTGCACTCAAGCTATATCTGCACTCAAGCTATATCTCCACTCAAGCTGTATCTCCACTCAAGCTGTATCTCCACTCGAGCTATATCTCCACTCGAGCTATATCTCCACTCGAGCTATATCTCCACTCAAGCTATATCTGCACTCAAGCTATATCTGCACTCAAGCTATATCTCCACTCAAGCTATATCTCCACTCAAGCTATATCTCCACTCAAGCTATATCTCCACTCAAGCTATATCTCCACTCAAGCTATATCTCCACTCAAGCTATATCTCCACTCAAGCTACATCTCCACTCAAGCTATATCTCCACTCAAGCTATATCTCCACTCAAGCTATATCTCCACTCATATACTATGGTCAATAGTTAAGATATACCTTATTTCAACTCAACAATAATGGGTAACCAAATAAGATATACTGAATTAGCTTGACTGTTGAATCAATGTGTTATAACCGAGTGGGAATGATAAAAAAATAGTGGTGGATCTCATCACCAAATGATCACCATTTTCCTAATCAAATAAGTAGGTGCTACATGCGAGATGTCATGACTGACATGGCCACCGGAGCTGTGAGCCAGTGCCAGGCCTTCTTCAGCCAGGCTCAAGGTCAAATGTCAAGGGCGAAAACACCTAATATTATTGTAACTGACAAAGAAAGTGATGGATGCATGTAAGTGGGGATAACAATGGTTGCCATGGCAACTTTACCAATAGTGTGATACAAACAATGGCAGCTTTCCACTGCAAATGAAATGTGAAAAAAAAGTCCAAGTAGATGAGAAATTTAAGAAAATCATATTTACTGAATCATGTGACTGTTTTTTTTCTAAACAAATATCTTAAAAGTGTCACTAATTATTTACTGGGTCATGCAAAATATGACAAAACATGATCATGCAAGTTCCTTGCATGACAATAGGGGTAATTGCATGACAGTTGCAAACCTTTATATGGTCACTGTATGCCTGCACAATAAGGTCATGCAATCATCTATATCGTCATGTTTACATTTTACCTCATTTGACCTCATTGTCTAGTTTATATATTTAACTAAATACATGTTTGCATCTAATTCTTTATATTTTCAACCATATTATCAACAGTCACAGAGATAATCATTTTCTTTGTTTTTGAAGGATCTAAGGAAATTTCTGCCACTTCAACAATTATAACAGCCAGCGAAATGAACATCAACGTGATCCAGTTCAGATCTATTTCTTTAATTATTCAGAATCTGTGATTGATCAGGCCTCATCAATTTTGGCAAATTTCTCTGATATCCGACAAGGGAGGGCGAGGGTTTGAGTTTGCTTTCCTCGGAACACAAACCTTACATTTATCATCTGGATTTCCGGATGAATCACTGGGTGCTCAGGATAGTGTGAAACAACAGAACCCCATAAACGTGGAATATGATTGCGGACAACAAGGGTCTGGGTATTATCGGATATTAACCCGACATGAAGACACTCCCCCTGGAGGTGAGCGATGTGACTAGTAATTGTGTGATTGATCTAAGCGCACCCTGATATGGCTACGCTTGATGACCCGTAGGGGTCACCAGAGATGTGTCGCTAACACGAGCAATGTCACTGCGAGCTCCGAGCAATACCTCAGCATGCCATCAATGAGGAACGATCGGGTGACCTTGGGTGTTGTCCTACGACCTTTGGGCACATTCTGTCCGACGTCTGAATGCCCTTGTCTCATGTCTTAATCAGTGACCCACAAATCTGACATCGTCCCCTTCACAATAATCCACACATACGTCCACTTCCCATCTGAACGCAATCAATTTGGACGAAAAAAATCTTGACAAAATTCTCGGCACAAAAAGTGAATAATTGACAAAGGGTTTAGGAGACAGAGGTTTTAGTGTTGAATGTAGGTGCTGTATCCTGTCATAGTGAGAACTAAGTAGGGATCTGTCCTACCAGATGGGGGGACTCTATGTGCATTAGGCCTAACAGGACATCCACCAGATCTGAGGGCCTACAACAGTCAGGCGCTGGTCTCAAATATACGCTTCATATCTTGTCAGATCCATGTCGTACTTGACTCAAAAACACCTTTTTTCAAAGAAATTCTTTACGATAAATCATTACTGGAGAAAGTTTATGGCACTGTTCATGGTGTGTCTCTCAGTCTGTCTCTGTCTTTCTGTCTGTCTCTGTCTCTCTGTCTGTCTATTTTCTTCCCTATCTATCCGTTTGTCTCTCTATCAGTCGTCAGGTCTGAGAAATCACAAACTGATATTTTCATGGCACATCCTACATCTGCCAAGTGATCATGCCAGGTTTTTTCTTTCTGTTAAATAAACTCTGGAATAATTTCCATCCTAAGTCTACTACTATTGAGCCGTGAGACTTATCTCGCTCCATATCAATCTAGATCTGGCCATGCCCTACAGGCAAAGCAACACAGGAGCATCAAATCTTCACTGCCCTTTGCCAGTCTTGAATTGGATGTTGGTAATTATACTGTAAAATGGCATCACTGTCTGCAAACAAAAAAGCACACTAAGAAAATTTGGATTCCTCCATGTTATGTGTATGTGTATGTGTATGTGTATGTGTATGTGTATGTGTATGTGTATGTGTATGTGTATGTGTATGTGTATGTGTATGTGTATGTGTATGTGTATGTATATGTATATGTATATGTATATGTATATGTATATGTATATGTATATGTATATGTATATGTATATGTATATGTATATGTATATGTATATGTATATGTATATGTATATGTATATGTATATGTATATGTATATGTATATGTATATGTATATGTATATGTATATGTATGTATATGTATGAGCCTTTGTACCTCTGTCTGTGAGGCAATTTGTACCTCACTCTGTCTGTGAGGCCATTTGTACTTCATTCTGTCTGTGAGGCATATTGTACCTCATTCTGTCTGTGAGGCAATTTGTACCTTACTTTGTCTGTGAAGCAATTTGTACCTCACTCTGTCTGTGAGCCAATTTGTACCTCATTCTGTCTGTGAGGCAATTTGTACCTCACTTTGTGAGGCAATTTGTACCTTACTTTGTCTGTGAGGCAATTTGTACCTCACTCTGTCTGTGAAGCAATTTGTACCTCATTCTGTCTGTGAGGCAATTTGTACCTCACTCTGTCTGTGAGGCAATTTGTACCATTCTCTGTCTGTGAGGCAATTTGTACCATTCTCTGTCTGTGAGGCAATTTGTACCTCACTCTGTCTGTGAGGCAATTTGTACCATTCTCTGTCTGTGAGGCAATTTGTACCCCACTCTGTCTGTGAAGCAATTTGTACCTCACTCTATCTGTGAGGCAATTTGTACCTCATTCTGTCTGTGAGGCAATTTGTACCTCACTTTGTGAGGCAATTTGTACCTTACTTTGTCTGTGAGGCAATTTGTACCTCACTCTGTCTGTGAAGCAATTTGTACCTCATTCTGTCTGTGAGGCAATTTGTACCTCACTCTGTCTGTGAGGCCATTTGTACCTCATTCTGTCTGTGAGGCAATTTGTACCTCACTCTGTCTGTGAGGCAATGTGTACCATTCTCTGTCTGTGAGGCAATTTGTACCATTCTCTGTCTGTGAGGCAATTTGTACCTCACTCTGTCTGTGAGGCAATTTGTACCTTACTTTGTCTGTGAAGCAATTTGTACCATTCTCTGTCTGTGAGGCAATTCGTACCTCACTCTGTCTGTGAAGCAATTTGTACCTCATTCTGTCTGTGAGGCAATTTGTACTTGACATTGTTGTGAACCTATTTGCTCCTGTCCCTGTCTGAGACACTGAGATTGGCAGAACTATTACCTGCATGCTAACACTGTCATCTCCTTGTACTCGCCCAGTGAAAGCATCAAACAAAAAACGATTCTCTCCTCGTAAAAAAGCCAGCTTTGGTACGTAGATATGATGTGGAAGGACCCGCTGACACAACCAACTGACAGACGGAAACACCTGGAAATGTACCTTAACCACCACTACCTGTGTGACACTCACTCCTCACTGTTAACCCTTGATGACAGCAAAATGACGCAAAATGAAATTTCCTCTCAAATTCTGAAACCCTTAAATATTAATAAACACAAGGGGAATACAAGCAATGGATTATTACATTTTATCATATTTCACAAAAAAGTCCTTTCAAACATCAATTTGATCTTCACTCCAAGAGAAAAGGTGATTGAAGCAAAACAAGCACAAAGGTTAAACACAGATTTACTCTCCATTCCAAGCACAATTTCCACGATCGTTTATTTCTGCTGGAGCATTTTCTTTGAGAATGACATGGTATAAATCCACTATAATACGTCCATTAGAAAGAGTGGTAGTTTTCTTTGAGAATGCCATGCATACATGTGGTAGATCCACTATAATACGTCCATTAGAAAGAGAGGTGGGGATGTTGGCGGGTGTGGTATTCCGGTAGCCTTAGATTATCAGCACCACTTTCTAGACTAATGCATATTTTTGACAAATAAAGGCCGACATTCCGCCACAACCCCAGACCCACTCAAGCCCCTCAAGAGATGTGACGTGAATTTAGACGACTTTGCGGACGGGTATCATATCCCCGTTTTAGTGCCGTTGTCGAGGGTTGTCAAGTAGCCCGGGAAACAAATAACATTTGCCGTCACATAGGACTCGGGGCTCTCGGAACATGACGTGAAAAGTTTCACACATAGTAAATCTAGCTCTGGCAGGCACTTGACCAGTCCCATTGATACCTTCACTAAGCATTCCTCCTCGACAGTCACTTTAGGTTTTTCTCTATGGTGAGATCATTACATGAAAAAAAAATTATTATGCCTTTTTCACAATGGCATAATGTTGTCTAATCATTTTAATTAGGCCAATTTGTTTGAAATATTGATTGCAAATATTTTTATGCAGGCAACCAACAGTTTAACTTTTTCACATCTCATTGCAGAGTACTCAGATATAGATTTGAGTGCCATATAGATTTGATGTCACCCAGCAAAATGAACACTCTGACATTTGACAAACATTTGACAACTTTGTAATACACTCTACAAAATCTTTCAAATGGAAAACATGAACACATCACATTTACTTTCAAAGCCATTATTCAACATTTAATGGTTAATGTGTCCAACTTCACACCTTGGAGTGAAACACTTGTCTTGCCAAGAAATACATAGAAAACCACTTAATGCAAAAACACGTATGTCTGTGATATGGAAAATGTATTCCTTTTGATCAGCAACAAAGTGTCTCTAGTGGTGGACCTGGCAGTGACATACTGGCACTTAGGGGCCGAGACCTCTTCTGAGAAGGAGATAGTAAAATATAGGTCTAGTTTTCATCTGGACACATGTAAAGGGTTGGCAATCAGATCAACCTCTCAAATTTCAATCTTGACCTTCATGACCTTCAGAATAAGGAAATACCTCTTAAACCGTAAACATTATGGAAAAAAATCAAATGTGACATCCTAAATTACATTTACTATTTAACCCCCAATACTGAATCAATAAAATTGTAAAAGGCAAGACTACTCAACTTGAATTGCCTGAACAAAATGTGTTATTTTTACAATTTTATAGACCTGAACTTTGCTACGAGCTTGGATAAAATATTTGTTGGGATATTAGAAGTGTGACAGGGTTGGGTTTGCAGTGATTATGGCCTGTCCTCAGCTCTCACCCTGGACTTTATCATACGACATTTGTTGGCAGACCGTGGACGGAGAGTGTGACATCCCCAGGCTATGTCGGCCGCCCATGGGCTGCCCCAAAATGTAGCAAAGTAAAAGCTAATGTCAATACCAGGCAGTGGCCAAAAAAACTGGGCATCCATGATGCACTAGTGCCTTATATGCCAGAGAGAAATACATTTTTTGTGTGTGTGTGGAATGTGGTTTGTGAAAGATCAAGACTTCCTGTGCAAGGATATTGATTTATATTTCTGGTGAGGTATAAATGTAGCATATATCAGCTGAATCATATATTGTAAGTTTTGAGGAAATACAAAAAGAAAAAAATTTTTGTTAAAAAATAATAATGTGCAGAAAAATATATCACATACCTATTAATTATCTTTTCTTTTGATATATTTTGGAAAAAAAAAGTTCTATATTGAAGGTGATATGTCATGCCTGAAATTATGAAATGCCACGTAGACATGATGTTAGAACAGATGTTTCAAGGATTAAGAAAATGCACTACAAGGAAAATATCTGCATCTGAGAGGCAAGGAGGACTAGACGCTGGACGCCAGGCAATCATCGGGACTGACCCTGGACGAATGCTGGACTGACCACCTCACACAGTGCTGGGACAATTCCTTCATGGCCAGGTTCCAGACCGACGCTCCACACTCAGCCTGCCTTCATAGCCAGGAAATTACTCCACACAGATGCACGTCTTAACCCTTTAAATGTCATGCAGCTAACCCTTGTAGTGTCAGTGTCTCTTGTCAACATTTATGAACCATTTAATTTCACTCTAACATTGAGGTTTTTTCCCCTCCTTTTCTGTCAAATAGAAATATATTGTATTGATACAAATATATTTTCAGACTTAGATAAAGTGTTTGTGTCTTTATCACATTTTCATAGAATCATTGATAATTGCAGTTTCGTCTAATGGTTGAGATAATGACGCATAACATAGGACTAACACTGAGCAGCCCACCGTGATTGACATTTAATTTGATAGAGAGAAAAATACTAATGCACCATAATCAATTGTTAAGAAGGGGTTAAACTGAAATACGCAACAATGACCTCTCTCAGAAGTAGGTCGCATCACTATAGAAGGACGATTCAATTTCAAAACAGTCATCTTCATTTTTCAATGCATACTTCCCCGTTTTCTGACACGACAATATTAAAGCATGAGCGCTCACATTGATATGAACGTGTTTCATGATCAGTTCACAGTGAATCGTGACCATTAGATGTTGCCTGCGTTGCAGTGTTGCCTGCGTAGCACTGTTGCCTGCGTAGCATCACATTGCCAACATCGTGTCATGTTTCATGCTTGAGACTTTTTATGACCTGTAATTTTTTTTGGCCATATTCACAAACACCTAGATATTGTCCTTATATTTACTGAATGCCTTCTTTCAAAAGCAGTTGATATTATCATTCATTAATTCATATATTAGTTTTCAGCCAATACAATTATTCTGTTGATGTGCCATTTATTCATTCATTTAATCTGAATATTTGTACCTAATAATTTGATCCTATTTTATCTTGCACTATGATATTTTAAATATATATATCCAAGGAATAATATCCACAGATAATTTGGTCCTATTTATTCTCACATTATGATCTTTTAAATATATATTTCCTGGGAATTATTTCTAAAAATAGAAAATAAAAAGATTTATGATTTGGGCTTCTGGTGACATAAAGACATCCCATGTGCCTACTTCTCATTTTAACGCATAAAAATAACCATTTAATCTGACGTTTCCTGCTCAGCGTTTCATTTCACATCTTGCCTGTATTTCGTGGGTGTCATCTTATTTCAATATATTTCAGACTACTGATGACAGACGTCTTATATAATAAGAATAAGAAAGTATCACTAGCTATGAAACATATCTGACTATGACAAAGCTCTAGTTTAAACAGTCTTAAAGGAAAACCATCTCTTTTACCAAAGAAAAATAATAATGTTGCCTGCGTACCACAAAAAATAATAATAATAGAAGAAAACGTTAACTATCCATGAAACATTATGTTGAACCCTTTATTTTCAATAGAACTCTCTCAATTATTATAATTATTGTGTTAAAATTGTTTCAGGGACAGATGGACAAATGGACGGATAGACAATGACAATGTCACTTGTCCAAATTTGTTCGGGAAGTAAATAAAAAATATCTTTTTATGGTCATCTTATTGCTAAAATAAAAAATAACTTTCTAAAAATAGTATAACTTGACATATTCTTTAGAAGACACATGCTTAAAGTAACAAATCTCTCAAAGACGGAAACCCCTTGTATCATATATGTGCAAGGCTGCCACTGGTTAGGACCCTGCCTGGCTTGGCCAGGAAACAATATTGAGGCCTTAAAAACAGAAGCCTGTTTCCATCCTACCTACCCAAGTTCAAACCAGCTACTCTAAAGCTTTTAGTTGGACTTTCTAAGTGAAAAGACATAATTTCAGACATAATATTTTTTTAATATGTCCATTCTCAATATTTTGTTATCACTTTTACCAAAAAATACAAAATAAAACAAAACAAAAATCTGGTGATTCAGGGCACGTTATCAGAAACAAGGTTATTATTTTTTTGACCTTATATATCAGCAGAGAAAGGGATGAGAAAGCAGTGTAGATGTCTCAAAGGACGTCTCCCTCACATAAATGGGGTCTGTCTAAGAGTTCTATATCTGCTATCATTACTCACACTGCATATGTCAGAAACGGCCATCCATAAATAAATAAAGAGCTCAGCTGAAATCAGATATGGCCATTAAAAGATGTCGACCTTTGCTGACAGAAATGGAGTGATTTACCAATAGAGAAAAGGGTAACACAATTATCATAGACTTCTGAAACCTGAAAGAATAGTATGTTGCTAGTATGTAGAAAAGTGGTACCAGTTACCAAAACTCAATGTGTTTTCGACAGTTTCACAAAATTCTCAAAAAAACCTGCATTTCCTGTGAAGTGGTACCAGTTACCTAGTGGTATTACTTCTACTTATGTATTTATTTTAATATCAAAAACCTCCTCGGTTATCTGTGATAATTTAATATGGTTTATATGTATTCAATATTTCCAAATGCTCAGGATTGGCTAATGTATATAAATTGGCGTTACAGTGATGATTTCTTGCAATGGCCGCAATAATATTTCTTCTCGTTTTTCATCTATATTTAGCACGAGTACTTGTGAAGCTGACGGCAGCAGACTTCTGACACTTTGTGTGGCAATAAGTTGTTACGGAGACGTGGCAAGTGGAGGGTTGAGGACTCTCCAGTTGTGCCGGAGTGTCTCCAGTTGTGCCGGAGTGTCTCCAGTTGTGCCAGAGTATCTCCGCTCTCCTCATCCACGCTGTGTCAAGACGCTTCATGCCGGCTCTGCCACCAAACACGTCTCTCTCACAATCGCTACCCGCCCCAATTACAAATATCACAAATTGACAACACACTGAAACACCTTTTAAGGACATGAAATTATGATCAAATTTTAATAACTTTCTGGTTTATTATTTCAAAATAATAAAAGAAATGTCCCCTCATTAAACAATGGTTTGTGTTTCCCACTTTCTCAGATGGCTATCTTAAAGCTTTCAATACATAAAATTTTGGCAGAATTTGGCATGAATTTGGCATGAGGTATTATTTACCTTGGTGATTGGTGTAGAACTACTCTTGATGTCACATTGAGCAGCTCTTAATGGCATTTCACACAGCCACATATTGAATCTGTCACTACCAAACCGGACCCCCCATGTACTGCAACCAAGGGGCTTATCCAAAATTTAAAATTCTGTTTTGAGCTTCAATATCCTCAAAAATCTGTGGAGATGTGAAAATTGTTTCCTTTTTTCATCTTGGTAAACATAATATACATATACACTCCCTATCTAATAGAACTATTCATGTTTTAATAGTCATCTTATTTTCAATTTAGGCAATGAACCAATCATGAACAACACAAAAAAAGCAGAATCTCTAGATAAACATGAACTATAAATTGTCTGGCACATGTCAAACTTTCAAGCCTCTTTGCCCATTTTACTGTTGTAACATTTTATGGATGAGCCCTAAAAGCTAATTCTGCACCATTATCAGATTGCCAATACAAGTTTCGGATAAAATCTGTCATATAGTTTGCCATAATATGTCCTCAAAGCCTGGTGTGTCAGGCAGAATGAATTGCCACTAGACCTGCTCTTCTCCTAGATTTGCCTTGTCATTTGTGATTGCTTGCATTTCAAATTAGCAGTTTATGTTACAATTTCATTGACACATACTTAGCCGACTCCACATTTCCATTCGTTTTCAATAGTAGAAAGGGGTTATATAATATATATATATATATATATATATATATATATATATATATATATATATATATATATATATATATATATATATATATATATATATATATATATATATATATATATATATATATATATATATATATATATATATATATATATATATATATATATATTCAAATAGGAAGGAAAGTCTATTGAGCATTAATTTGCTAAGGAGTTAAAGCTGCAGCAACTCTGTCGGTATCTTGAACTTTCAAGTCAACTTGGTGCAGGTACATAAAATATAACTCAGCATATTGCAAAACGAAGCCATTTTGGGATGGATCAATCTGGCGGAAAGTGCTACAGCCGATGTCCTAAGGAAGCTGAATGACTGACTTTCCACATGAGCGCCAATCCCATAATGCAATGTTATCTTATGGCGTTACAAGCCATATCGTCTTTTTCCTTTACAGCAGCAACCTTTTGGCCCACACAAAGTGTGTGCAGTGTATGCTGTGGCACCACGATGTGACCACAGAGTGCCCTGCAGCGGTGCTCTCTACTGTGAGACTTGTCTGCAGTTGCCCTGTGGTATTGGCAGAGATGTAACTACAGATAGTATTAGCTGCTGCCACTGTAAAGACTTTATTGCCTTGCCAAGAATATTGCAATATATGTAGTCTTCTTAAAGGTGATATATCATTATTGGACAGAGAAATGATTTTGTGATGTCATAAACAAGTATATTGCTATTGGAGTTCTTTCTTGTGATAGCTAGACTTTCTCTATCCTGACAATACCTATATCAAGCTCTTACAAAGTAAAGGTACAGTGATAGAAACACAGTCATATGCTTGGTGTAAAACATAGAGTTAGTTATAATTTTCTAATCCCAATAAATATTGAACAAACAGTGCCATCATCAAAACAAGGGAAAAGGGACTCAAAGGTCAAAATCAATATATTCTCAAAATGAGCAATCCCACTGCTAGTATACAAAGCCCTGCCCCTTTTGAACAGTGGTGTGGAACCTTTGATGTCATTTCCCACCGCATCTTCTAACATTATCTTATATATCAGATTTCCTTTAACCAGGAACACATAAAGACAGGAACATCTTTGCGTGTTCCTGCTTTAACATTACTCATAACTCATCATTTTGAAAAATTAAAAAACCAGTGACACCACAAACACAAAATATACTTGTATTATCAAACAGATAATCTTTCATGGGAGCTATGTCCCAAAATAAATCAGACACCATGTTCTTGTCAGCCCCAAAGTAACAAATTACCCTGAAATAAGACAAGGTGTTCCTGTAACTGTGACCCCCTGGGAAGAGAAGAGGCAGCGATGTGCTTAGTAAATCTCTGTGTATTGTCAGTGAGTATGTCTAAGCCAGCGGCAGAATCTTCCCCATCTCTCCATCATACAGAATCCCCCATTCTGCTCAGGTCAAACCATTCTTATGCAGGAGCCAGCCAGTTGTCAGAATGTTGTTTTTTTGTTGACGTTTGTCTTACCTTTTTTTCAGGCTGGATGTCCCAGACTTTATCGGACATGTGAATACATTGATTTGTTTGAGTTCATCTCAAAATGGCGGTAATTTCTTGTTTAACAAAAAAGATTCTTAAAAAATATATAAGTATATTGTGCTGTTAAAATTATGTTATTTATAGTAAAGTACACTCCTCAGAAAAAGTAGTAAAATAATTTCAGCAAATGAAAATAAGCTTAAATTGTTTAAATAAATTTAACTGGTTTGAATTAATTTTGATCTGTTCAAATTAATTTTGATCTGTTCAAATTTATTTTGATCTGTTCAAATTTATTTTGTTCTGTTCAAATAGCGACTGCCTGACTAAAAACAATTATCCAGAATATGCCTTCTTCCTTTGTGCAATCATCTGAAAATCAATTTCTAAGTAAATTTTTGTTTCATATTTAAAGCAAATTGTAAAACTCGAAAATATCCCCTCCCTTATGGAAGTATAATAATGGGTGATCCCACGATGCATTAAAGCAGTAGACGGTTGTCTTGTTATCTGACCATCCAGGTATTTACGTTGTGTTAGGGCATTTGAAGATGGTGCTCTCAGATAGGAGCAGATTTTAGCAAGACTTCAGCACTAAGATAATTAGGATTTTTCTCCCTGAGACGCCACTCTGGTTTTACACTTGATTGCATCATCACGAGGGCTTCTTTTCTTTTGTCTGGAAGGACCTTCTGGAAGGACCTTTTGGAAGGAACGCTTAGAAGGACCCTTTGGAAGGGCCTCTTGGAAGGATTTTTTGGAATGACCTCCTGGAATGACCTCCTGGAATGACCTACTGGAGGGACCTCCTGAAAGTACCTTTGGGGCTACACTAAGTTATCCCTACCACCATCAAAAATACTCTCAATTCCTCTTTGTCGTCAAATATAATGATTAATGCCATCAAAGGTCCAAAACATTCTTTTGGATCACAAATTTTACCACCAAACACATTTTACTCTGTATCGTTATTTCAAGACTGTTTTGCATTTTTCCGTTGAACTATTTTAAGAAGACAACTATTTATCAAACACTTGGGTCAATCAAAATATATTTTTCATAAAAGAAAAATATTAATTCTCTCACACAGAGTTGAAATGCAATTTGTTTTAAGTGCACACATTTTCACTTGACATCATTTTAAGTAATAACCCAAATTTACAAAATCGATTTAAACACTTAGTCATGTCAGGGTAAAATGACATAATTGCCTCCGATACAGAGCTCCTTAAAATGCAAATGTTGTGTTACATTTTCTCGCCACATATCACACAGACTGTGAAAACAATTTGTGACAGTTGGGTAAAATGGGATGTTACCTCCACGACAAATGCCAAAATTAAGGCCATGAGTCATTAGTGCCGAACGTTACATCGTTAGCACTGGGAAAAGGCTCAGCCATTGCCGTGTCCCGTGAGGAAATTTAGCTGCCCACGGGGCATATTGGACACACACGTCTTTTTCTAGTTCACAACACAATAGGCTGATGAAAAAAATGGGTAAAACGCCCATGATCATTTCTGACAACCCACAAGCAGCTTGTCTGTTTCTTGTAAAAATTTGCCACCATGTTCAAGGATCGTGTAAATTCTTTTATAAAAAGCCACCAGCATGTGTATCACTGACAGTTGCCCCCCATCAAAATTCAGCACATGGCCTTGCATTTAGTGACGTTAATTTTTCATAATCACAGCTCACTTAGGGAAGATTTCAGAGAACAAAAGGCTCCTATCAGTTCGTACTGAATCCGTGCTTCACAAAATACTTGCATTGTGCGCAGCCTCCGCATAATGGGACCGTGCAAATTCTTTTACCTTTAACCCTTTGCCTACAATGGTTTTCAATTATCTTCCATAATTCAATCGGTCAGAAATATGCAGATTCTTTTAGAAACTTCTAATGAAGGAAGTACTTCTCTGCATGAATTTAAAATTACCTCATGATGCAATAATGCACGGCCATCTGGTGCAAAAACCAGCAAAATAGTTCGAAGTTACTTCTGAGAATTTGAAAAAAAAACAAATAAAAAAATAAAAAGAGTTGGTGCCTTTGGACAGATTGCCGACAGAGAGTTCTGCTAAGTTATGAGCGATGTCACCGGAGTATGACAATTCCCGCCACCAAGCCCCGCAGTTGTCGGTTGACCCCCCTCGTTCCCCACTGACCCCCCTTACCCCCACGTCATATTTCCACACTGATCTCCCCCCACCCCCCCCATCCTCCCTGGTAAAGGCGCAAGGGAAAGCTGTCGCCTGAGGAAAAATATTCCTTTTTAAAGCCCAACCCTTGCGGTTTATCCTTGATTTCCTCAAGGTCACACATCAAATGTTTTTGGACAGATAAATTTCACTCTTTATATTGTACTTGAAATGCACAATTCTTCAATTTTAACACTATTTTTTATATCTGAACCTTCAAAATTCTAGTTACTGTGGTTAAAAATTCTTTTGCTATTCAAAACGATGCAAATCTAGAAGCCACCTGCTTGAGATGAAACATGCATAAATATTTCAGCAGCTCCACGTAATTATTGTGTTTCCATTTCAAGCAACAGGGACAAATCATTTTCCTGAGATTAATAGGATGACAAAAAAGCAACCTGTTCTATGATTATTCCAAGTGATTCATTAGACCCCCGCAAATTATTCATGAAAACAGCATTTTATAAATATTTTCACATTTCTGACATGGCCGCCACAATCTGTCATTTAAGTCCCCCTTTGTTGTGATATCATAATTCTACAATAACGTTCCCACTTCAGAGCTTTAAGAGAACACCACAATAAAAAGAGTGTAATTTCTATTTTACAAAGTCCAAAACATATATCCATGGTTAAAATGATGTATCGTTTGCCAGATGAATACCATCCATGAACATTGCCAAAATGAGGAGTCATTTTGCGATGAAGGGAAACAAGATACGGCATTTATCAACAAAGCAACCCTCATCTGTTAGATTTCTAATAGTTTGAAATATGCAGGTGTCAAAACGGACACTTTTTTTGTGGGGAGAAAAAAAATCTCAAAGTACGAGCACGATTTAAACCGTATATTTAGATGCTGCTTTCACACGTCCCCCAAAGGTATGTTTATAATCTTTCACGTTTTCAAAGGAACCATGCAAAACTCAAGGTGACATATGCGTTCCCGAGAGCTGCCATTTATCTACTTACATTACCTCACCTTTATAAAACTGTTAAATAATCGCCTTGCTTTTTTCCCGTGAGATTTCAAAAGTTACAGCACATTAAGGGGAGTAAGAATGTCAGTGAATGCCCCGTTAACAAGCGAAACGAGTGAGGGAGAAAGTGGCGTCTTATACTGATGTGTTCAAGTACTAAGAGGATGACCAGTTTTTACCTTAATGATTGCAAAACTTTGATATCTTTTTTTTCTTCAAATCCTAACCTGATATCAAACAAAAGATCACTATAAATTTTAAAGAAATACCAATTAAAATGCTATTTAATTATGATTCAATTTCACATGATACATATATAGTAATTTTAAAATAAACTAAAACACCAAACTGTTCCCTTTTAAGTAAATACTTCCTGGATTTGCCACAAGATATTTTTTTCTGTCTTTATTTCTGAAGATCATCATGGCTGACGAGATAATCAGTAGGCGCACACTGTATGGTCTCCTTATGGTTGAAATGTAAGGGGACGGCCCATTCCGCCCCCATTCTTCCCTTTTGTACCCCTCACACTCATCTTCACTAAATCATTTTGCAAGGCAACCTAATCAATCTTCTCCCCTCCCACACCACCAGACTACTGTTGACAGCGACACTCCATAAATGAATATTTCACATCCAACTGTATCAAATGCTTTCGGAGAATCTACAAAATCATAAGGTTTTGGTATGCTAGCTGGCATATTCAGGAGATGTGTGGGAGTAATTTCAGTATCTCCAAAATCACAGTTAAGATCTCGCCATTCACATGTGCAATTGACCCTTTAACTATCCCCGCCTTAATTTCTAGTCCCGCGACCGTATCACCTTACCTGATGTATCTGACTCTCTAACTACCTGCAAGATCAAAGCAAGGATCCATGTCCTAAAGACACTACTTTAGTGTCACTTCAAAGGCAGAGCAGGTATTTAGGCCTGTCGGAGAGACCATCCCCTCCAGTTCACAACAATAACACAATAACCCCTCAATGCTCTGTGCCACCTCAATGCAAAAATCACTCCATTCTGGAACTCAGTTAAATTTGTTAAATTCTGTTAAACTTACTGTATAATTGATGCTAATCTACTGCCATAGCACCAAATGTCAACATGGATGTATATATATATTTTATCTTAAAAGCTGTTGATGATAATTTATCATTTGATATGTGCCCAGTTGATGATAATCTATCATTTGATATGTGCCCAGTTTGGTTATTTCAAAGAGAGCAGATCAGGGTGATGTTTAAGTGAGATCATATTGTAATATCAGTCAGTCAATGGTATAAAAGTAAGTTGAAAAATGAATAGAAAAGTGGATAGAAAAGTCTTTGTAAATCAGTTATTTCTGAGCACTGGCATCCCAAATCTATCTTGTATTGCTACAACAGAGGTGTTTGACATGACCCAGCACCTAGTAGAGACATTTTGTATTGATACATACTGGTATATAACCACACTGCCATACTTAACTTGATTAACCTACTTTTATAATGACAAAATATTGTCTTTCTTAATTAAAAAACATTGTAAATAAACTATGAATATTTCCCTTATTAGAGTACTGTATATCTTCATTAAAAGTTTGAAAATCTTTTTTGAAAGAAGTTATCAAACTAACTATCCAGGGATGTGAGTGACTCATTTTCTTTGTCTGCATGTAATTTATATTTTACTGGAGATTTCAGTGTTAAAAGTATATCTGCTTGGAATTTAACATATATCAATCTATGTGTAGTGGCATGTGCAAATTTGTAAATTTTGCTTTTTAAAATGCTTTCATAATATATAGATGAATGGTAACATTTATATAGCACTGATTCCAGACAATGTTTGCACACAGCGATCTATAGTATCTGGCCTGGGATTCGAACCAGGAATCCCCGGATCTTAAGGCAAATGCTCTGCCAGTTGAGCTATTTCGGCCAGCATTATTGGATCCAAAATAGGATGATGACATCACAGTTACCCTTACCTTATATGGGCATCCATCTCAGCCTGGTTGGTGATTGGATGATTTTCGTCGCGGTTGTCATCGGCGCCCCGTTGCTTGCCGACCTGGGGCGATGCTGGGGGAGAGGTGGAGGACAAGGTGGGAAGAGAGATGATGTGGGAGTGGGGACCAGTGCGCAGGCCGTGCGGCGCCAGGTGTAAATGATGCTCCGCGGAGCTGTGCGTCTCAGGACTCTCATTGCTGATACCTGTCAAATACAGAAAACAAAATTAATATTTCTTGGAAGATCTTATGAAAATACCATATATCTATTATCAACTATCGATATCCGATATGTCACAGGTCCTTGACATGTCAACCCACCCAGTCACGGATTTACAAGGACAACAGGTTAATCATTCAGGCCTCAGAAATTGCATCATTCAATGCTGACACAGCCAGGAATCAAACCCACAACCTTTGGATCATGTAAACCAGTGCCATAACCAACAGCAACATGGCCACAGTCACTAGTGATGTGACGTCATATTGTGGGGTGTATTATGATCACACCCAGATACTGTATTTATGTATATTATCAATAATGACTGACAATATAGCAACATATAGTCTAAATTGCCCTGTATAAAGGTCACATGACCCATATCTTAATATGCCTCACTGGCTCAGTCCTATTTAAACAAATGGCAGATTCATAAGCATTGAACATTAAAATTATAAATCGATTGAAATTTTTAAATTCAAAATAATGATCTTATGTAACTCAAAATAAAACTCAATTAATCAATTGGACATGTTCTGAATTATTCTTAAAATCTTGATAATAAATATGGTAAGAATTTATTTTCATGACGCTCCTGATTTTTTTTCAGGGAATTTTTTTTTCATAAACTGTTTTTCTTTTTCTTTATGCGTTCAGATATACAGACACTTTATGCGCTGCCAGTAGAATAAAACATTAATTAAAATTCGAGTGCACAGACTATTTAACAAATCAAATTATTTCAACAAATAATCGCTTTTATGATAACGCCATTAAGAATAAAACTTGATCACAAACACACATAATAAAATTTACATTTACAATTATTTCCAAACTTTATCATCAATCATCCTACGTGGTGGCAAAATACAGACTCCAAAATTAACAAACTTTTTATGTCAAATTCTCATCGTGGACTGGAAGATAAATAAACACAGCACATTTCATGTTTACCCTAACCATAATTGGGGGAGGCGAGACATTTTGAATTTCATTTCTGTTGTTATCATAGTATCGACTTCTAATTATGAGGAAGCCATGTAGCCACTCTCATACCCATCTTCCAGAGTGACATATTCTCCCCAATAATCACTCTCATACCCATCCCTCTCCATCTTCCAGAGTGACATATTCTCCCCAATAATCACTCTCATTCCCATCCCTCTCCATCTTCCAGAGTGACATATTCTCCCCAATAATCACTCTCATACCCATCCCTCTCCATCTTCCAGAGTGACATATTCTCCCCAATAATCACTCTCATTCCCATCCCTCTCCATCTTCCAGAGTGACATATTCTCCCCAATAATCACTCTCATACCCATCCCTCTCCATCTTCCAGAGTGACATATTCTCCCCAATAATCACTCTCATACCCATCCCTCTCCATCTTCCAGAGTGACATATACTCCCCAATAATCACTCTCATACCCATCCCTCTCCATCTTCCAGAGTGACATATACTCCCCAATAATCACTCTCATACCCATCCCTCTCCATCTTCCAGAGTGACATATTCTCCCCAATAATCACTCTCATACCCATCCCTCTCCATCTTCCAGAGTGA
The DNA here is from genome assembly GCA_949316495.1 of Amphiduros pacificus. Lineage (NCBI taxonomy): Eukaryota > Metazoa > Annelida > Polychaeta > Phyllodocida > Hesionidae > Amphiduros > Amphiduros pacificus. The sequence continues at coordinate 42,526,447 of OX439008.1, read as the reverse complement.
CATATTCTCCCCAATAATCACTCTCATACCCATCCCTCTCCATCTTCCAGAGTGACATATACTCCCCAATAATCACTCTCATACCCATCCCTCTCCATCTTCCAGAGTGACATATTCTCCCCAATAATCACTCTCATACCCATCCCTCTCCATCTTCCAGAGTGACATATTCTCCCCAATAATCACTCTCATTCCCATCCCTCTCCATCTTCCAGAGTGACATATTCTCCCCAATAATCACTCTCATACCCATCCCTCTCCATCTTCCAGAGTGACATATTCTCCCCAATAATCACTCTCATTCCCATCCTTCTCCATCTTCCAGAGTGACATATTCTCCCCAATAATCACTCTCATACCCATCCCTCTCCATCTTCCAGAGTGACATATTCTCCCCAATAATCACTCTCATACCCATCCCTCTCCATCTTCCAGAGTGATATATTCTCCCCAATAATCACTCTCATTCCCATCTCTCTCCATCTTCCTGAACAATGTATTTTCCCTAATAATCACTCTCATAACCATCTCTCTCCATCTTCCTGAGTAATACATTTTCCCTAATAATCACTCTAAGCCCCTGTCTGCTCTCCCCATCTTTCAGAGTAATATATTTTCTCTAACAATTGCTCTCATCTCCCCATCTTCCTGAACAATATGTTCACCCTAATAATCACTCTAAGCATCAGTCTACTCTTTAAATCTTCCATATTTTCCTTAATAATCGCACAACCAAAATATTAACAACTGCAAACGAAAAGAAACAACTGCTCAAAATTCTATGTCTTGAGAAATAAAATTGATTGTATTTGTAATAATTTATATTTCAGGCATGTATGAATTAATTCTAGTCGGTTTAGTATCAGCTTAAATATTGTTCTTGCCATTTCCATAACAAGATGTGCTAACCCTTGAACATCAATTTCTCCCTAAAGTAAAACCTCATATCTTTAATGAAATCTTGCATCATGATTTGGTGACCTTTTGTCCATGAACATGAAAGCTAATTATTTCTTAATATTCCTTGGTAATCCAACTCTGTTGGAGATCACAGTTATCTCAGAAAGCTAAAAATGAACATAACAAATGAACAATTTATTTTAATTAGGATTCAGCTCATGCTTGCTGGTATTATAAGGCCGCTTTCCAGTTCCAAATAAGGTAATTTGGATTATGATCTTAATAATGATTGTATGCTCACAGAGTAAAATGTGAGATCCGTTCTAATAACGTGCAACGTTCAATGAAGCAATCAGCCTTAACGAAACACTATCTGCTTTCAAACGGCCCGTCTATTTACACTTGAAATGACATAATGGCTGATCTTCTTGACAAAACAGCCAATAAAATGCCAGGATGTGTGTCGTCAGGGTGGCCTGAGAATCTATCCGTCTGTCATGGCCACCGACGTATCATGCCGCATGTGTTTAAAGTAAATATTTACTGAGATTCTAGATCAATATTGCACATCAGGAGGACGTCCTAGCCGGCTTTGTCTTATTTCTGAATCATTGCCATTGTGTCACAAGAAAAGTGTCCCTTAAAAAACAAAAAGTGCCTACGTTGACCCATTATTCTGAGCTAAACATTATTTGTAAAAAATTAAATTATAATTTGCGATGTAATTATGAATACTATATATATATCCTATATCCTTTATAAACCTGTGATAAATTAACATTATTTGCTTTTTACTATGGAACCCATAATTTCATTATCATATCCACAATGTTACCTCAATATTCCCATCTGAAGTAAACACAGTATAATTCTACTAAGCCATTAACAAATTATTTAATGCTAAGTACAATATGCAAAATCTCAATATACTTCCCTAATGACCTGTAGAAACCAGAAATTGTGCCAGATATTAATATTTTTCTTGAGAATGAACCATTCTGGTAGCACAAAAATGAACAGAATTAGAATATTATCTTCTGTTCTGAAGGATTAATATTTAGAAGGATTCATCATTAGAGGATATTCACTTCAATGACAAATTATGATTTTCCTTGCAAAAGAAAACATAAATTTTATTTGTTATCAAATATCTTTCTATGCTTTAAAACTATAAATCTATCAATCCAATATGTAGGCCCATATTAAATATCCTCTCGCTCAGGATCCTTTTTAAAAAAGATTTACCAAAAGAATCATTTAACACTCTGCAACCAAAACAATATTGTGAGATAATATCCTGAGTCAATAAATGGGCAATACATCCATGTTACATGCACATAAGAGCTGGGACAATTTTTCAACGAGAAGATATCAGACTTTGAGATGAGACCATCATGGCAGTCATTTGACATGCGTGAGGATGATGAGATGTCCGTTCTGGGCATGCGAGGGTTAAGGAGGAGGAGGAGGCGGCGGCAGGGGAAGTTCACACCTGTGTTTATTTAAGATATTAAGCCTGAGTTTCAGCAGCGGGAGCATGCCTTTCACACCTCATGGCATCTTACCTGCCTTCTGTCTGCACTTCTCCCCTAACTCTTATCATCACAAATCGGCACAAAATAAATCCATTTTATGATCATATTTTTATTCTTATCGTCACGTCATGAGCGAAATGATATTTTTGCACATTCTGCTTTAATATTGATTGTCAATAGAGTTATGGAATATTGTTGGTGTCTCTTAAACATGACCAATGAGACCCTGCAAACTCATCCGTGACCATATGGCTTCATGCATGAGATATCCATGACAAAATGAAGTCACGCTTGTCTCCAATGAGTAGCCTATGTATGAAATCAAATGAATATATTATGCAAACATTATACATAAATACCTGACTGGCCAGATTGCATGGCATGGGATCTACTGAACATGAAAAGGAAGCAAAACACCATTTTTATGATACTACCTTATTTAATTCCTATTTAGCTTTATCTTGATTATGTTTATTCATGTTCAGCTTTAGCCTGATTACGCTTAATCTTGGGTGTGGATTTAAACTCAATATTTATGGTATTAAGACAATATGTTGTCTGCATGACAAGATTGAAATTTATTCAGAAATAAAGTATTGCAATATATAAGTCAACACCATCGAGAGTTTGTAAATTTGTCATTTCCCCTGGAAGAGAAGCAATTCTGTTCACTGTGTTCCCGATGGCATTGTCTCTCATTACACAAATATAAATAGCGCACAATTCGTGCAATGATTTTTCTCAGGCTGATAACAAATATCTATTTTGCCTTGGAGACAATGGTTCTGTTTTAATTAATGCCTATGGTGAGAGGAAGAATTTTCAAATTTGCAATTATTATATGGATGAAGGAAATATTGATGTTAAACAATGAAAAAAAAAATCATAGATTTGCAATATGATTTAAAGGAAAATTTAAACAATCAAAAACAAAAATTGCTACATCCATTGAAACCCAGCACCTTTGATATTGCAGATGTTTGTTTGAAACATCTGTAGTTAACACTCCCTTTTCTGTGTAATTCAATGTGTAATTCTGTAGCTTTGGCGAGTGTGAGCAATATCAATGGAATCTGGATCCCAATATTTGCTATCCAGAACTTTGGGCCACTCACTGCAGCAAATTGATACACTAACTCTATTGGTCACTCTTAAACATGGCTCATTCTAACTTTTTACCTTTCTTTAATTTCATATATATCTTTTTATATCATGTGTTTAAGAATCACCAAATCATATTTATATAAAAAAAACCAACTACATATTCCATGCAAGAAATTTCTTGGTGATGCAATAAAATCGCATTTACCAAAAACCATACTTTAAGAGAAACGAAAAAGAGTGCCAAATGAAGGCCTGAAGCCGGGCAGAGCTGTGAGGATTGTTCTGCAGCAGCTTAGTTGGTATGGGGATGTTGCGGGAGTATGGCATAGAGGCCATTATGACCGCCTCAGTGCCTCATGTCTTGCTGGCGTCCCCAGTGAGCCCATCATAGCCACACAATACTCATACTAAACCACTTGCCACTTCTCTGCCTCAACAAAAAACAAAAAAGGAGTCAAAAAAATACATATCTCCAAAACACGACTTCTATTTCTGCTCTGTAAATCAGGTTTTTAAGGGGTAAATTACAGCAAATGATTATAAATGAATATTTTGATATTGCCCCAAGAGGTAACAATATTATCATTGTTCAGGTGTTACTGATGAATATATTATTCATATTAATTAGAAGTCAATAAAATGATGAGCATGGTCTAATTATCATGAATATTTTAGCACCTCACACATATTTATATGATATCTTATGAATTATTACTGAACAATGGGTGATCAGTGAAAACCGATCATAATCAACTGAATCAAATATCTCAACATTGTTATCACTGTAATCAAGAAGAGTAGACATCACTGTTAGTTGTTGAATGCTATATACAATAATCCATTGGCAGAAAAATGACATTTACCACATAAAGAATCAAAATGTATTGGTCACCAAGCTTTCCAATCAATTCTGACTTACAGAGAAAAACATAAATATGCAGAAAATCAAGAACTTTTTTAAATATAATACAAGTGATTCACCAATGATAAACCTCAATGTGGGTGTGGCTTAAGGTGTGACTCACTAGAGCTACAAATGAAATATTTAGTCTGAATTGAAAAATAATTCCGCATCTATTTGTCTTTGTCTGTAATAGGAAATCTCTGGCCCTTATTGATCTGATCAGCAACACTTCATTGTGGGTTAGAATGGTGGTAATTGAGGCTTGCATTCACCCTGCCCAATATAAGTGGTATTCAATACTCACAGTAATTATATTTGTATTTAAGCTGTCAAAAGAAATATCTCATATTGTCCGTGCTTATCATTTTGCCAATGGTGTTGCCTCCATAAATTTGATAATTTTATGTAATGTCGACATTCATGACTCTTAACTCATCAATTATTTGATAATAAAAGCGAAATGTCAATAGTGTTTGAGCAACAATAATATCTATGATGAATTCATGGATATAGAAATTGCGGCTCTATTTATACACTCAAAGTATAGCCTAACATCAGAAGAGAACACAAAGGGAGCTTAAAGGTGACCCTAAAGATAGACAGGCATATCAAACATTGCTTTGTTTGCATCTAAGTGAATGGCTTTAATAAATTTGTAAAATTAAACATTTATGTCAATTCAAAGACAAAAAAAAATAAATAAAAATAGAATCTGATTCATATCGATAAGAAATATTCCAAAGAGATCATAATGAGTCATACAGGTACAGATAGATCCAGACAGAACCGACGGATATTTATTGCCAATATAACTGCAGGAGCTTGCTAAAGTTTGTTCCTCTGTAATGCCACAGTAAGTACAAAAACTAATATCCAGACACTTCATCCATTTCTGTTTTGTTCACTCAAAAATTAGTTTTCATAAATGATTTTTTGGGGGGATTATTCAATGAAAATTGTTATCACTTTTTTTTTTTTTTTTGCAAATGGCTGTACATGTTTGCACCCTTAACCCTAACATTAACCACAAATATGAAACTGAGATAAGGGAGGCAATAAATAACGGAACGGTGGACAGCGGACTGATGATTTTACCCCATGAAGACAGGGTGGATAATAGCGGGATGTCATAAAGAATATTACTGCAGATATCATGGCTCCCCGGATTACTCTTCAATAATGTCTGCTTCCAGGAGCCACCATCATACAGGGCTTTGCATTAAGGATTTTGCCCACTGGCCCAAATGGCAAGGTTCTCTTTAGACCCATTTGTCTTTAATCATGATCTACTGGCTAAAGAATAAAACAGTTAAATGTAGGAAATGTTTAACCTAAAAATTCTAGTAGTGCTAATGTTGAGCCCTGATATTGGCTAGTCAGCTAGTGCTAATGTTGAGCCCTGTTATTGGCTAGTCAGCTAGTGTTAATGTTGAGCTCTGATATTGGCTAGTCAGCTAGTGTTAATGTTGAGCCCTGATATTGACTAGTCAGCTAGTGCTAATGTTGGGCCCTGATATTGGCTAGTCAGCTAGTGCTAATGTTGGGCCCTGATATTGAGCTACCTCAAGAGGGCCTTTCCTGACTCTGCTGAAACATGGCTACACCTTAACATCTTTATCCTGGCTCATAAATTGTTGATCTCTTTGTATAGCCTACATATGAATTGTTGATCTCTTTGTATAGCCTACATATGAATTGTTGATCTCTTTGTATAGCCTACACATAAATTGTTGATCCCTTTGTATAGCCTACATATGAATTGTTGATCTCTTTGTTTAGCCTACACATAAATTGTTGATCCCTTTGTATAGCCTACATATGAATTGTTGATCTCTTTGTATAGCCTACATATGAATTGTTGATCTCTTTGTATAGCCTACATATGAATTTTTGATCTCTTTGTTTAGCCTACACATAAATTGTTGTTTGCTTTGTGCAGTCTACACATAAATTGTTGATCTCTTTGTACAGCCTACATCTAAAATAATGTGACTTGAGATATACTCTTTCTCAAACAGGCTAGAAATTTTATTTTGAGATAGTAACAAAATGCTACAAACTGATACTCTACATTATATTTTTTTCTCTCAAAATGACACTGACATCTTATTTATTTCTATTAATCATCAAATGTCACATTTTACTGATATCACATTGCAAAAAATGGATAAGAATGACATTTTTTACCATATGATTTAATATAAAACAAATGTGGCAAGAGAAATCAGAAGTAAAGAAAATATTACTCTCCTGGTAGTGACAGTTTCTGCTTGTTTGTATTTTACATATGTTATTAATGGGTCAAGCAAAAAGTAGAAATAATATATTGTGAGCAGACCTTTTGAAGTACATATTTATTGAGGAAATATGTTAGAATGTGGCAGCCAAAAAATGATCATGTTGGGAAGTCCAGACAATTGCATACTTCAATATCCTTCCACTTTTGGTTCTGACAATTCATTCCAATGTCTGGAACAGTCGCCAATTTCAATTAGTAAAGAAATCATTGTAAAGAAGTGAGGTGAAATCTCATTAACTGTGTATATATTTGTGGACAAGACATCTAAGATAAATTGTTTTTGCCTTGTTCTCTAGGGCAATTTCAATCAAAACTGCATACTTTTTCAATCAAATGTTTTTTTCCTTTTCTCAGTGAAGACAAATATATTAAATGCTTAACACAATACACTGACACAATTTTGATAAAGATTGCAATCTTTTTTCTTTTTTTTATGTTTTTCATGAATTGAATCAAGTAATACCCTTTGGTGAGACTTTGGTGAGACTTTGGTGAGTCAGTTTTGGAGGTCATGTCTGCGTCTGTTTTGGAGGTCATGTCTGCGTCTGTTTTCTAGGGTAGTAATGTCCAATTCATCTTGCAACATTGCGACACATGCTCCCTTTCACCGATCCCGAAAGCAGTGGCATGTGAGCCCCCAGATTGCGCAATAAATCACAAAAATAAGCTAATTGCCATTACCGATACCCCCCCTTGATCCACCCCACAATGCATCACTCGCTTTTTATCAAAGGCTATCATAATCGCCTTTCTTGATGGACTCAAAAAATGGCCGAGACATGAGACGCAAAGATCACGAGGAGAAAGCGTGTGGCAAAACGCCCCTCCTATATTCTTCATCGTTCATCAGATTAGCCGATAACTCTTCATATTCAACCTTTTCCTGAGTCTCTTTTGTTCTTCCTGATGCAAAATTTCCTCTTTTGTGTTGATCCTCCGCCCTCCTATCTCAGATACAAAGGTTATGATGGTGACCGTGATACTAATTTGATTCTGTCCGACACAATATACACCTCATAGATTGCCTTGGTGGACTGTTTATTTCTTAATGAACAGCTGATATAGAAAGTAATGTTAAGATTCTGTGACAAGAAGATTCTTTGCATGTTTGATGGTCATTACTTTCAGTTATAGACACAATTATGCATCAAAATTCACAAATAATGATATTTATCTTATCAAGATTATCATGAAAAGCTTCTTTCGGGGCTCATCCAATTAAATGCAATAAACAACTTTATCAATGCTGAACTTTCCAAATGATGATTTTTTGAGAATTAAATCTACAAATATTTCATTCTCCAGAGATTTCTTACAAATATTTCACCCTCCAGTGATTCGCTGGATCAACCCAAAGTCACAGACAATACAAACGATGGCCCTCATCAGGCCAAATGCAGACATCTTTACAACAACAATTGTTGATGGCTAATTACACTGATGGATATTTCCCTCACATTCTTATCTCCATTTTAGAGAGCTCTGCATGGGCAATTGTCTCCTTAGGAGTAAATTGGTTGCAAGATTTTGTGGAGGAATGTGAGCGATAATACAACAGTTTATGGACTAAATATAAGCAAATATTCTTATGAATGCAAACTTTATAAAACATATAATTTTTTCATGTTCATACACGAAACATTTCATCTCTATAAAGAAGGGCAGAATCATCATGAAAGAAAGGCAATCATTTTCTTGTGATATTTCTCATTCTGTCGTTGAAAATGGTTAACATTTCATAATACATAATTGATTAATTCTAAACTGTGAGTTTGAATTTCCAGGTTTTGTATTGTTGTCCAGGATTCAATGTCTGTTTACTTGCTCAATCGACACCAGCTGAAGAAAACACTAAACACGAAATAACTATAATAGACTTTCACATTTCCGCTGATGTATAACTACATACAAGGGCCAACGTGATCCAATAATCGTAAATATATGCTACGTTATCAGACAATAGTTTCAACAAGAAAATTACTTCCAATCTACTAGCCAATCTTTTCTGACACATTATTGGTATCAATAATAGCAGTATGAGATTGGTATGATTTGTGCACAACAAAAGGAATGAGACGTGTAGACGTGTGTGTGCAGGGAGGGTTCATTTTACACATGTGTGTGCAGGGAGGGTTTATTGCTTATATCTAATAACTAACATGTGTGTTTGCAGGGAGGGTTTATTGTATATATGTGCATGCAAGGGAGGGCTCATTGAGAGTGGGTGGCTTAGTTAAACCAGGCACAAGTATTGACTGATATGCTTTGTTAAGCTTTCACAAAAACACAGCCAGTGCCCTATAAGATCTCCTTGGAGTAGACTGCCCTGCAGCAGCAACTATAACAACTCTCAGCATCCCCCTCCACCATTCTTGTACCATCTTCACCCTTAATAATGGTCGGAAGTACCTTAAGAAAGCTAGTATTATTTTCATCTCAAATAATGTTGATGGGTCCAAATGGGTATATATATATATATATATATATATATATATATATATATATATATATATATATATATATATATATATATATATATATTACAAAAGCAAAGGACTTCAGCATTTTTTGTTATCATTTCACCTAATATGTAAATGCACCCACACATCCTAGCCATAGAATTTTAATGTTGATTTGTACAGCATATTGTAGTTTCCATACTTGACAATATTCCATCGAAACAAAATACTCAGATCATCTAACATATAGACTCGCTGTTGTAAATGAAACTAAAAGTTGCCATAACATCTCAATCTCTTCAAGTTTGAAGTTTGAAACAGAGCACAAAATGTATCCTCCATTCTATGTTATTAAGGAATAACTTTATACTTCCCCTCAATGGAAACATTTTTGGATTGTAAATACTATCATAAGTTGGGATAGGTTACACATCATAGAAAAAGACTTGGCATCTTTCAGTGTCTGTCCTTAGAGTGTTTCAAGCTTGAAATACAATACAAAATGCATTCTCAATTCTATAAAATGCAGGAATATGATATAATAAATTGTTATTTCCCTTCAGTATTCAATATGATTTTTAAATATATATAATTTTGCAAGTTGGAATATGCTGCAGATCACACGAGAGGACTCTGACACAGAGAGATGTTAGTGCTCAGCTATAAATCATTTCTCCTCGTGGTCATCCCAGTGATGTGACCATTAAGTCCTCGCCCTGCGCCACGCCCTGATCTCTTGAGACAGGGCGTGTCAGGCCCTATCATAAACGACCCGGAGGAAGCTGTAGTACCCGCTTCCAGACTATCTATATTAGCAGCGCCCCCTTGCTTTATTAGTCAGTTCACGAAAGACTCTGTGACAGATAGAACTCTCGATGCCATGATAACGTCAATTTATACAAATCATCCGGGTGCAAATAAATGCTTACAGTCTGTAACTCGATATGAAAAGAAAGCGTCCTGGAAAACAAGCCAGGCATTCTAATTCTTTTAATTGTGAAATATTTCCACATTTTTGTTTCATTGTTTGTTCTGGCATGCAGTTCGCAGTCGCCAAAGTCTTTTGCTCTCAGCAATTCTGGTCGATGAACAGGGCTGGCTGTAATCTCGGTGGAGACGGTTCTCGTCTCGTATTTCGCGCTCAGGCACTCGTATTATAGGCTCGTCTTTGTGCACGCTCAGATTATTCATCAATAAAAACTCAATATAATTGATTCAGCCTCAATATCAATTCGGGGATGAAAATATGCATGGCCGGTCCTGCAAATTATCGCACCTATTATGGCTTCTTTTAAGGTTCTTTTGCCTTTAACCCTTTCATCCCTGATCAATAAAATGAGCCCGCAAATTTTTCTTAAAGTGGCATCTGTATGGCTGTTTCTTATTTCAGCCACAGGATGACCTCCCTCTAACTCGGGTGGTTAATTATTAACCACAGAAAACAGCACCGAGCCACAAAGGTCGGCGACTGAAAAGACGGAAAATGGAATATATGGCCCCTCGTGTCTGGGGGTTGGAGGCGGAGCTGGGAGGTTAGAAACGGTAAATTACGCACCAAATTATCGCGGTGTGACAAGACAATGGATATCAATGGGCAAGTGAACGCCTTGAGACAGGGGAAGGCTTGATCACAAGGCCTCCTTATGCGGTCAACATCTGTACAGCTGTGAAATCGTCTTGTGCTCGGGACATTTTCTTATGCCTCAGGCTACAGTTATATGATCTGCTGTTCAGGGGATTTGGAGATCAAAGTTCTTCATTCCTATATGATGAGATCAATAAGCAATATGAAATGTACTAAACATTTTCTCTCTAAAAATAACTCTCTAATAAATTTTAGCTGTTCTGATGATTGAATTTATGAATTTAAAGTAAAATATATGAGAAACCTGATTTCAAATTGACCCATTAAATCTCTTGAGAGATGCTCACTAAAATGCAATAAAGGGCAAAGATGTTATTTGGTTAATATTTATCTCCTTGATTTTGATTTTTACCAAATAATTTTAACTATAATGTCAAGATATCAACAAGTTCTTCCCCTAGATTCTCTTGACTAACCATGCTAACAGCCACAGCGCGTCACACAAACAGGAGAACTCCATTTGTGACTCCATTTATTCACAGTTGGTTTTGTTTATGAAATTTATATTTGACAAAATAGATATATTTGCATTCTGACTGCTTTAGTGTGTTTTACCAAAAAAATAATGGTGCCCATGGGTGAAGTGTGCTTCTATCAAAAAGACGTTGGTACACACTGGTTGAGTGACATTTACTGGAAACATGTTGGTGCATGCTGGTAAAGTGTGCTTTTACTAAATAAATGTCTGATGGTCACTGGTGAAAAGTGCTTTTATCAAATAGATGTAAGGTGGCCCCTGACGAAGCGTGCAGCACACAGGAAACAGAGGGTTAGTAGACGTGTAAGCGAGCCGAGCCGAGCCAAGCCGAGCCGCAGCCATGTGGCGTGGACGACCTGTTTGTGGCCCTGGGGGAGAGGGCATCATGGCAGGGTCACACCATCTGGGTCGGGTCACACCATCCAGGTCGGGTCACACCATATGGGCCGGGTCACACCATATGGGCCCCTGTCCTAACATCCCACAAGACAGCACAGGTTGTATGTATTGCATTGCCCAATAGCATCCCGCGAATCACAATAACAAATTGTTGCTGCTCGAGCCGCAAGTGCCGGTAGTGCTGCTAGTGCCGGTAGTGCTGATAGTGCCGGTAGTGCTAGTAGTACTGGTAGTGCCAGTAGTGCTGGTAGTGCTGATAGTGCCGGTAGTGCCAGTAGTCCTGGTAGTGCCAGTAGTGCTGGTAGTGCCAGTAGTGCTGGTAGTGCCAGTAGTGCTGGTAGTACTGGTAGTGCCAGTAGTGCTGGTAGTGCCAGTAGTGCTGGTAGTGCCAGTAGTGCTGGTAGTGCCAGTAGTGCCGGTAGTGCCAGTAGTCCTGGTAGTGCCAGTAGTGCCGGTAGTGCCAGTAGTCCTGGTAGTGCCAGTAGTGCTGGTAGTGCCGGTAGTGCCAGTAGTCCTGGTAGTGCCAGTAGTGCCGGTAGTGCCAGTAGTCCTGGTAGTGCCAGTAGTGCTGGTAGTGCCAGTAGTCCTGGTAGTGCCAGTAGTCCTGGTAGTGCCAGTAGTGCTGGTAGTACTGGTAGTACTGGTAGTGCCGGTAGTGCCAGTAGTACTGGTAGTGCTGCTAGTGCCTTTAGTACTGCTTGTGCCGGTAGTGCTGCTTGTACTGGTAGTGCTGCTTGTACTGGTAGTGCTGCTTGTACTGCTAATACCTCTAGTGCTGCTGCACTAAATAAGATTTTGTTAACCTCCATTTCCTTCATTTATTGCTCTTGTGTTCCATTGTGTCTTTAGAAATGTCTCCAGAAATCTTGTCTCCCTGTTTGACCAAATTCAATTTGTAGACATGTCTCCTGTTTGTATCTATTAGATTTAGAAGTTCCAATTTTAGCAGTCTTGCTCACTTGATATATTTTTGTGCATTATCACGACATATTTGTTTTCTCTCTGCATCAATTACGTCAGCATTTTACTGTGAAAGTACTTGCTCTTTTTAGCCATGTATAAGAATATATGTATATATATGTATATATATGTATGTATGTATAAATAAAATAAACATTACAGAGGACATTATTCTGCATTGCACTATTCTCATAATGATATCATCCCATTAACTTGTACTGACAGCCATCGGATCTTATAATCTTTAGGATTTTCACAATACATTTTATGGCAAATAGAATTAAAGAAAGCCACCAACACCATTTCTATGGTGTATCTTTCTTGTCCCTAAGACATTTCCACTCTGCATGACAACTAAATTAACTTAAAACTCTCAAATCTAACAGCCCTAAAATCTTGCCTAATCCAGTAAATTTAGCCTCAAGATTTATGGAAGAAGACAATACAATAATATAATTACAAGGTTTAGTGTCTTTCCTTCAGACTGCCTTAAGCAGATGAAACCAAGTCTTATAACAAATGCAACAAGTTCATCCGTGAAGCAAGAAAAACACTATTTTCCTTCACCAGAGGGGAATCTTAAACCAGAATCGTAATGTCACCCAGAATCTAAATCAGCTGCTCATAGTCTTTTCTGCCTTCAGGTTGGATTCTTTTTCAGCAAACTAGATTTCTATTGCTGGTGTGCGTCAATCTGTGCATCCACGTCAAAAAAACATTCTGCCCATAAATATATATATTTACCTCCTGCTAGAAGTCCCTTCAAGTCTATGATTTATAAATACACATTTATATTAACAAAATTATTTTCTAATTTATATGTTTATAACCAACTGCCTGGTGTAAGCTATATAAAGAAATTTCAAATTTATGACAAAGGAAAAAAAAAGCAATTGTTTTTTTTTTATGCTACGAGTGTCTGCCCGTAGTCTATGCTATCTGTGCGTTCAGATATCTATAACATCAAGTCAAGTTATGCGAAGTGAATAGCCAGTCAAGGCCTGCTCTACACAGATGTCCGCCACTGATATGTCACTGTTGGTTTTGTTTAGGCTTTGTCTCGGCCTGACCCTGCATGACTGACAACTGCATCATTGGTTTGGACAGCAGACTGCAAGGTCTATCTGAAGATGTCTGGCACAAAGTGGCTTCTCTATCTTCTGACAGACCAATCCTTTTACATCTGAAATTGTCCTGTGTGTATCTTGTTAATGAAACGAAGAGAGTTTTCAGAACATAAGACAGCTCTAGTGGAGACATACGAATAAACTTCTTCTAAGAAAGTGGAATATCTACGGTATTCCTTCAATTTGTTTTTAATCTATAAAATACTTGGTGACAAAAACCCACTGGAGATTGCTGGTGGTACACCGAAGGAAATATTTTAGGATCTGAAACATTTTTTAGTCTATTAGTTGGTATTCTTCTGTGATATATGACTCATGTAAGCTGGAAAACCTTCAAGCCAGAACGCATCAAGACAGATTATATTTGGCAGATGAAACTACAATCTGTTTTGGAAAAAGATCAAATTGTCATAGAACTGTCTCTCATGTCTCGAATATGAGTTGTGTGTGATGACTAATAGGAACAAATGGCCATGTCCTGCTTGTGGTAGTATACCTAAGGATAAGTAAAGATGGTCAAAGTTGTGAGTCATGCCACAAAGTAGCTCAGACTTTACTATAATGATAATCTATCTGGAGAGGCTAAATGTATGGTGAGACATAGGTCAGCCAGAAGGCATGGGGGGAGTATGGTGAATTCACTGGACAGTTTTACCTTATGGTCCAAAAGGCATGGGGGGAGTATGGTGAATGAACTGACTTGTCTTACCTCATAATCTGAAAGGAATGGGGGACGTTTTGTGAATGAACTGACCAGTTTTACTTGATGGCCGTGATAGCATGGGGGGAGCATGGGGTAAAGACTGGCCACTTGTATGTTCATGTCGTGTGTGAGGAACGCAGGCTTATCTCCTGCATGTCTGGCATTGATGGAGGGGACAGTTATCTTCACAGCCCAGCCTTAAGCTTCCGTTTTCATCTGACAGACCAAAGATGCAACCATAGCCACGGTGCCTGGCCTTGCCAAGACACTGTAGTAGACGGGTGCAAGTGGGGAAAATATACTAAATACAAGGACCTCAACTAGACAGGTGCATGTTGCCATACACGTCGCACTGAAGAAGAGAGACAAAATTGTTACCAAATACAGAAGTAGACAGAGGCGAGGACAAGGAATTGTTGCCATATAGGACAAGGAATTGTTACCATATACAAGATACAGAGGTAGACGGGTGCTATGATAAAACATATTCCTAAATAGAAGACACTAAAGTAGAGAGACACATTGAAGTAGACAGGGGATAACACAAAGATGTTACCAAACACAAGACAATTTGACAGGGACAGGGCCAAATTATCAGGAAAATGCACCCCATATGTATTGAAAACTGTAAGTAATGTATTTGGGAACAAATAAATAAATTGTTATTGTTCCCAAAACATCCAGGAGCAAATCCATTTAATTTGTGAAAAGCCATCATGGTTTGGTACATTTCTTGTTCAGTGTTCCTCCAGCAACAAGCTTTTGGGTTATAGTACTTCAGGGATCAGCCATTAACCTTACTCTGTTTACCCATAAACCTAATAGCAAAATTAATGATCCCCTGTATGAACAAAGAACTTACAGCCAGATTCAATAATCATGAAAACGGAGCTTCCACTTAAAACATAGACCACAGACTCAATGTCAAAGAGAGTTGTCTATAAATGCTTCTATCTACCAAGATATCACATGTTCTTTGTAAATAACCTGCCACCAAGACAAATAGAATTAATCTTTACGATCAGGTCACCGACTCTGGATACAGAAATCAGCTGGCAGAAGTGACTTCAATTTATGTGATTTCAATAAGGCGGACACGGTGGATGGCATATACATAGAAAGTGAAGTTGAACAGTGAGTTAATTATGACTACATTTGATACGATCAGTATCTCGCATTACCACTTTATTTGCCAGGAGCTGAACAAACATTACAATTGACTTCTTTGTGCGTTTCCAAAAAACACAAGTGTGACATACAGACGTTTGGTTTACGAGCATACATGCTGTTCGCACTGGTTCGACATCAAAATTCAGTTTGGTATTAAGTGAAATATGCTGTAAGACAAGCTCGTAACATTTGCGATTTATGGCCACACTTCCCTCTGACATTTGGCTGGCAGATGAATGCGATACACAAGAAGTGATCCGAATCACATATACGTACAGCACCCTGCAGTAACATACACTGCCATCAACATTTGTGCATAAGGTTCCATCCCATACAATTTTCCATGCAGAGTCGAACGGAAAAATCATGATCAGAATGCCGATTTTGATGAGAAGCCTATGCCAGTCTATCACATTTTCCCCCAAAAAAAACACATTGCCGTTTTTCTTTAATCTTGCTAATATATATAAATCTCATAAGTATCCTGCAAAAATGTTCATATCTGTAGGCATGGCGCTCACAAGAGCATAGGCCTCTATGGCTGATTAATGGAATGAGCAAGAAAGAGACAGCTTTCTTGACATTTTTCCTTAAGACCTAAGGTGGCTTATTACAAACTGAAGGCATGTCCAGAAGGGGATTGTGAGGTGTAATTTTCTTAAATATTCAGTGAATAAATCTAAAAGTTGTTATTTTTGCCCTTTACATGTAATACTTCCAAAAACATTTTTTATGACAAGACTTCAAGTGAAACTAAAGTAAAATTGTGATGTAAGCATATTGTGATGATGTCAGCATATTGTGATGATGTAAGCAAATTGTGATGATGTAAGCATATTGTGATGTAAGCATATTGTGATTATGTAAGCATATTGTGATGATGTAAGCATATTGTGATGATGTAAGCATATTGTGATGATGTAAGCATATTGTGATGATGTAAGCATATTGTGATGTAAGCATATTGTGATGTAAGCATATTGTGATGTAAGCATATTGTGATGATGTAAGCATATAATAATAATAATAATAATAATAAAATTTATATAGCGCTGATACCAGACAAGTCTGTTCATAGCGCTGAAAAGCATATTGTGATGATGTAAGCATATTGTGATGATGTAAGCATATTGTGATGATGTAAGCATATTGTGATGATGTAAGCATATTGTGATGATGTAAGCATATTGTGATGATGTAAGCATATTGTGATGATGTAAGCATATTGTGATGTAAGCATATTGTGATGATGTAAGCATATTGTGATGGTGTAAGCATATTGTGATGATGTAAGCATATTGTGATGTAAGCATATTGTGATGTAAGCATATTGTGATGGTGTAAGCATATTGTGATGATGTAAGCATATTGTGATGTAAGCATATTGTGATGATGTAAGCATATTGTGATGATGTAAGCATATTGTGATGATGTAAGTATATTGTGATGGTGTAAGCATATTGTGATTATGTAAGCATATTGTGATGTAAGCATATTGTGATGTAAGCATATTGTGATGGTGTAAGCATATTGTGATGATGTAAGCATATTGTGATGTAAGCATATTGTGATGATGTAAGCATATTGTGATGATGTAAGCATATTGTGATGATGTAAGCATATTGTGATGATGTAAGCATATTGTGATGATGTAAGCATATTGTGATGTTATCATATTGTGATGATGTAAGCATATTGTGATGTTATCATATTGTGATGATGTAAGCATATTGTGATGTTATCATATTGTGATGATGTAAGCATATTGTGATGTTATCATATTGTGATGATGTAAGCATATTGTGATGTAAGCATATTGTGATGTAAGCATATTGTGATGATGTAAGCATACTGTGATGATGTAAGCATATTGTGATGTAAGCATATTGTGATGTAAGCATATTGTGATGTAAGCATATTGTGATGTAAGCATATTGTGATGTAAGCATATTGTGGATTGTACAAATTTAATCATTAAAATGTTTGCAATGGCCATCTACCTAGTTCTCTCATCAGTAAATTTCACCAAAAAATGGAAAACAAAAAACAACTACTCTCAACTCTAGAAACTGTTCATCCTCATATTACATCTGCTTATTCTATTTGATCAAAATGCCCCCTTTTACTTTATCAAACCCTGGATAAGCCAGGAAGTAAGGTGTTAATCACCCTACATGTAGATACGGTTGCCTCCTTGCAGACCTGCAGATGCTGTTCTGGGTTGCCTACCTCATCCTCCTTGCTGCCATATCTGACAAATTACATTTATTCCGCATGTCATGTTCAATCAACATTATTACTGTCCTGGAAAATAGTGTCAATAATAAACACAATGTTTCACCAGGATCATTGCTCTCGTCTCTTTTATAAGAAGCGACTTATATTTGATATTTTTAAAATAAGAGTTTGACTTAAAAATTATGACTTAAAATGAGCCTATGAATTGATTTTGAGATGAAAGAATTTGGAAAAACAGAATGTAGAAGTTATACATGGTACATTGCACCACTAAAAAGTCTGCATTTGATATTTTTGAAAAGAGATTTGACTTTTGTATATTATTATTTGATTTGATTTTTAAGATATAACAAATTCTTAGAGAAACTGAATTTTCATATTAAGTTATTTATTTACATTGCACCGTGAAAAAAGTCAAATCTAACACTCAGTGAATCAATCCTATATCTAATGCTGTCTCTTAATTAAAAGCTAAGTTATAATATTATCCTTATGTCAGACTCACATAAACATTATCAAGATTCTGCTTTTGTAATTAGAATTTTCTAATTCTTTTTACACAATGGTGTGTTCTTGTTGAATCTTTGACGTCAATATCTGCCCATAATCACCACTAATGAAGGTAATAAAGATTGTGATTTAATTAAACTAAAATACTTTTTGCTATTCAAAACCTCCATATCTGTCTTTTGCTATCTTTTTTCAGGTTGGAAACTTAATATCATAAAATCCACCGTTGGAATTCCAATATAAAGAAAGGAAAGGGATATAGCAAAATTGTATCCATGACCCAAAATGGTTAATGTAGATAATGCAATATATTTGACTTTATTACAGACAGACTTTATATGTTTACTGAAATATTTCTTCTTTTATTAAGCCTATCGGGTTGAGAAAACGGCTGTCGTCAAAGCTCAAAGTTCACTGAGGCATGATTACAGTGAAACAATTCTTACTTTGTCTGGAACTGAAATTACAAGTGTTGGGAAACCAGACACCATTCATGTAAAACAACAGACTAATACAAATTCCTTCTGCCTATGTTCTGTCTAAACACCTCATGTGATATGTCACTCAGGAAAAGATCTATTTTGTATTTGATTTCTTTCAAGCCACACCGTCTGATAAGGAAACCAATTCTAACTCAATACCTCTTTGTTTTTTGTTTTTTTTGTCTTTATTTTTTACTTTTCAGTGGACACATTTCTGGTGCCTATTTTTTTTCTTCTGTTAGAGTCACACAAACCAGGGGAGGCAAACTATGATACAGAAAATGACTTTTAGAGTCTGCCATTAGAGGCAAGCAGGTGCTTGAGACGTGGGCTCTGTCAGGGAGGTCATACATATTACATGATCAGGCCTGAGCTGAAGTCATTTTGGAGGCAACCTTTGGAAGCCCTCATATTCATAGAAGCCCCTCCTCATCTCACCAGATCACTCCACTAATACCGTCCAATCAAATGATTTATCTACTTGTTATTTTCTCCTACTCTTTAAGGACCTTTCTCTGTGTGCTTCTTGACTGACTCGTAAAAAAAACATATATACAGAATATTCTAAATATAGACATCTGTCCGTGATCATGAAAATGTGTCTTGATCTTGTTCCTATTGCAATATATACTCATGTTTCATACAAATATCATGCAGGCAAATCAGAATGGCCAAGTCAATTGATGGCAGCCTAATATCTACATGTATACCTGAGACATGATGACATTAGGGCATGCTTATACAATGATCTAGCAGTATATGTACATGATGAATACATGCATACATAATAAGACCTATTCATATCAATATCAGGCAGAACATCCCGTCGCATACACGGATCTGTTTCTGGTTGTAAGAGCTTGGCGAGCCAACCCTCCGTATATAAGCATCTCTTGCTAATATTGTCAGTGGACCCATTTAGTGCGAGCTTCTGGGCCCGGGCGCAAAGACTAATTGAGCCACTGAGACCCAGTATCACTCCATATATGGTCACATGTGTAACCGGTAAAATCCAGACATCTGGTTACAGTAACGAGTGCCTCCATTGTTTCTCTGTGAGGAGGACATGACTGTCTTGTCTCCCGGACTCCTAAATGGTCGCATCTTACATCATATCGCACCTTACATCATATGTTAAGGCTCTTAGACAAGCATACGTATGTTGAGCCTGCCTATGTCTTACATGTGTTCGGTCTTATTTATCTTATCTAATGCAAAGCCGGGAGATTGGAGAGGTTAGCGTCTTGGAGACCATCCCTGTCTTATCTTAAACCTCCGACGTGACCTTGAACTTGGTACTCACATGGTCTTGCATATTGTCAATTGGTTGTCAATGTGAACTGCTCCTACGGTTTATATTTATCTCAGAGACTTCTGTTTGTTTGTTTGGATTTTACATCCCTTTCAGCATCATTTAAGTTATTTCATGACAAGACCTACATGCAGCAGATGTAAATGTAGTTTTGTATATGTACAGACAAATGTCATTGGATTCCTATAACCCCCCTTTGATAATGTTAGCCGAGGGTTAAAATAAACAACCTGCACATATCATCATCAAATTTGAAGGTTTTTTTCCCACTTAAAATATATTTTCTGCATCTTTTATGAAACATCAGAATACACTATGCGTGAACATATAACAGTCGGAAACGGACTGAATAGAGAAGACTGCAATGTGATCAAGTCCTACATATTTAATATGGCATGTCATTTAAACATTGATACCTGATGCAAGGGAAGCAAAAAAAACTACATATTCCCTTCAGCATCAAGGACCTAATATTTCTCCCAGACACGCAGTATCATCCATACAAGTACAAGCAGACGAGCAAATCACTCATCTAGCTTTGAACAAAAAATTACTTTATTCTTCCAAAAACAAACTCTTCAACCTTCCACCTCTTGTAATAATAACCATATATTAGATATGTTTGCATTATGATTATTTGGTAAGAATACGGTAATTCTAGATAATACATATCATCTCTTCTTTCCATTGTGGCTGCAAGTGAGACACGCAATTTGCAGTATCCTAGTTATTAACCATTACATTCGTTCTCCTATCTTATTAAAAAAATATGCCATGGTTTATTTCTCTCATCAAACCTTGAATTTCAAGGTAGTATTGGATGTTATATTAAAAATTGAAAATTGGTTCAGCAATTAAGAGTTGACAAGTCAAGGTACCTGTATTTATATCTCAATTCCTGTCTTATTGAAGTTGAGAATTTCAATGTGATACCTGGAGGAAGGTGACAATGCCTCGGCAAGATTCCTATCCTGTCAGTTCCCAGGTGTCGTCTCTCACAGTGTCCTATATTACATTCTCACATTATCATCCAGACCCCATCTCTGACCCCTGGGTAAGGTAAAAAAAATCCATACTCTTTGTAAAGAATGAGCTGAAATAAGATCTCCTTTGTGTTCATAAATACATCAATATATTTCAAACTATTCACTGAGCCTACACACTGTTTTCATATTGATATATTCAAAATTATTTAATCACCTAAAATCATATAAATCTGAAATTTTGCCAGATCGAAGCAGAATAGCCCCTCCTTAGGTTCTGTTCCAGATATTGTGCCACTCCAGTGCCTGCTTATGAGTTTGCGTCGTTAAGCACAGGTGTGCACAGGTGTGCACAGGTGTGACATGGCAGGTAGGCCAGGTAGGTCGGTGTCTTGTTACCTGTCTGGGGCCTTCCTCGCTCATCAATCTTATTCTCGCCGATTTGTCAAGATCTGGTTAACCATGTGGCATAGTGTGATGAACATGATCGCTCCTTCGCCGTGGAGATGTGCACCACTTTAATGTACAGCTGTAATATCACACAGCTGCACAACAGCTGTACTGTCAAACAGCTGCATTGTCAAACACCTGTGCCACTATATAGATGTGTACAACCATACAGCCACACTGGAAAACAGCTATACCTGTCCTGATACTGCATCTGACTTGATACTGAACCTGTCTTGATACTTCCACTGTCTTGATACTGGACCTGTCTTGATACTTCCACTGTCTTGATACTATACCTGTCTTGATACTGCACCTGTCTTGATACTGCACCTGTCTTGATACTGCACCTGTCTTGATACTGCACCTGTCTTGATACTGCACCTGTCTTGATACTTCACCTGTCTTAATACTGCACCTGTCTTGATATTGCACCTGTCTTGATACTGCACCTGTCTTTAATAATGCACCTGTCTTGATACTGCACCTGTCTTGATACTTCACCTGTCTTGATACTGCACCTGTCTTAATACTGCACCCATCTCTGTATAGCACATTTCTCCTTACTACATGTTTCTCAGTAAATGAATCTGAGTGCTGCATCTATCTCCATCTACACATCCTGCCTGTGAGCGCCACTTGTCTCTTACTACTATGATCATTACACCTCTCACAATATACTGCTACTATTTTTCATCTTTCTGAATAAACAAATTTTGAAACTTACTAAGAGTTTCTATCATATTCTATAAAATTGAGACATTATTCCCAGATTAAATGATTTCTATGCACTTTCACAAATTACAGAGGAAAAAAGATGATGCAGATGTATTTAACCTGCGAGTACAATGCTTAAATTAAAGCGTCTAATTAATGGAAGCTTGTTTAAAGATAGCCCTGGCACTTCAAAGTAAATACAGAATTTTGTCCTTGCTTTATTGGCAAGTGTTTTCCTCGAAATGTTCACTCAAGTGTAAAACTTGCAGGTTGCGAGTTGTTCAAGTGGACAATAAACATCAGAGCAGACTGCAGCATTCAATTTTTTCACCAAAACATATATATCAACAGCTGTGCATTATCTGCAGTGCCTTTCCACATGAGGGTCCTTTATACTCAGATACCACAGGAATGTCTGCAGAAGGGTCCTCCTATGTAAGTGTTACACCGTACATTTAAGCCCATACATGATTCAGTGTTTCTGTCCGACACGAGCCCCCATTTCCCCCTCTAAGCTCGGAGGCGTTTTCCTCGCCACTCATCCCACGTTTTCACTGACATTATCTTCACGAGATGCTCCCATAATGCCCTCATTTCCATTAGTCTGATTGGTCGACTGGCTTTGGAGCGATTCAGGAGCTCGGGTCCATTCGCGCTGCCTCTATAGGCCAATATTACCCGAGCCCTTTGGGTTCTGACTTATGCTCTCACCATAACCACCTCCATACTGCCCTCATTCTGCAAGCAAACGGGCTAAATAACTCGCAGAAAAAAATGACAATAATCACTCTCATTCTTTACCTAACTGGGGTTACAGGGTTTCTCCATGTTTATTTTGTCTTTCTTGAAAGTCAGCACTATTTTTTTCCCCGCATAGACAACAAAATCCCAGGTGCGCACAGCATGTTCAATCGTTTCAATCCCTGGAGGTGTAACATAATATGTTTCCCACCAGAAATTTTTAATTGCCAAATCACACTAGGTATCTTGAAGACATAAGCAAAGCATATTGACTGTAATGGAGATGGCCTTTCTTAATGGGTCAAAATCAAGTCCACTGCAAATATAACAGCAAGCTCTCTTATTTTACGTTCTCCACCATAACAGACTCGAATTTGATATCTGCAAATATGCTATGTTCAAAACGTCCAGGATTCTTACCCTTCACAGTGCGAGATGTATGCACATGGATTTAGGACGATGTTGTGAACTTGGTCATGTTCACAGTGTGGGAAAAAGACTATTTTCTGTTTAAATAACATACCTATATGTAAGCCACCATTAACAATTTCAGATGTTTCAATTTATGACATGTGTTTCTATTCTACAATATTAATCATCTTCTGATCTGCTCAATAAGTACACAAATGTACCAAATAAATCGTCAATAATAATTGTATCTGTTCTATTTCAGCTTCACAAAGTTGTGATTTATATCAAGAAATTTGTGATTTAAAATTCCAATTAAAAATATATGCTTGTATTTATTTCTTTAGTGTGCAATACGGTATGATGGTATGAGTGAAGCTTAGATATCTCACAGAGTGCAATACGGTATGACAGTATGAGTGAAGCTTAAATATCTCACAGAGTGCAATACGGTATGATGGTATGAGTGAAGCTTAGATATCTCACAGAGTGCAATACGGTATGACAGTATGAGTGAAGCTTAGATATCTCACAGAGTGCAATACGGTATGACGGTATGAGTGAAGCTTAGATATCTCACAGTGTGCAATACGGTATGACACTGTGTGCAATACGGTATGACGGTATGAGTGAAGCGTAGATATCTCACAGTGTGCAATATGGTATGACGGTATGAGTGAAGCTTAGATATCTCACAGTGTGCAATATGGTATGACGGTATGAGTGAAGCTTAGATATCTCACAGTGTGCAATATGGTATGACAGTATGAGTGAAGCTTAGATATCTCACAGTGTGCAATACGGTATGACGGTATGAGTGAAGCTTAGATATCTCACAGTGTGCAATACGGTATGACGGTATGAGTGAAGCTCAGATATCTCACAGTGTGCAATACGGTATGACGGTATGAGTGAAGCTTAGATATCTCACAGTGTGCAATACGGTATGACGGTATGAGTGAAGCTTAGATATCTCACAGTGTGCAATACGATATGACAGTATGAGTGAAGCTTAGATATCTCACAGTGTGCAATACGATATGACAGTATGAGTGAAGCTTAGATATCTCACAGTGTGCAATACGGTACGAGGGTATGAGTAAAGCTTATATATCTCACAGTGTGCAATATGGTACGAGGGTATGAGTAAAGCTTAGATATCTCACAGTGTGCAATATGGTACGAGGGTATGAGTAAAGCTTAGAGTCTCCGATATGGGATCATATTTGCTTTGTAATGTAATTAACCCTCTTGCCCCCACTTTATGCTATTAACTCCCTTCCCACACTTTATATCATTAACCTTCACTCCATCATATCTGACAGTTACAAACACCCTGCTTCAGAGGATACTTTATATATCCCTCCTATGATGAAATATGCTACATTAATATTGTCAATACCAGTGACAGATATGAAAACTCCATGTAGAATATTGCCATGCCCCAATGAAGGTCAAGCACCACAGTCTGAGCTGCAGAGAAAAATAAATAAATAAATATCTGCTTCACTTCATACAATATGGCAGCTTTGAGGACGTTTTTTCTGCAAGCTCGGAACTTATGCTATTGGAAAGAGGGAAAGCTTCAGTCAATCAGTAGAAGTGGTTGACAACATTGTCCATGCTGGTCATTAATATAAGCCCATGAAGCATGTCAGACTCTGGACCGGGCTCTGGATGATGGATGAGGGTGAATTTCAGGCAAACAAGGTACCCACCAGGCCAAGCCTCGAGACTAGGGGAAGAGGGGAAGGGGTCAAGAAATACGAGAAACATGGAATGGACTGGGGTCAAGTCTGCATCTTGTGCCTATTGTATGTTTTCTTAACATGGTCTGTCCATGAAGATTGATACGCAGTTTCTTGAGATCTGCTGCTAGCTTTATTTGATAACATGTGGCCAGCTTTACTCAATAACTTGTCCACATATCATATGTGCCTTTATATAGAGGCAGCCATGTCGTTTCTGAGACCATGTCAGTTGGCCATTATTGTTCTGAAAGATTACAAATATTTTGACTTTCTTGCTTTCTTGCTGGGCTGCTAAACAGTCCTGGCCAAACATCTATAGGGTTATGCATATATATGTATTCTAAACCTGAGGTCTGCACATCAAATGAAGTCAAGTAATGTGAATTTGTCTGGTCACATCTGTGCATGATTCAAAAGATGTTAGACTTCCACAAGAAAATCCCAAGGTTTTTGTTTGATTTTGAATCATCATGTAATATATTATTATGAGTATTCATATATTAATTATATTTTAGGCTTAATTAATAAGGTTAACTTTGATATGAAATGATGAAGGATATTTCAGACATGATCATTCATTCAACAAATTATAGGAATGGTAACCCAAATTAAGATCACAAACTTACTTATCTTGGATTAACTTGGATCAACAAAAACAAATTCCTTCCATTTGTGCCAGGACCATGAAAATTCTTAGAAATGTTAAGAAATATCAAGGATTTAAATTTTTTTTCCCCATGAAGAAAACAAATGTTGCCTCAATATTAGGTTTTGTGCTACTGTGTGCAGAATGTTGTTATTGTCTGGCTGGTCATGCTATATACATCAATGTTTCCCTGTAGACCAGTATGGTCCATACATCTATTTGGTAACACAACCTTTTCACACTTTATAATAATATGTTGTCACATAAATATTTTGATCATAAACACCATTGTCAACAAACCACATTGTATTCAAGATTAACCCTTAAATAGAATCGTAGTGCCTTTAAAATGTTAATGTGCAATGCATGACTGCATACGTATCCAGACTTGACTGATGAAGAATTGCAAGTTTACAAATATGAGTGCTTGTCATGCAGGAGAGGAATGCTTCTCAATGCTATTTTCTCATGTTTTATAGAGACTGGCACATTTACTATGGCAGGCCATGCTGACGAGACAACAACAATGCTCGGCCACCTTCCTTCCATATTTCTTTATGCAGCAAAACACTCACAAAAATGCTGTTGCCATAGCAACCAATATATTTGGAGACAACAATGCTTTCCATTTTCTCTTAAATTCTAATAAAAGTATATTTTCCTATTCAAATTTATTTGTTATTTCACAACAATAAACTAAAGTATAGAATATGATATTCTAATATAAGATATAATAATGTTTCATACAATAAGGTCTCAAATAGCGCCCTCTTCCATCGGTGGTAACCATGCTCAAACTATTTATCTATTTAGAATGAGATTTTGTAAAATATTTTCTCTGCCCATGTTTAAAAGATTAGCCCTTGGTGCGTTAAAAATGTGTTCACTGAAATTTAGAGCAAAATTAATGTCTTTTCTATAAATTTCAGGAAACAATTTCATCCGTGAAAAAACCTGGAAGACGGAACAGAACAGAGCAATGTCCGTATTGCTTTCGCCATTGCTGATTTTAAACATAAACACTGCAGTGGCCGTTTTATTTTCACAGTTTGAGGCACAAAACATCAATTCTACCTGTGGTGAAACATGACTTTAAAAGATTTCGACATTCCTTGATGAATACGGCTTCATCGATCTGGCTGGCGAAGGTACAATAAAACAAGATCTGACCTCACAGACTCTGAGCAGTATTTAGACCTCCATTTCTCCAAGAAACAGGAAAGATTAAAGAAATTTGATCAATAGTTTTGACAAAATGATCGTGCAAATGGCGGCAATGTGTCCCATCATGCATCTGTCTGCATCTTTATGTTGTTGTTGAAATTTCTTTGCATATTATTCTTAGTTAATCAATCATTTGATAAATATTTTTATAAGAACATGTTATTCTCTGTTTGATAAAAAAAAACCAATAATTTGCATGAATTTGCATTTTATGTAACTAATCACTGACAATTCCTTGATATCTGGATCAGAATGTACAAGAAAGGAATCGAATATGGCAGATAGAGAAAAACTATGGCAGATAGAGAAAAACTATGACAGATAGAGAAAAACTATGGCAGATAGAGAAAAACTATGGCAGATAGAGAAAAACTATGGCATAGTTAGAAAAACCATGTCAGATAGAGAAAACATGTCAGATAGAGAAAAAATGCATGTCAGATAGAGAAAAAATGTCAGATAGAGGATAAATATTTTTTCAACAATATAGTCTTTAACAAGAACACTAAATATGTATACATGTTCAGATAAAACATATGTATATCTTATGAATGGTGTGAGAGTTTTCTTTATCTCTCAGTTGATGCTAATGGGGTTTCAGTGCTTCACTACTAAAGAGATATACATGTAGAGTCCAATCCTAATCCATGCTCAAGTTCAACAAGATAATCATGATTGTGAAATTTTCAAATTGGATGAGAAAGAACAAAGGCCCTATCAGTTCCATGCCGATGGATGTGAAATAAACCATAGAAATCCGAGGTGATGGGACAAAAGGTGGCGCTGTGATTATGTTGGCAGAGTGGACAGGATTTACACATCTCTACTATGCCACGCTGGAAGCTATCCAACCCTATAAAGACTTGTACTATACTCAGTCAATTAAGGGGATTCACCATTGTTGTACTTGATACAGCCCCAGCTCACATCACATTTCCTCTTCCCTAACTAACTAACACTATCTATCCCGTGCCACCCAGTCTAACTCACAGTCTGGGTCAAACAAATATTTTCTGTTCTATTCTTCTTTTATTTTTGCTTTTTTGCTTCTTTCTATTTCTCCTTATCTTTGATAACTCAATATTTTATCCAAAAAACAATTAGCATCAAACATGTTTATTGCATGTCCAATAATCCTTTATTTTTTTAAAGATTTTTGGATTATGAAATTCATAAAGACATAAAGTGTGCCACAAAGACCATTAATATTCATTTTGAGACATGCCCTTTAAGACATTTAGATGGCTGCAGATTAGAGACGGTCCCTTATAATATTAATAACATAATACTTGATCCTATCATCCCCTGCTGTTGACACAATAATGATGAAAAGTACCACAGCCTCATTTTGAAACCACACTCAAATAGTCCTCTCTGAGACATTCACACTCTCTTAACAATGCTGATATTTTTCGCTGTTGTGTAAGGAAATCAATGGCTCAAATGCACAAGGATCGTCTTATCATTGTCTCTGACGAGGCTTTGGCGTCCTTTGTATTAGCTTGTAATGACAAAAATGAGAGGGATTGTCTGTCTTTCTGTTTATTTTAATATTAAGTACATGTATGGTTTTAGCACCGGAACTTTGCTGTACGATCGCTTTTCCAACAGACAGACCTTAATGTGAATTTGGAGACAGTCTCTCACCAGGAATCTACAGGGAACTCTATATTTTATGAGTTATGTTATTTATAGGAAAACCAATAAATATCCGGGAGTCATAAGGTAAGCATAAAATGCATATTTGAAAAAAAAACAAACATTTATCAGGGGAACACAGACTCCAGACTATCTAATATAATTATCACTATCATGAGAGAATAGTTTCTAAAGATTTGTTTATTTCTATGTCTATAATTATCTTTGTATAACATAATTTAATTCCATATTTGCTTTTTACCTTTGAGATTTTTTTAACATCAAGTTTCCCCTTTTACCATCCTATAACCACTATTCATATTTCTTTTACAAAATATACATAAAAAATCCTTTGTATATTTTAATCAAACAAGTACCCCCCATCATCAGTATTGTTTGTGCATCCCTGGTTGGCTGTCCAGTCTCAGGGGCAGTAAATCATTCTTCTGAGAAGATTCCTTCTTGGCAGATCCAACTTTATTTTGTCACAGATGAATTTTATCTCAAAAAGAGAGGCAATTTTACATTTTCCCACTGGTACTTAAAATCCATAATTTATAGGTTTTTAAGAAAATAACATTTACTTTACCAGTTTGCTTGTGGAAGTGTCCAATTAAATATATATACCTTTGAGAATTTACCTTATAATGAATTTAAAGAACAGAAATTATGTCCTTTATCGTTTTGAAGGTCATTGATACAACTCTTTTAATACAAAACTAGGCAAGGTATTGCAACATTTGTTTGTTAATATAATATTTATATTAATTTCAGGTGAAAATATATTCCTTAGAAAAATATATATCTCAATGTGTATCAAAATAATTGGTTTTTGGATATCTTCCTAAAATAACAGACCATTATTTATAACCCTGAGATTCTGAGTAGAAAAGTTCACTTTTGCTTGTTAGAACTTTTGACATCTGATTATCATCTCAAGCTTGACAAATTTGATTAAATTACAACAAATTATGTCTATCTGATTAGAGCACGGCAATGCTTGTCACAACCTTCCATTGAAAACATCTCCTCAGTTCCACCGACAACAAGGCTTTTTCTTTGTATATTCTGCTCTGGCATCAATGGCATGAGGTAATTTAATGTGATATGTTGCCTTATTTAGTTATGCTATTGTATAATAAGTGAACAGAGTGAAACACATAGCTAATTATACATGATTGAGACTAATGTGGAGTCAGTGGCAGCTGGGGCCATCATTTTACCCACTTCATTCATACAACTTTCATGCGTCCTGCACACTTCAAAAGACCACAAAATTTTTTGGAGAACAACACAAAATGAGAGACATCATTAAAAAAATATATTTGACCTTACCCCCCCCCCACCCCCCAAAAAAAATGTTAACACTGATAATATTTTATTCAGTGTAAGATATGAAAGAGAACGTCCATCTGTTGGATCCTTCCTTATAAATGTTTGATATTTTGATATAGCTTTAAGGCATCCAGTTTAATAAATAAATTTAATCTAAAATGTTTGTTGATTGAATGACTGAAAATTAGTATTTCCTCTCGAGATATACAGCAAATTTCATCAATCTATTTCATCAATGCCGTCATGTGACCATATTGTGTCATGCCCGAGGCTTGCAATGCGAGGTGTGCATGACTTCATAGAGTCACGCTTCACCTGAATGACTGGTTGACAGTAAAAAATAACATATTCTGAAATATTTTGTTATATATTAATGCTTTTTCTCATAAAAAGGACAAATATTTCTTTATATCTTGATGATTTCTCTCACAAAAATAAGCTAACAACGAGGACAAAGCACACGCATTCTCACCACCAAACTCCCAATCGGGCAGATCGAGCGAGAGAGACGCAATAAGTCTCGCCAGCACTCTCTGCGACTCGCTGCTCTCCCCACCAGTCACACTACCTGAATCTCCGTTGAACGGCGTCTCCTCAGAGATGATGCATGTCTCCACTTTGCCGGTGTTGGAGTTCTGGCTGACGATGCTGTTCCTCATGCTCATCATCATGGAGTTGTTGTGTATGACGCTACCGCGGAGTCCCACCTTAGTGGAGCTCGGCACGCTGCTACTGCTACTGCCCTTCTGTGCAGGAACCCACCTATATCACAAAGAAAAAGAAATTTTAAAAATTATAATATTGATTAAAAGTGTGAAAATATGATTTGTCATCAAATCAATGCCAATTTTTTTAAATAGTCATGTCTCGGAACACATCTGAAAATAAAATAAAATAAAACAAAAAAATTAAAACATCAGGATTAGGTTTAGGTCAGTTGGAAAACAATGATGTGCTGGAACCAATCTGAAACAAAAATATTTAAAACAAGGGGAAAAAAAACCTGAATTGTAATATGGAGTGAGAACATTGTCATCAAATCTAGATCAACATGAACAATTTGTAAATGTCTGCTGTTATCTTCTATATTTTGTGTATTAATTCATATAACACTCCTCATTTGGCCTGTGTACATAAATATGTTTGGTGAACACTGAGAACCCATCCTGGAAAAAAACATAAACAAAAACATCAGGTGAGAATATTGTCATCAATTTAAATCTAGGTCACCTGGAATATCGGCGAAGCATGACAATATAATGCCTGCGTAGGGCAATACATTTAAGGTCATCTACTGGTCTCACATCGCCGAGCATCGGCGATACAAATCATCAAAAGTTGTAATCAGCGTGAAGCATGCTACTAACACCTGGACGACTAAATGAAATGTTTAGCTCTCGTCGATAACACAATGGCCGACTTGATTACCTACCCCTTTTCTGACTGCGATGGGTCTTTTTCCTGCATTTTGATTTTATACTGACACCAGCACGTAGCCATAGATAACAACAACTCCTTAATCAAATCTTATGTCCAAATGTTAGAAACTGTTCATATCGTGGAACACACATGCACCTCTGAGGAAGACTTTTACGCATCTGATCAGCAGTTTAGATCATGTTCTTTGTTTGTCATGGCTAAAGTACCTTTATTGTTGACGCCAGTCAGGGGGGAGTTTGTATCACGCTACGTTGGCTTGATGTGAGAAACCAAACGTTTAATTGGAGAACTCGAACATTATCTGCGTCTGAGTCAGAACAGGGAGACAATGCGAGAGCCCTAGAAATCCGTCCCTCCCTGTCATTGCTCAAAGTCGTGCCCTCATTACCTATTCAAATTGATACGTGCATGTTATCAAGCCCAGCAGGGAACCCTTTGTCTGGCCGAGCCCTCAATATTCTATAAATCAACCCCCTTAATCCTGATTTTTGACAGCCCTTGTCGTTATACTTTTTGACACTGTTTCCATATCTTGACTGGCCAGTAATCCCAATGCGGTCAGTCAATCAGTTTGGGCTATGACCTAATTCTTTCCATTTCTTTTTTTTCAAAAAGGTCATTTTATTACAACCAACTCGTAAAATTCCTGATGAATCACTTAGATTATGCTGACAAACTAGAAAAAGGTTAATTCTATAATATTCCTTGCTCAAACCATAATTGCCATCTATCTTAGAGGTGAGAAAAATAAATTTTATTAATTCTGAGAAATTTATCATAATAAAATGATTTGATTTGGATGATTGAGAATTATTCCTTATTCTTTCCATTTCTTTCTCAAAAAGATCATTTTGTATCAACCAACCCATAAAAATCCTGATATATTATTGTGATTATGATTACAACTGAGTAGAGAAAAAAATATAATAAAAAATTCTCAAAAAATTATGCGCAAAAAATATATGGTTTTATCTGATAATTACAGAGTTCAAATTTGACTCCAGCCTGTCCTTAGATCATGTATTCAGATTGAAACACTTCATTCAGCTTTGGTATTTGAATGTCTAAGTAAAGTCTAGAACTAATCTCTTTCTCATGATGTTTGGTTTCATATTCACCCCACCAAAGGAATTAATTTCCCCCAAATTCCTGTTGGCCGAAGCCTGACCACTTTCCCAGTAAGTAGTTGGGGCAACCCTCAGTTTTGGACCCAGGAAATAAAATGTTGACATGGGCCATCTGGAATGCCGACCCTAATTTGTGAGTCCCAATATGCCTCCGCTGGCTGTGAATGTATTTTTTGCAGGAAATCCACAGCTTGGTTGATGGCTTCATTTGTGGCTTAGCTCCAGGAGAGCCATTTTTCATCCTTTTCAATCTCGGAGCTAAATAGAAATTGATTTACACTCTTCAAATTATGACCTTTGGGAACAAATATTTCCACAAACTATCTTAATCACACTATTTTCTGAAACTTTCCTTCAAACATTTTTTAAAAAGCTTGGTATCTTTTACCAGAACTTTTAAAAGATAACAACAAACATTAGGTCTTCCACACCAGATGGCAGTGTGAGAGTTACTACTATGAGTGGAGTGTTGGGACATGATCCCATAGTAGGCTATGATTGACAATCCCGATACACATCTCCACAGTAAGTTCCATAAATGTGTTGTTGACGTTACATCGTTTGTGGCGCCATCTTTATCAGCACCATCACATTTTTTCTAGAGCATTGTCAAATGTCTTCTGCAAAAACACATTATTGACAAATAAGGGCATTTTTGTTGTGTGCCTAGTAAGTTATAGTGATGCCATGGTGATTTTTATTATCTCCACAAACAGTGAGCATCGCCTGAAATACCGGAAACAATATTTCAGCAAATTGCAAAATATGGACTCACGGAGATGACTGAATGATTTGTGTTTTCACTCGGTATATCCATTCCACCCTTGGCAAGAATCCTAGCCAGAAGCAGACTGAAATGCAGAGAGTTAGCTTCTCCACATGAATAGGTCAGACCCGGAGGACATATTGCGACATTCAGTCTACATATAAGACCATCATTAACAGCTTGAAGAGTAGCGCCATTATCACATCTATGACATAATTACATAGGTATAGATGCAATTATATTCCTCTGTTTCATATCATACAGGCTTAACAAAAATACTTTTTACCTTTATTTGGAAAAATAATTATGTTTTGCTCAATCAATAAGGTGTGGTAATTGAACAAGAAATATTTCTTTAAAAAAGAAACAACTCTTGGCACTAAACCTTTACACTTTTAACAAAGAGCACTACAATTCATTTTAATTATAAAACATTTCAAATATCAAAGATTATTTTGATCTTTTTTCATATAAAAATTTATCCAGAGACCCCTTTCCTATATATCCTGGCTCTACACCAAGTTGTCAATACCAGATACGTTAGATATTTCGGGTTGACCCATGCTGGAGATTTATACTGGAGAGTTCGTGGCCATGATATGCAATAACTGGGAGCGTCTCATGGGGCCCAGTTATTGATGGCTTCCACCTGCACAAGGTCACCCAGTAACAAGGTCATTCCTAGTGCCGTACATATTTGTCTCATTCTCCTCACCGCTTGCACCATACAGAACTGATTGTTGTCAAATCCTTTCATGTCAAATCCGGTTAACATGTGGGTTCAGTGTATGAGAGATGACAAGATGGTTTACAGTGTTGCCTTCCTTTGTGCCGACATGCACAGAATAAAAAATAATCACCTCTGCGCATTCTTGCATGTTTCTCTACTAGCCCTTTTTTGTTTGATACTAATGTGGCCTTATTTGCCTGATATGTAGTATGAGTGTCCGTTTTCGTTTGATAAAGTCACAAGCCTCATCTTTTCATAGAACACTCTGACCGCTTTCACTATAACGAAGAAAAATGAGAGTGATTTCAGTCTGGGCTAAATGCATTGACAGTCAGGCTAGTTAGTGGAGATTTGCACTTGCCCGAATCAAAGTGTACTAGCCCAAACCATTTTTTGCATATTTTTTTTTATCAATTACATGTATGAATTATTTTCAATTTATGCACTATTTTACACTTAATAATCAAATGACAAAAGGACATTTTTACCAATACTTGAAAATTTATGATTACGTACGAGACAGTTGGGCTAGCATCAGGGGAAGGTTTACCAGCTGGCAATGTTTCTACTAGTCTGGGACTACAGGCTTATAAATGCTAAAACCCTGACTGCAGATATGGACTGTTACAAGTTTGTGCAAAATGTCAATTGAGAAATGTCTAATTTTATCATGGGTGAATGTGTAACATCCTGTGTATTTTACAAGCTCAGGCAGTGCATGAATGTATAACATCCTGTGTAGGGTAGGGAAGTGTGTGAATGTGTAACATCCTGTGTAGGGTAGGGTAGTGTGTGAATGTGTAACATCCTGTGTAGGGTAGGGTAGTGTGTGAATGTGTAACATCCTGTGTAGGGTAGGGTAGTGTGTGAATGTGTAACATCCTGTGTAGGGTAGGGTAGTGTGTGAATGTGTAATATCCCGTGTAATCTGTTCGGCTGGGTTGTGGGTGAATGTGTAGCATTTTGTGCATATTAACAGGTAGAATTGGGGGTGAATGTATAAAATCCTGTGTATATTTTTTGGAGGCAGGGTAACGGGTGAACATGTACCATCCTGTGCACATTTGGATGTAGGATAACAGGTGAACTTGTATCATCCTGTGTACATATGGAGGCAGGATAACAGGTGAACTTGTAACATCCTGTGTACATTCGGAGGCAAGGTAACGGGTGAACGTTTACCATCCTGTGTACATTTGGAGGCAGGGTAACGGGTGAACGTGTACCATCCTGTGTACATTTGGAGGCAGGGTAACAGGTGAACGTGTACCATCCTGTGCACATTTGGAGGCAGGATAACAGGTGAACTTGTAACATCCTGTGTACATATGGAGGCAGGATAACAGGTGAACTTGTAACATCCTGTGTACATTCAGAAGCAGGATAACAGGTGAACTTGTAACATCCTGTGTACATATGGAGGCGGGGTAACGGGTGAACGTGTAACATCCTGTGTACATTCGGAGGCAGGGTAACGGGTGAACGTTTACCATCCTGTGTACATTCGAAGGCAGGGTAACGGGTGAACGTTTACCATCCCGTGTACATTCAAAGGCAGGGTAACGGGTGAACGTGTACCATCCTGTGTACATTTGGAGGCAGGGTAACAGGTGAACTTGTAACATCCTGTGTACATTCAGAGGCAGGATAACGGGTGAACGTGAGAATTCCCACAGATATATTGTTAGATCTGTGTGCAGCAGGGAGTTGATGGGATGTGATGTTAGTAAATATGAGGCTGTCACTTCTGATGATGGGACGGACACTGATACTGATGTACCAGCCTATCTGTTACACTCCGCTATAAACCCAGTCATGTTCTCCCCCTCTCCCAATAAACTGCACGCTGCCTACACATATATTCATGGTCCACATTTCACAGTTTATAAATCACACCATTCTATGTTTTTTTAATTAAAAATGAGCAACATGAAAATATCTCTGTTGAAGGTGATTGTGATTTACTGCAATACTCTTTCAGAATATATAAATACTTCCTTCATTGCTCTCCACTATCTTGTATTGGGACACTGAAGCTGCACGTATGAGGCAGGATCTATTACTGGGCGTCCCAATAGATAGACTAATAGAGTAGATCTTATCACATTATAAAATATTCTGTTCGCTCACTGAATTCAGTTTGATGTAAGTCACTCAATGAGTTAGTTCCGTATTGAACAGAATTTATTTCTGGTGGGACGCATGCAGACTGCAGGGCGTGCTGCACCCGTAATGTCAGTGTTTGTCATTAGCAATATTAACCTTCCCAGAAGCCACTATTGTCTGGCTTCATCCCTCAGAAGGCCTGTTCCATCTATGAACCACTTTCAAACGCTCCCTCTTCACAGCCACTAAGAGATGAGACAGTAAGTTGTGATTTCATGTGAGTCTGCATAAGGACACTGAACTGCAGCCATGATGGGGCATATATTTCATATACAGTTCATTGTCAATGGGTTGAGCATGCTCGTGACTTGATGTCTTGCTTTAATATATTCTTGGCTAAATCAGTTGAATCATGAATAATGGCCACATTTTAAAGTAGAAAGCTGATAAGGTTTAGGAAAAAAATACTTCTTTATCTATACTCCAAACTTAACTAATTTGAAATAATAGTTGATGGAATAATCATAAAGGCAAATGGAATCGAGCAGCTATTTGGTCATTTTTAAACATGACTATATAAACATGACTATACAAGTCATGACATATTTTGGTCATCACTGATGCTCAATTTGGTCACATGACCAGTGGAGCCAACCTATTTTTGGTCACATGACCAGTGGAACAAGAGCCATCTATTTGATGTCATGTGACCAAATATGTGTTTGGTTTAAATTGATGCACAGAGAGGATCCAGAGCTTTTGAAGCGTTTCTGGCTCAGCCCAGCATGTAAGTCCATTACGGGTCTCAATCGCCTACAAGTGATCACAAAGGAAGCCGTGACATGATTTAACGAGGTCGTACAAATGTCACTTCTTGATAGAGATAGAGATATCTGTGCTGGTGATCATAACTGCTGGGAAGTTGGACTAATTTCTTGATGGGGATAGGGTTAAATCATATCTTGATGATCATAAATTGCCCTTCAAGTCACCAGTAACAGACAGATCACATTTCCTGCATTCAGGATGCGGTTTAACAGGGTTAGCACTCAAAGTCGTCTATTTCCCAGCAAATGCTTTATTCTGCTTGGGAGCTTTAAATTCACTATTTTTCCCTCAGTATTTGTGAATTGGCAATATGCAACAAATGGAAAATCCATTTTTTATCCATCTCGCTAATGATATCAAATCAGTATTCGCCTTTTAAGCTCTTTACACTTACTATCTATATCTAATACACAATTTAACCATTTTTAATATTTCATATATTCACATACTGTAAAAATCAAAAGCCCTTCATCTCGATCAACACATAAACATTCAACATAAAGAAGTCAGGGTCATAATGAAATGGTCATAAAGAACTGGTTTGTTTATTGTTCCACACCTGTCCGCACATGTCGCGGTCTGCATTCCACCGTTTCCATCACACAGTCTGTGTACAGAGGGATACATTGCCCGGAGGTATTGTGACATCATCATCACAAAACAACTTCTCAATATCCACAGCTGGTCTTTTTACTGGGTGGTCCCCCAGTTCAGATTTTGTAATATATATTACATATTTCATAGTGTCTGATATGCATTTTGTCAAACCTCTAATTGATAACCATAGAGGTATTTGTAGGCAGAAGCAGAGGCTGACCAAATGGGATCGTGCAGCAACAACCATAACCAAATTAGTACCCCATGACCAAGCAAAGAACCAAGCAAACCATAGGGTATATATATTCTCATTCCATTAAACAGTAATGAAAGCAGAATAATTACCAAATTCCCTTCAAATATCAAAAATGCCATAATACCAACATTGTTTGAGCCTGGTAAGCTTGGAGATGTAACAAGTTTTATTTTTCATTGTAAAGCACGAGGGATTGTGAGAATGTCTTGTGTTTGGGTGGTTGTCTGTGATGGCGTCTGCCTGAGTGTAGGAGCATCTGTTAGACAGGCCAGAGTGGCCTCAATGTGCCTCTAGTCTACCTCTTTTGATGTGCTTCATACAAGAACGTCTCCATTACACCCAACAAACCATTCACAACAAACACTCCCCCATATCCTTTACAAGGCATATGCCACCCCATATGTTTCCAATCTTACACACCAAATGTACTTTTCTTGAAAAAAGAAGAAAAAAAAGAAAAGAAAAAATACTTCCATCACTCTTTTGTAGCAAAGGCTGCTAATTGGTTTCCACTTCAATATGGTCTTATTTGCCAATATACACTAGTTAGAACTTCTATCTGAACTAAAAAATAAAGTGAACAGATATCAACAATTCTTTTGGTGCAAATACTGCTAATTGTTTTCTACTTTATAATGGCTTTTTCCCCCATTTTATTAATGTAATGTATTGCCTTTGTCAACACAGCAAACTAATTTTCTAAACAAGGGCAATTTATATAAATACCACTTTGTGTTTTCCATCAGCACAAATTTATTTCAAGTTGACAGATTTTTTTGCTCATTCACGACTTTCAAACATTCACGACTTTAAAACATCTTTGCCTTCTTGTATATACTGTCAAGCTAAGAACAGACTTTTTTCTGAAACCCCTGAGTACAATGTAGGTTACAGCTTTGAACTTAATCAAAGTCAAATCATTTAATAGCCTCAGGTACAATCCTTATGAAACAGCAGGAACTTGATGCCTCTGTGAAACAACAGGAGCCCAATACCTCTATGAAACAACAGGAGCTTGCATACCTCTATGAAACAACAGGAGCTTGCATACCTCTATGAAACAACAGGAGCCCAATACCTCTATGAAACAACAGAAGCCCAATACCTCTATGAAACAACCAACAGGAGCCCAATACCTCTATGAAACAACAGAAGCCCAATGCCTCTATGAAACAACAGGAGCCCAATGCCTCTATGAAACAACAGGAGCCCAATGCCTCTATGAAACAACAGGATCCCAATACCTCTATGAAACAACAGAAGCCAAATACCTCTATGAAACATCAGGAGCCCAATGCCTCTATGAAACAACAGGAGCTCAATGCCTCTGTGAAACAACAGGATCCCAATACCTCCATGAAACAACAGAAGCCAAATACCTCTATGAAACATCAGGAGCCCAATGCCTCTATGAAACATCAGGAGCCCAATGCCTCTATGAAACATCAGGAGCCCAATGCCTCTATGAAACAACAGGAGCTCAATGCCTCTGTGAAACATCAGGAGCCCAATATTTCTGTGAAACAGAAGCCCAATGCCTCCTAGAATATAGACTACTGCAGTTTCAGCTCCTGTCGTAGCCCAATGTTGTGAAACTGCAGCAGTCTATATTCTCTGCAAGCACCTGATGCTTCAATAAAGCTGCAAGGCTTAATGCCTCCGTAAAACTGCAGTAGTCTATTGTCTCTATGGCATTGCGAGGCCCAATGCCTCCATAAAACTGTAGCAGTCTATTGTCTCTATGATATTGCAAGGCCCAATGCCAGTGTAAAACTGCAGTAGTCTATTGTCGCTATGGCATTGCAAGGCCTAATGCCTCCGTAAAACTGTAGCAGTCTATTGCCTCTATGGCATTGCAAGGACCTGATGCCTTGAGAGAACTACAAGGCCTAATACCTCTATGACATTGCAAGGACCTGATGCCTTGATAGAACTACAAGGCCTAATACCTCTATGACATTACAAGGACCTGATGCCTTGATAGAACTTCAAGGCCTAATACCTCTATGATATTGCAAGGACCTGATGCCTTGATAGAACTACAAGGCCTAATACCTCTATGACATTGCAAGGACCTGATGCCTTGATAGAACTTCAAGGCCTAATACCTCTATGACATTGCAAGGACCTGATGCCTTGATAGAACTACAAGGCCTAATACCTCTATGACATTGCAAGGACCTGATGCCTTGATAGAACTTCAAGGCCTAATACCTCTATGACATTGCAAGGACCTGATGCCTTGATAGAACTACAAGGCCTAATACCTCTATGACATTGCAAGTACCTGATGCCTTGATAGAACTTCAAGGCCTAATACCTCTATGACATTGCAAGGACCTGATGCCTTGATAGAACTTCAAGGCCTAATGCCTCTATGACATTGCAAGGACCTGATGCCTTGATAGAACTTCAAGGCCTAATACCTCTATGAACATTGCAAAAAGGTGTCTGGGGCACTAAATGTATTATTACTGCTTGTGGTTTCCATGTTTGCTCATTAGCCATAATTTAGCAATTATCATTACATGTGTCTATTGTAGCATGACAACTGGTTAACCCCTTCAACCCCAAACTAACAGGTTAACCCATTTGTTACCATGCAAAAAGTGCTTTGATTTAAAGTAGGAATCAGCTGCCTGTAATTTCTTTAAAATAGGAAGAATTATTCATAAATAATTATATTAATCATTGACTTGAGTGGAAATTGTATTAATTTTGTTAAAAGATTATTAAACTTAGGTCAAACCGTAATTGATATGAGACAATTGGCAACTGCAGTGATGTCAAAGCGTCGTGCAATTGGCATCAGTGCATGTCCATTCTACGCATATTCATTAAGCTACAGACGGCCAATATGCTTGGCTTCAGGGACGCACATAAATTGTCCCGGCATCCTATACCTGTCTGAACATACAAGCCGGCTCAATGTGACTTTTGCATTACGTTATCCATCGGGAGGATTTTTTTCAATATTTAATTGTGTTTGCAAAAGAAAACATGGCTTTATCATTCGTAATGGCTTCATTTTCATGTGAAAGGTGTATAAATTTGGCAAATTCGATTCTCAAAAGAGTCATAAAACACGAGAAAACAAGCACCCACAGAAGATTCTAATTGATAAAGCTGATTCCAGATCATTACGAGGAACATTTCATATCAGCGTTATATTCAACTCGGTTTTTTTCGATGCATTTCATTACCTAAAATAGTATTGCAGCATAAAAATCTTTCATGTAGTCCCAATACCAATTTGGTTGATCTCTGTATGGCATGAAGTATAATAATAAAATAATTTTTTCAAATTTTTTTTGTGAGATTGTAGTAAGATTACTCCATCCTTACAAGACTACACATTATATTTTCTTGTAAATCTAACCATTTTATCGCAAAAATAATCAGTCTGCCACACATGTAGGATGTTTAGAACTCACAGATAAAAATATTCATTAAATTTTCAGGAGCTTAAGTATTTTATTAAACGTTTTAATGGAAAACACACCTAATAGAAAGATTTCTTTTTCTTTTTCACTGAATTAAACATTCCTTCCAAGTTACAGATCCAACATTAATCCCATCTGCATGGTTTAACAAGGAGAAATCCTTTACTGCTATTTATAATTAACTAACTTAATTAGAGCAATGAAATTTATCCCTGTGGTCGATATCAAGCAACAACAGGATGAGATTTGCAAGTTATGCGTCACACCATACGCAACATCGGACGTTTCTCTACGTTTTCTCTCACTCCATTTACCACAAACATTTCGAGATGACCAGTCGGTCGTCCGCAGAAGCCCTAATGGCTCCCACAAGTCACGACTGCATCTGCGGAATCATAAGGGCCGTCCATTTGTCTCTATCGTAACTATCATCAATTTCTTGGTGGAGGGCCGGCGTTCCCAGAAGGATCGGCAATGCGGCCATTCCGTGATCACTGATCTCTCTGCGAACGTGGCTCGCCTGAAAAATGGCCCTCGCAAAGTTTTAATATTGACTGACCATAAGGGCCAGTTTGCAAGCGAAGCATAAAAATAGGGCAAAATGCCCCCAAAATGTCCCGATTAATATATTGATTGTTTGTTTATTGATTAACTTTATGGGTACAGCCTCAGTATAATGGGAATGTAGAGTACACTACGGCTCCAGGGCTATGACAGCAGACACACAGACAGACAGGCCTGCATCATTCATCACAGCATGGCAAGCATTTTGTCCCTGTATCTGACCTTTGCTATTTGATATCTGAAACTGATTTAGCCCGCAACAAAAATTGTGGTCAGGTTGTGCTGCAGTTGCTTTTTATGTAAACTTTCAGCATTTACCCTTGCTTAGGAGAATATATATAAATATATGTGCTGGTTTTATTTCTTTAATGAGAGCTCCACAAATCATAGCATTATTGTGAAACAAATTATCAACCAACTCTCTTTAACATTCTTTCATCCTCAGCAACATATGTCTTTTACATAATTTTATATAATCTTTAATATAATTTTCCTTAATTCAATCCTAGTATAATTCAAAGGGCACACAAGGTCATGGGCAGTGGAAGTTAGTTAGAGTTCAAGCTTAGTAGCACCAGCTCCTCTGGGGGTTGATCCAAAGGTTGTGGATTCCATTCTCGGCCATCTCAGATTTTAACTCATCATGAAATTTCTCATATGAGCTGAGGTCCTGGAAAGTTAACTCTTTGTCTGTGTAAATCTGACTGGGTGGGTTGTCATGTCAATGACCTGTGACATGACAATTCAGTGATTTGATTGATCTCATGATGTTTCAAGGTTAATATATGTACATTTGTTTCAGAAGGATGACAAGAGATACAATACTACAGACAGGAGGGTATCAACAGTAATCAATGGAAAATCTGTTGCAAGAATAACAATTAGCTTAATTGAATTTTGCAACATTAGTCAAGAAACCAAATGAAGTCCTGTTTAGGCAAAACCAAACATATATACAAGGCTATAGGGTATGACCATATATCAATTTGAACTGGACTTTGAATGATAAATTATATGAATAATACAATGTTTATTCTGAAATCATCATAATTACGGTACATAAAAGCAATTATTTATTTATAATTTAATGGCACACAAAACTACATCTAAAATTAAATTACACTGAGAAATAAATCATTCTTAGCATTTTGCTGGGAGGGCAATGTGTCCGACAACCAAACAAGGACTATCTGGCACACTCCGCACCTGGGGCTTTAGGGGAGCATACGGTACCTCTCGTTGGACAAAGTTTGCCCAAACGAAATACCAAATAGGATCTTGGCAAACACGTGTTGTGTTACACACAAGTCTGTAATGTAATATTCACTGCAAGAAAGCATCATAAAACTTCAGTTTTTGTCACTTTATTTGCCTAACATGGACGTTTGAAGGACTTTTACATGGCGGTAATATGTCCCATGAGAGATGTTCATACCTCATAAAGTTTGGGATAGAGCATGGGATGGGTTTCATGACAATTTTAAACATACACTAACCAATTAAAGCATCAAAATTGCTTTTTTCTTGATTATTCAAAATGCACATTAGCCAAATGTAACAAAATTTATGAAAATTCGACTTAGATGGCTTCCTGTCAAAAAATTTCAAACCCTTCCCTCTCTCTATCCCATAATCCCTTATCACGTCTGATAGAATATTTCTCTCCACTATGAAATAGGAATCGGTAGTACCCAGGCTTTTCAAGGAGTCTATCATCTCTAGTCAAGTGCAAACATTCTTATATTTGACTTCTACTAGTAGTATAATTTACCTCTCTAACCCCTTGCGCATCATTATTTGTCCAAATTCTTGTTTTGCAGAAAAGTTTTACACATCTTTCACAATGTAAGCTTCAAATTGAGAAATATTTCAAGAAGACTTTATGCAAAGGTTGGCATTTCAAACTTTTCTTCAAATTTGTGTCCATATTTTTTGGACAAGAAGACACCAGACCTCTTTCTTAACGCCAAAATATTTACAAAACCTCATTGTCTGCTTCTGAAAGACCTAAAAACATCATAAAATACAGTGGGACTTGACAATAGATTTGCTTACACACACTATATTGCAGTTTGGTGTGAAACTTGAAGGGTCAATTTCAGCTTTGATGAGGTCAAGATTTTAACCATAAGTTTTTTTTAGTTACAT
This sequence comes from Amphiduros pacificus, assembly GCA_949316495.1. Lineage (NCBI taxonomy): Eukaryota > Metazoa > Annelida > Polychaeta > Phyllodocida > Hesionidae > Amphiduros > Amphiduros pacificus. Next base: position 42,482,327 of record OX439008.1, on the reverse strand, counting down.
ACTGCCATGAAAATATTACCATTCAATACCTAACAAATTTCCTCACTTCTAAGAAAGCATTTTCATCAGTTTATTTGAGTCGTACCACATCAAAAAGAGATTTATACAAACAAAAAATTCCAGTTGACTCAGAAGCCATTTTTTTCAGTTCAGGCAGGTTCAGTTGATATGGAAATTTATAAATTCTTCACCAAATCTTTTATGGGATAACTTGAGATTTTTTCTGTTTCCCATTTAGGCAAGTTATGGTAGGTATATAACTGACATACCATATTTATGCAGTTATTGCCATGTTTGAGGGGAAAACATGTTGTCGAGTAGTGTAGGTCAAAATATTTTATGCTAGGAATATGAAATGTTGTTACTGCCTTCTCCAACATTGTGCTATCTATCATATTTGTAGGCGGCATGCATATATAATATATGATACAACTCAAACTTATATCCTCAGGATTGTCAACAAGTTGTCATTTTGTTGATATCTTTAAGTTAAATACTTCATCAATACTTATATTGGTGTTATTAGCACAACTTTGATGTTTTGAATATTACTTTAGCCACCAGGGTTTTGTGGTGAGCAAATAGCAATGACTTCTTTAAATTAATATCAAACATAGGTTGGTATTGAATCAGTGCTATCTCGGGCGAAAAACTATTTTTAAAAATGGTCCCTCAGATTATGGGAAGTTAGGTTTCACATTTACAGTACAGCTTTGACCTGAATTTTTTCTGGTTAACAGGACAAAAAAGTTGGCTTAAAAGCATTGACTAGCTCATAAAAAACTCCATTTACTTTCAACAAACCAAGAACAGCTTGAGGAACATACATGTGTACTTTTGCATGAACAAAATTCTGATTTTTTTTCTTTCACAGAGTATACTTTTTTATTTATATACTTAAAATAATCAAGAAAGAATGAAAGTTTTGATTAGGAGCAAAGTAGGAGCTGAACATATATAGTGAACCGATAACTTCATCCCCAGAGTCATTGCGTGACTCCATGTGGTCCCAACCACTAGTCATGAGACCCTATTTGGTGCGTGACCATATAGATGTCTGTCTCTGACGGTATATATGTAGCCATGTCAAATGTATATTTCATCTCACACAAACTTGAACCATTAGTGTTAACCCCAGGGTCTACTTGCATGACCGTACACAAGTTTGTCTCTGACTGTAATACATGTAGCCATGTCAAATGTCAGACTAAAAGTCAACAATGAATTGAGCCCAGTAATCAATTAAGTAGAGTATGTCCCCACTTTAACATTAACTGACAATTCACCATTTGCGTTGGCAGATCCATTGTTTTCCAGTTGCACCTGTCAAATGACAGGTTACCAGTCAACTCCTCATTGTCGGTAATTTGATAATTCTGCCTGGTCAAAATGGCCGCAAATTATAATTAATATTCATGCAGTGACGGAGTAGAATGTCCGGAATTTGACGGTTTCTGGTCGGGGAGCAAAATGGCTTGTGTAAACATGTGCAGTGAATAGCAACCTAAGCTAATTTTGGCAAGTGTTTTATCCGAATCAGCTTTCTGTCCATTGTTATGAGTGCTAAAACTTTATCTATCTGCTTCTTAAAACCCATATATTTCAGATTGCAAAAATTTGAATTTTCAGACAGCTAAATCCTTTATTTTCATATAGCCAAATCTGCTATTTCTCAGATAGCAAAAACCTTCATTTTTCTGATTGCTAAAATCTTAAATTTTCAGAAAGCTTTATTTTTCAGGTAAAATTCTTTTCTTTTCTATCATTAACTTTATATGCAGTTTAGCCATTCCAGAACTCAATTTAAATACATTTGACTTTGGTGTGACTCTATTTTGTTTCACAAACCATAGACATACTAAATATATTATTTACACATAGTAAAAGGATAAAACTAGAATTTGTCATTTTATTTGGTAGTGACTAGGTATGATAGTGACTAAATAGGTATTTGGCTCCAACAATTATGTTTATAGATATGATAAGCTACAAAATGATTACATAAGAGTGACAAGCGTGACTTTATATTAATGATGCTGTGAATGCTTAGACTTGACTGACAATAGAAACAGTTCTGACACCTGAGTGGCTACCAGCATCCGCATCACTGGGCTGACATTAATACAATCCTAGTCAAACATCAAGCATCGCCCCAACCACTCTCCATTGTCTACCAACAAAGCAGAATTCATTACTGGTGCTGTATTATCCGCGGCTTACAATGTTCAGGAGGGATATTGACTCTGGAACGGTTGCTTGTCAATTGTTCACCGTGGGTGGTATACCATACACTCCAAGTCACTCCCGGCCCCATGGCTAACACTCCCGGCCCCATGGCTAACACTCCCGGCCCCATGGCTAACAGCATAGCATACCTGTATCTGTTCATCATTCAAAACATATTTTTCGATCTCAACACACATGGGTGAGGTTCAAACTGACAGAGGGATTCTTGAGTGTTTGTGTACTGGTCCTGAATCCATAAGTTATCAAATAATAATGATAATAAAAAAGATATCAAATATCAAATCCCCCCCCTTTCTTTAATTTCTGGCAACGGGCCTGGGATCCAGGTGTACTAATTGAGAGAATTCCGTGGGGCCCTACCCACAATGCAACTCCTACCCACAATGCAACATGGAGGAGCACTCGCGTGGGGATCAGCTGATCTTTGTTAATTGATTACCGCTCTTGTAGCAGCATCGTACATCACACATCAATATTGAAATGCACATTAATATGGCGGCAAACCTGCGTGCTCCTGTCGCGTCGCTTTGTGCGGTGTAATGATGTATTTCTTGGCCCTTTCATATTACAGGATAGAAGGTATTAGATTTCTGCTTTCGAAAAGATCTTACGATGATTCACTCAATAACATCCCCTGGCATTTCTTATATACATGCATACATACATACGTACGTACGTACGTACATACATATGTAGGTACGTACGTACATATGTACATACGTACGTACATACGTACGTATGTGTGTGTGTGTGTGTGTGTGTGTGTGTGTGTGTGTATAAAGCATGGGGCATATCCTGAATAAAATATCATCCAAACCATTCAATGTTACTTTTTAGAATCAAGGAATGAACTATTATATAAATAGATTGTAATCAAATTAACACTGTTTTCTTTAAAACAAGTTTACAGTTAGGACATCAGATTCTGAGAATATGCACACTTTTTTTGACTGATTCATATTAGAGTACATGTATATGATAAACACACACACACACACATATACGCACCCAGTTGCTAGCGGTGCTTATAGTTCATTCACGGAGTGGGTCCCCTGCAGACACATTGTGTGTTTCTTAATGTGGATGCAAGCACCGAGGATGCTCACTTGTGCTCCTAATGAATTGTATTCATGTTTTAATAATCTTCATAATTGTCTCCGATTACTGACGAGCACTACGATCATGATAACCAAATACTTTTTTCACGTTCCATGCTGAAGTTGTCTTCAAATTTGAGCTAAATGTAATATAATCTCAGAATTAGTAATATTAATATTTGATGAAATTAATACCTATTATTGCAAATAATTTGATGTTAACCAGTTTAAGGCAAACTTTTAATTTGGTCATTCATAAATGTGACCATATAAAGTCACACACAGTCATTGAATGAACATATTGTGCCATGCATGATGTGTGCATGACCAAAAAGTGCCAAGCTACATTTGTGCATGATGAAATATTGCCAATGGTCATGCGTGAACTAATTTAATCCTGTTAATGCGTGACCAAATAGAAGTTTGATTTCAGATGGTAGCATTAGGTGGAAACCTTTCATCGTGGAGGAACCCTCTGAAGATTGGTGATTGTTAAAGTCAGCTGTTATTTTTCAGCACTGCAATCACCAGCACTGAACCTTAAGGGATTCCGATATGAGACGTGCCGATCACCTCTCTTCAGATATGACCTCATACATTTCAATCATAGGGGTCAGTCATTATTTCTGCCTTCTGATCCCGAGTCGGCCGTCATTATCCGCCAGATCAAAGACTGATCAGCAATGATAATGGCGTCCACTCGTGGAAAATCTCTCATAAATCGCTGCCAGACGGCACCATCTCAAGTAATAATCTGCAAAATTGCCATGGCAACACACAATACCAAGTATCCTTCACTCCACCTGATGACCTCCAAACAGAACGCAGGCAAACTCATCTCACACTTCTGCCAAACAACTATCTTGTCCCCCACCCACCCCTCCCTCTCTAACTTATTTGTCTAAAGATTGTGACATTTTGTGGTCTTTTTTGGCATTATAAATTATTTTGCAGTAACACAGAAATGCTTATTCTAATTTTTATATAGATTGATTCCAAAAACCTATGAAACCTATGAATGTCAAGAAGGGCCATTTCTCACGCTCCCCTCTGGAATTCATTTGTCTGAAGATAATGACATTTTGTAGCCTTTTTAACATTATCAAACATTTTGCACAAAGATCTGCACGAAAGAGAAATAAATGCTTATACTAATGGTAAAAAATAGAATGATGCCAAAATCTTGTTCATCATCATGTCCGCGGTAGGAAGAATCAAAATATGGTCACTCTAATATCGTGAATGGCCAAATCGTGTCATTGTGACCTCATTTGGGGCTGCTTGTGTGTGTATTATTAGATTCTCAGTGCTGAATGAATAGAAATGAAAATTTAGAATTTCAGTTATTAAACCCTTTAGATCATTGACTCTGTTTCAAACCTGGATAAAAGTTCATGATTCAAGTAGTTTGACTTCATTATAATGATAACATTGTAACAAGTAGCAGCCCTACAGAATGTTAGAAATGATGCCATTTAAGTCAGAACAATAGTTCCATTATCTCCTTCCCTATGTTAGATATTGATGTTCTTCCCATCCATTAAGTGTTAAATATCTGTCTTGATCTATCACAGTGATCTATTGATAACTTAATATATAGAACTAATAATCTCTTCAAAAAGAGGACCTAGATGTGGTAAACATCAACAGTTTTGCCCTTGATTAGCTAGGCACCACAAACAAAGGGTTAAAATAATGTCTCTAAATGTAAGTGCTTGTCTGAATATTCCCTCCCTCCATCATTTTTCATGCATTACCACACAGCCCCTGAGAAACGGTTAATATTTTTTGCTAACAATTATTTCATGTTTCACATGGAATCAAGAGCAGGACGCGTTTGTCATCCAAACCAGCAATTATTGTTTCTAAATGATATTGAGACAATATTTTTATATAGATTGATTCCAAAAACCTATGAAACCTATGAATGTCAAGAAGGGCCATTTCTCACGCTCCCCTCTGGAATTCATTTGTCTGAAGATAATGACATTTTGTAGCCTTTTTAACATTATCAAACATTTTGCACAAAGATCTGCACGAAAGAGAAATAAATGCTTATACTAATGGTAAAAAATAGAATGATGCCAAAATCTTGTTCATCATCATGTCCGCGGTAGGAAGAATCAAAATATGGTCACTCTAATATCGTGAATGGCCAAATCGTGTCATTGTGACCTCATTTGGGGCTGCTTGTGTGTGTATTATTAGATTCTCAGTGCTGAATGAATAGAAATGAAAATTTAGAATTTCAGTTATTAAACCCTTTAGATCATTGACTCTGTTTCAAACCTGCAGAAAATATAAATCACTGATGTACCCTTTATCAAATGATTTATATCAAGAAAATCAATGATGCATCAATATGCAATTCACTGTAAAACACAGGCTGAAATCAAAACGATAAATCCTGTCTCTGGCCCAAAAATAGACTGAGGATGGAATGAGTCATCTAAATGGGTTTTAACCCTTAACATGCTAAATGGTGCCATAGATGTAACTAATCAGGCTGCTACAAGGTGTGAGGACCTTGATAATTACCTGTGAAGTGGCTCGTTAACCTGCACAGGTGTGGCTTTGATCCTGACTAGGTAAACCAGAAAATGTGATTAACCTCTCAAAAACACCAGGCTATAAATACATGTTCATAGAATTTGGACAGGGAATGGTACTGCTTGCTGGTTTACAAGCCATTTCTTCTAAGCAAAACATTCTTTTGTACTCAAACAATTTTGGAAATATTACAATATGTTTATCTTTGGGTAAAAATCAAGAAGTCAAACGGATCAACTTGCACCAATATGATTCTCTCTGGGGGGTCTGGAAATAATCTTGACAAAAGTGATTAGCATGATTAGGAAGTAGTAATCCAATAATCCCAGATTATCCAGCACTAATTCATGCTATATTAGTGTGTGACATAATCCTGTTGTTGATGGATACATGGCCCTAATTGGTACACTGCTTGCTCAGTATGTAATTATTTATCTGCTTCTCCACATATTACTCCCAGCAAATCCACACATCTGAGTTGGCGTATCTCCCCTAATTACTGCCCAGTTGAGAAGATAATTGCACAAATACTGTATTGATATAAACAGTTGACTGTGACCACATTGAGTCATCTTAATGGGTTATATCTAAGTGTGACCAAACTGGTGCATGACTTGAACTGTATAAAGGACAACAAATAGTTTTTATCTGTAGACATTATTCTAAAACAGCAGGGCATCCTCGTGGCAGGCTTCTGATATCTGTTCTGATATAGTTCGTGTCCAGAAACATTTATTCCAGAAACAATCATATAATCTGAGGAACATATGATTACCTGATATAGCAAAAGAATTTACATGATATAGCAAAAGAATTTACGTGATACTGCAAAGAAAGATTCCTGATATAGCAAAAAAATAAACGGGACATAAAACAAGATATAATGCTATTTACAGGTTTGACTTTCTATATCAGAATGTAACATAATGTTCAATAACTTGTGTCTTTTATCAATTCTAATATTATGGCATACCGTAATTTTTCTCTCTTGTTCAAGAAGCAATGATCACAATGAAGCAGTATATTTTAGCTTAGAGTAATAAATATAAATATATATATATATATGTGTGTGTGTGTGTGTGTGTGTGTGTGTGTGTGTGTGTATGTGTGTGTGTGTGTGTATGTATATTACTCTTAGATCCTAGTCATCCTCTGGACCCTGAGGTATTTTGCTTTAGATATATACCCTCTTATCTCTTCATTCACTCAGTGAGCGACTTTCATTTCTGAACACCAATTTTCTGCTGCAGTGTCCTCAGGCCCCAAAGTTTCTGAAGCAGGGAACAGCATTGTTACATAATCCATTGTTCTCTCCCAACAACAGTTGCTAAGGGCGTGAGGTGTGTAATCCATTACCCTGTCAGAACAGTGTTGCCTTCCTGATGTATTATACTTTTCCATTATAAATATTTCATTGGAATCGTCTTTTTTCCTAACCATAATCTATCATTTGTTAATTCTACAGAAATCTGCAAAAATGTTTCAAAGTTTATTTTAAATGAATTCTGCAATGCTTCCATGGCAATAAATCTGATATCCATTTATTCTGATTATTTTATTCAGTTAACATAAATTTGTTTCCAAAACAGGAACGGATGGCAAATCTTAATACACATATTAATATAAATTGTTAGATATTTGTGTTATAACGATACTGACATAAAAAGGTTGTGTACAATTTGCCATTGCACTGCCCACATATGTGATTACTGGAACTGCTTCAAGTTTGAGTTACAGTTGCATTGATTAAATACCTGGTATTTGTAACAGACCTTTCATATAAAATGAAATTTTGACCTTTTATATAAAATGATAATTTGACCTTTGTATAAAATGATAATTTGAAGATTAAATATCACTATAAGCTGTTGGTGATCATCTCTGGTTAAGATCTTTACATCCTCAAATAACATTATTGGTTGAATATAGATTAGCGAAGCTGGCTGTGTGATATTGCTAACACCTTCTTTCAAACATCTCATACATTATATGTTTATATCCTCTATCCTCTACAAAATTAATAAATGTTATAACCATGGTTCTTTAATATGGTCAGAGTACTATGGATAAAAGTTCATGATTCAAGTAGTTTGACTTCATTATAATGATAACATTGTAACAAGTAGCAGCCCTACAGAATGTTAGAAATGATGCCATTTAAGTCAGAACAATAGGTCCATTATCTCCTTCCCTATGTTAGATATTGATGTTCTTCCCATCCATTAAGGGTTAAATATCTGTCTTGATCTATCACAGTGATCTATTGATAACTCAATATATAGAACTAATAATCTCTTCAAAAAGAGGACCTAGTTGTGGTAAACATCAACAGTTTTGCCCTTGATTAGCTTGGCACCACAAACAAAGGGTTAAAATAATGTCTCTAAATGTAAGTGCTTGTCTGAATATTCCCTCCCTCCATCGTTTTTCATGCGTTACCACACAGCCCCTGAGAAACGGTTAATACTTTTTCTAACAATTATTTCATGTTTCACAGGGAATCAAGAGCAGGACGCGTTTGTCATCCAAACCAGCAATTATTGTTTCTAAATGATATTGAGACAATATGATTGTCTCAATACAGACAGGCAAGTGGCTCACTTCGGTTCCATTACTCATTCCACTCCTGTTAGCATGGTTAATACCAGATTAGTACCGCCAAGCTAATCTCTGGATGGGGAGGGTGGGGAGGGTGGGCCCAACCATAAAAAAAACTCCCTCCCTGCAGCATCAGGTCTGCATTGCTAATTACTTTATTCTTGGAAGTATACTTTGTTTTTCTTTTTTATCAATGTATTTTCCCAAAATATATGGACAATGTTAATAAAAAAAATGTCATGTCTTTGGTATTACATATTTCATTTTGAATATACTTGAAAATTGACAAAAAAATGTTTGTCAAGAAGTATTTTATGGGAAATATTGCATAATCTCATGTGGGACATTATATTACTGCTCATTTCATTCTCTGCTCCAAATTATCACAAACAAAACATTTGAATAAAAATATCATTTTAAGGTATAAATTTATAAATCCATATCAAATATGCAACACAACACATTCCTTTTTTCCTTCTAAATTTAAGCTTATAAAAATAATACAGGCTCGGGTATTTCATATACTGTTATATTACTCCTAGATTTGGGCAACCAAGTCCTAATGTGCAGCAATATGCATTAATGAGATCACGAAACTAAAATAACATTATTCTAGTTGCATATTATTTTAGTTCTAATATTGACACATATAATTGGCACAAGACAAATAGAGGTGTTGTTTCACACCCAGATTAGAAGTAAGGGCGATAATGACAATAATGTGTTTCTAACACAACACTCTGTGTCAGCTTATCAGTGTTATATTACATACTGTGCAGCCTATGACATAATCAACCAGACCGGAGATATCTGGACTGGGTTGTGTGAACAGGCTCTCACTGACTGTCTCAGTGCTTAGAGTAATATACATTACCAATTCTGGATTAATTTTGTCAGGCCAAAAGAATAGTAACCTTGTTTCTGATAAAAAAAATAGGGGGTAGATTTTTATTTTTATTTTATTTTTATGTTTTTTTGTTAAGTGATGAAATATATGGCTCTGTTCTAGAACGTGAGACCGGTCAGAGGGACATCCACCATTTCATACACTACTGTAAAGAATGAATCGCGGTGAAATTTTTTTTTTCAATATCGAAAAACGGTTTTCAGTATCTTGTCACTAATAAATATGGCAACATTGGGATCATAATTTCAAGTGCTAAAAAGTATAATTAACTTGCTAAACTGGAAGATTGAAGTTCAATGTCAAGGAAAATTTGTGCATTTTGTGCACATCCTGTTAAAACACATCTTCTTAAAAAGCTTCAATCTGTGAAATAAAATGACTTACTGATGTCTAGATGGTATGAAATCCACACAAAGAGTCCAATGAAAGTTTTGTCCAGCCAGTTTTTGGTAATTCCAAGGCTAACCCTGCTTTTTTACAAGATTTATATCCAGTCAAAAAGTGATCAGTGAACCAAATTTTTCCCTCCATTTTGGAAGTGTCCACTTGCCTCCAAAAAGCCCATTTTACTTGTAGGCAGAGGCAAATTATGATATCTTACTTATATTTCATTTATAAGAACTGATAAAACTTGTAAAAAATACCAAAAACATTGAAATTAATAACTAATTTTTTCCATATTTTAGGAAACAATGTTCAGTCAAAAAAAAGCATAAACGTCCAGCAAGTGTACATTGGTGTTGGAGGAGGCAAGCAGAAAATTATAGGGGGGAACATTTGGTGTAGACAGTATTTTTGGTGGGAGCAGCCATATTGGTAGCAGTGGGTAGTGAAAAAAGAAAGAAGAAGGCACAAAAGAAAACTAGACAATGGTAAATAGGGTGGCCCCTTCATGGACAGTCCAAAGAGATGTCCACCAGGGAAATGTGCATATTTTGAAAGGATTGTTATGGCATTATTTCACCACAAATAGTGAACATTTGGGTTTTTTTTGTGAGGGGATGTGATCTGACTTTCATATGGTGTGGTCAATGTCACCTTGAAGGTCATTAGATTGTGAATGGATTTTTGTATACTTTTGACCAGGGTCAAAAAATCTGCACATATTTTGAGACTCCTTGTCCAAAAGTGTCCAATTTGAAATTCATTCTCCTAATCATTGGGTGACTAAAACATGCAAAAAATCTTTTAATATATCAAGTATTGTATTTGGTGTTGGAAAGGTTTTCCACTCCTACTCAAAATAGTCAGTCATTATTTGAACCAATCTTATTTTGTAGACCAAAAATCATGTCAGCAGTTGATATGGTTGAACCAAATTGTTCTAGGGAAATCATCAAAGTAAATTAAAAGCACAATATTGCTGATATGAATACAAACAAGGAAATTATATTTGCCCATCTATATTATCATATATGTGCAAGCAGTTGAGGATTTGGGATATTATGTGCCCTTTTTTCACGATGCGTCAAAAAGTGTCCATACCCCAACTTTGCTCATCTACACTAGCTTTTTGTAACTTATAGATGTGCATCATAGGACATATTCCATTAAAGTTCATGACTATAAATTGAATGGTCTAGAATGTGTAGAATAGGTTTAATGATTGTTTTTAGGCCAAAATATGTCAAAAAGTGTCCTTTGTTTGCAAAAAAAAGAACACATTTGCAATGATTGGCATTTATTATTACAATATTATACTTTAATTTTATGCTACAAGGAATATTTCAGTTAAGCACACCTTCCTGGCATGATTTTGATTGAAAGGTACCTTTATGAAATGAGATTCAATAAAAATCTACCATTTTCCCCTTAAAGTCAAAAAACATCCATAATTTGGGCCAGGAATCGAACATATTGCTTATTTTTCAAATAACATATTTCTACAAAATATCCTTATTTTTAAACATGCCCAGGGCAGTCATGTATATTTCAATGGCATAAATACTCCAATTTTTACACCCCTGAAAAAGTTGGACTTTTCTTGACATGTCAAAAAAGCACTCATCTTCAGTTTTCAGTTTCTGACACCTAATCAATTTCATCCCAAGTATCATTATATGGTAAATTCTATACACTGAACCTGTCCCCACTCCCAGCCAGGAGAATTAAATCAAATATTAATTTCTAATTTTGCTGAGATCTGAATTAAATTCAGATTTGCTTTTTTTATGAAGCATCCATCTTTTGGTGTTATTTCCACTTTTTTTTGAAATCACTGGAATAAATCCATTATCCTTCCATGTAAGCATGTAAGAGACCAAGGGGCACCTATGGATAAAACAACCTATGAAATTCGTGCACGTTCCCAAATTCGAAAAATCATGCAAGTTTGGGTCTCACGTTCTAGAACAGAGCCATATTGAAAATGGATATATTTCAATGACCTTAAAATTGAAACTAAGTCTTTTCATCCTAAAAGTAAACAAAAAACTTTCAGGATGGTTGGTTTGAACGAGGGTAGGTAGGGTAATTGGAAACAAGCTCCATCTAGTGAGAGCTTTGAGTGGGGATTGGACACCCGAGGTGAGTGTCCCAGTTCCCCATCTCAACATTAGATATTTGCCTAATCCCTGCATCCTGCATCCCTGCGCTCATCCGAGGGTTCTTATGTCACTGACATCATTTGAGGCAAATTATCCATTGTGATCATGGATGTGAGGGGACAATGTCTTCACACTCTGGCAAACCTTATTACAATTCTAGGTGATACCTCAGCCATTGCTCTGAGTGATAGTGAGTAGTGAACTATTGTCAGGTAAAGTGCATAATGAACATTCTAACTGCCGAACAAATTACTTACCAAACTACTTACCAAACTACTTACCAAACTACTTACCAAACTACTTACCAAAATTGCCTACCAACATTTCTATCGTCAAAATTACAATTTCTCTACTGTGTATTATATTGGTAGTATTGCTAGTGGTTCAATCTTCTCACTGAGAGAGAAGTCCTGTTTTGGAGCATGCAATTTCTCATCATTTCATCAGGTTAATTTCTAATCATATTAAGTTCTTGTCATTTGGAATCAACACTGATCATTATTCTGATGCTAGAGAATCACTCTCCATTTAATTTTGATAAACTATCAGACAATATCTACAATAAATTGTGAACATGTTGCAAGCATTCTATTTTCGTCATCACCAAGTCAATGGCTATTTCAACTGCAAACAATTATTAGAGCAAGCCTTAGAGGCCCCTCAAGGGGGGTGTGAGTCATGGGCTGGTATGAAGGCAGCACCACTGGACCCAGGGGGGACGCTCACAATGTAGTCTACAATCAGAAAACTATCATGGTACTGTCTTATTCACGGCACCCGAGGGGGGACACTCTACAGACCAGGCTATACGACTGATGCAGGATGTCTCACATACAGCACCCAGGGGGGTCACTCTTGGGATATCAGATGACTCTTCTATCCTGTCCATCTCAATCATACCATTTACACCCCATACAGTACAAAATGACATCCCATAGACAATACATGAAAGCAGATCTACATTTGAAATATTGACTTAAAATCTCCAAATCAGAAGAGAATTTGTCTACTGAGTCTTACATTTCAAAAGGAAAACAGTTTTTGCAAATTCTCAGATTATATCTTGATATAATCAACTAATGTGAAATGCACTGTTAAAATGAAGATTAAGAAAAAAAATATAGAGACAGGATAAAACTTCCATACAAAGCCCTGGAAATCTCATTTCCTGACAAATTATCAGACGTATAGGTCTATTGCGTAACTTCATAGCCAGAAGTGTTCCATCTCAAAACTTTGCCATTCAGAAGGGATATTTTCTTTATGCCAGCATTAGGGCTCATTTCCTGGGCTGTATACAGTCTGGTGGATAAGTCATTAATTACACTGATATTCATTAATCCTGCTCAGCTTTTCTGAGGTATATTTTTCCCTGAGGGATTCTCCAGCAATTGTCAGTTCTTGTTTCAATCCAACCTTCCCCTGTGTGCTAATATCTCGACTGTGCTGCTTGGGAAGGCAATCCAACCCGGGGCTGACATCTATGGCAATCAGGCCAAAATCTGACAGCTATGACAATCCAACCCAGGCCAGACAGCTATGACAATCCAACCCGGGCCTGACAGCTATGACAATCCAACCCAGGCCAGACAGCTATGACAATCCAACCCAGGCCAGACAGCTATGACAATCCAACCCAGGCCAGACAGCTATGACAATCAGGCCAAAATCTGACAGCTATGACAATCCAACCCAGGCCTGACAGCTATGACAATCCAACCCAGGCCAGACAGCTATGACAATCCAACCCAGGCCAGACAGCTATGACAATCAGGCCAAAATCTGACAGCTATGACAATCCAACCCAGGCCAGACAGCTATGACAATCCAACCCAGGCCAGACAGCTATGACAATCAGGCCAAAATCTGACAGCTATGACAATCCAACCCAGGCCTGACCGCTATGACAATCCAACCCAGGCCAGACAGCTATGACAATCCAACCCAGGCCTGACAGCTATGACAATCCAACCCAGGCCAGACAGCTATGGCAATCCAACCTGAACCTGACAGCTATGGCAATCAGGCCAAAATCTGACAGCTATGACAATCCAACCCAGGCCTGACAGCTATGACAATCCAACTCAGGCCAGACAGCTATGACAATCCAACCCAGGCCAGACAGCTATGACAATCCAACCCAAGCCAGACAGCTATGGCAATCCAACCCAGGCCAGACAGCTATGGCAATCCAACCTGAACCTGACAGCTATGGCAATCAGGCCAAAATCAGACAGCTATGGCAACCCAACCCAAACCTGACAGCTATGGCAATCCAATCCGTGCCTGAAAGTTATGGCAATCCACCCCAAACCTAACAGCTATGGCAACCCAAACTGAACCTGACAGTTATGGCAATCCAACCCAAACTTGACAGCTATGGCAATCCAACCTGAACCTGACAGCTATGGCAATCCAACCTAAACCTGAAAGATGTGGCAATCCAACCTAAACCTGAAAGCTTTTGCAATCCAACCCGAACCTGACAGCTATGGTAATCCAACCCGAACCTGAGAGCTATGGCAATCTGACTCGAATCTGACAGCTATGGTAATCAGACCCAAACCCGACAGCTAAGTCAATCCAATCCAAACCTGAAAGCTTTCGCACTCCAACCCAAACCTGACAGCTATGGTAATTCAACCCAAACCTGACAGCTATGGCAATCTGACTCGAATCTGACAGCTATGGCAATCCAACCCACTATTGTACCCACAAAATATTTCGATTAATCATCATTCTTTAAAAGAAATAGCATATTCCAATGCAATATTACTTTTGCAACAAAACCTTTTTGCCAAAAACCTAAACCAAATTTGAAGTCCTTTACAAAGACAAGATCAATATTTATTTATCTTCCATTCCATCCAGGATTTTAGACAGGATTCCAGTCATAGAACTTCGATGTGACCCAGAACAATGGCTTCTCCCTCAGGTAGCCATGGCAACCCATTGTGTCATTAGAACCTGTCAGTTTGCATAGCTTGTGTTGTCAGGGAAACACCTGTTTCCCACCACTCCATGTTGTTAGACTGGGGGTATTGGATGCTTCTCCATACAATGTCATCATGCGATCACTCATCTCGAGTGCTAGGTGATCAACATAGCACCACAGGTGAACAGTGTCATCACTTCCGCATATCATATTTTTTTTCATAAGTGGCATTCATTGTCTGATATATCTGCCATGTTTTTTCAACTGTCAATCAAATTTTTCTTTTTTTCTTCATTATTAAAAGAATATGATATAAGATTGTGATGTGAATTGGTGAATACAACCAATACATATCTATCTATTGAGTGCGGTTGTATTTTAGAGCTGAGCTGCTTGGCATGTGCCCTGGGATACTGTGCAGCGAGCAAACAGATAGTCAGCAAACCAGCTGTGGTGGCCTCACGATACCTTGGCCATCTTAGGAGTCTTGTGCTTGATTCTGCTCTCAGTGACCCACAATACTGAAGCGGAAGGGTAAAGCAATGGTGCCTATGGTGCCCTCAAGATAACAAACTGTGTGCTTTCTCTGCTTCCATATCTGTGCAATCATTCCCTGCAACCAAGTTTTGTATGGTGCAAGTGATACACAACAATGGAGCAACAGTTGAGCTAACATGACAGTTTACTATTCAGGTAACATGACAGTGTACTATTCGGGTTCCTATGTCCGAAATTGCCACAACAGCACACCATTCAGGTTCCTATGTCTGAAGTTGCCACAACAGCACAACATTCGGGTTCCCATGTCTGAAGTTGCCATAACAGCACACCATTCAGGTTCCTATGTCTGAAGTTGCCACAACAGCACACCATTCAGGTTCCTATGTCTGAAGTTGGCACAACAGCACACCGTTCAGGTTCCTATGTCTGAAGTTGCCATAACAGCACACCATTCAGGTTCCTATGTCTGAAGTTGCCATAACAGCCCAACTTTTGCTTGGTTCTCTTTAGTCAGGTAAACATCCTACCAGACACAATACAGTCACACTTTGGTCGTAAGTAACATTTTATTAGTCACTTTTATACGTGACCAAATTGATGTTTGACTCAGACTTTTGCTATTCATTATAACTCTTCCCAGATATTGGCTATAAGGTTGTTTATATCCACACTATATAGATATTTTTCAAGAAATGGTAATTACCAAGCAGGCTCTTGCATTTTAAGAGGGTAATATGAAAAGTGTTTGACAATTTATAAGAAGAACATAATGTGAGCTGTGTAATTCTGCAATTTGGGAGTTCTAATAAAACCCCGGGGAGTGATTGGGGTGATAAAACAAACATCTTGTGCTCATTTTCTGCACGGTTAGATGCTATATTCAGACGCACAACATGCTGAATGTTCCCGCTTTGTGATGAAAATTCAAGAGCGCATTAATTCACTTACAAGGTTTTCACACTCATCAAAAAACATGTAAAGGGAGTGGGGAACTCTAATCCATCCCGTATCATGTACCAGATATTAGCATCATTACACAGTGGTGCCCCCTGGGGGAACACTCACTGCATGAACAAATTTGATAAAAACATCATCCGTTAACTTTCTCTATCTCTTATCATTGAGCTCATCGTTTCGCAGTAAGTTAATATCAGTGCGGACATCTTGCCTGCTTCTGTTTCTAGTGTTCCCCGGGTTCATCTCAATGCATATGTAAATCCATTCCATGCCTGTCATTTTGCCTTTTATTTCTTAATATAATTCATCTTGATGATAAATATATCAAAGGAAGTGTAAATCTGTATTTTTGCCATCAGACTGTATAATGATTTCATGCATTTTATATTGAATACAAGATTAAATTTATACCTATATCTTCTATTATTTGCATTCTGTTTGATGTCACTTACAAAAAGACCTGATAATATCTTGTTCACAAATATACTTATGAATATCAAATTTATAGTTGAAAACATCAGTGACTAATATCAGTGACGGACGATGTTCACAAAATATTTAAATCAAACTTACATCACAAAAAAAACCAGAAGTCTGAGAAACAGTTCACATCAAAGCGCAATTAACAGTTGTGCTGATGAACATAGACTTGTAAGGCAGGGGTTAAAACATGGAGAAAATTGCCCGTGTTTGCGAGCCCATTTAGGTGCATGTACAGAGTCATTTTGTACACACAGTCAAACCAAATCCCATCTATATTCTGCCAGGTTCACTAATTGGGATAAATACAAGCTTGCCTCCCAAACTCCATCTATTTCTGCCGGGCACACTAATTAGGATTAATATAATCTTGCCTCCCCGTATTCAGCGATGATTACATCTGTACATCTCTGCATCATCTCATTTTTATTCTAGCCCTGCTCTGCCCACAGATGAATTGTTGCAAATCTTGCGGATGGTAAAGAGATTTGCATAAGAAAAATGTTATCTAACAGCATCTTGCTGTGAACATCTTAAATCCTCCGCATGTTATAACAAAGCGTTTAACAGTAAAGAATTCAAAATGTCAATAAAACATTATGTTTTATCAGGCATAGGCTTTGAGTATAATGAAGAATATAAATTTTGCAAACTGTGTGTTGACAATTTAAATATGTTCACATGATAAGGTCTATCTTTGACATGATATTTACAAAGGAAACAGCAAAACCCATGCTAGTTTTTATAGAAGAGTTTGTGCCAAACATCTATTAAGTCATTCGAAAACTCAAATAAAAAAGTCATTTTTGGTTTTTACAATAGGTCACACTCACTAAAACTAAGCATGACCAAATAGAGTCACACAACAACTTTGTATCGCTTGATCATGTTTTGTGATGACACAATAACTGTCTGTCCCAGACTTGTACCATAAATGTTTTTCAATTCTGATAAACTATGGGATATGACAGTGCACAAGTCACAAGATTTCCCAGAATGCAGCAGACACATCCACTTGTATGATGGCAGAAACACATTCAAGGGTCGCTGAATAATTTCACACATGAAAGAAGTGCTGCAAAAACTTGGCAAGAGAGCTGCGTAAACGGGTCCATCATAGGCGAGAGATAATTATATAACCATAAATATGCCAATAAGAATATGCTATTGAGATATGTTTTCAGACCCAGCCAGATCTCGAATTGGTAATTTATCTGTCCTGCGTAATGTGGTTGCAAGACAGTTAATAGTCTGCTGCTTTCTGGTATTTCTTATTAATTTGGATAGAGCATTTTATGTGGAACCGAAGTCAGGAAAATGTATTATGTTTGGTTTCAGGAGCTGCAAAACAAATTATATATGATGGGGAACCAGCACAAAGAGCGATGAGGACCAAAAGGGAAGTTTAGACTGGTATACATTATTTATCAGGTGGTTGTCATGGTTACACTGCCCAAAATCTTGTTACAAGCAGAAGTTGCAATACGAGCAGGGTGAAAATGTCACAAATGCCACATATCATGCAAAAACCTCAAGCCATATATATCATATATCACATCAACAGAAAATGCATTATTTCTATTATGATAAGTAAAAAAAGGCTTCATCAATTTCAAATTTCAAGTCATGAAACTATGTGATAATAGGAAGAAAAATCTAAAAAAACATTTAGCATCTTGATAAATTATTGTTTAGCAGTAAGAGAAAAACAAGACTTCTACAAATTTTCAAAAAAATTTCTTTCTTTGTTGTAAATTGTTAGAATATAAATGGTTGTGTCTGTTTTCACAAAGATGACTGTATATTTCAGTATGGCTGTAGAAAGCTAAGTGAAAAGGACATGCAGGCAATTATTGGTCATCACACGTCAGGAGGACTGGGCGGTGCCCTCATGTCCCTCGCCTCAAAATGGTGGATGAGAGGCCCTTGGGACCTTTGGGTGGGCCAAAATGACCTAATTCACTAGCAAAACATTGACCTCAACAGATCTCTGCAAGGTCGTTAAGATGGAGGTCCTGATCCGTGGCCACCTGCGAGCTGATGGTGGAATGTTAAACTCACTGCATTATGTTGGGGGGGAGGGGTTTGTTGGGGGGCTGGAGGGGGGGATATGCATTGAGTCAGGACCAGAGTTTATACACAGGATCATCACCATCAATTATCATCACCAGAGGAAGGACAGCCCTGGAAAAAAGCTTCCTGTTTTAAACATGAGGAAAGCTGGTAGAATCGGGTACATTAAGGCGAAGGTGATTGAGTTCAGTTCGAGGATTGCTCGGGGATGTTCACCACATTAAGAAGGATGCAAGCTGTAGGTCAATAGAGAAAGGAAAAGATGGCACAAAACCATTTGGAACACGATTATGGGAACTTTTGTGGTATCTTTTATTCAGATGTGATATTTGCATTAGACAACATGGAAACTTAGCTTCAAAACAGCCATTCAGTGCAATAATGACATTTCACGGTGTATATTTCCAAATGGACAGACCAGATGGTTGTCTCTTTATGCAAAGGTCTATGACCTACTCAAGTCCAGTACATTAGGAAATGACCTTTAAGTAAAGTTTTTCATTGGATTTCCATCAAATTACTGTAAACTGTGGGATAGAACAAGAATACTAAATCTTTTTTATGTCTTCCTGGTGTGAATGATAACTACTTTTTTCCTACAAGAATTTACACTAACAGAATGAAATGTTTTTGATTTGTAGAAATAATATCCATGTGAATAAAAAATCTGTAAACTGATATTGAAATGTTATTGCTGTATATATCTTTCCTATTTCAATGTTTGATCAAAGACAGAATTGCTATGGACCTTGAATTTTACTGTATTTTTCGATGCCACAAGAGGTGGTCTGCTTGCTGCAGATAATGTTCATTGAAGTGTCACAGAAGCTAGACAAATATCAATACACATGTATGTATACATCCATGGATGAAAAGCATAGAAAAAAATACTGACAATATTTTCCAAGTCTTGTGAACACATAATGTCAATGTTATAACAAATTTTATATTTGCTGTGTATGCAAAAGAATTACAATTTGCAAATATAGTATATACTTCACATAAAATATGGATACATATGGAAACAGAAAATGTTATAAATGTTCATCATAGAAACAGACTGAAATATAGATCCTCTTCTTTAAAAAATAAGCAAATTTACTTCTCATGAAGAAATATTATGACATGAAGAAATGTTATGACATGAAATGTAAAACTGACGAGCATGTTAAAAATGTTTGAAAACATTGTAAAAATGACAGCAATTTGGAGACAAAATGGCTCAATGTATGATGACAATGTGGTTAAGATGATTACGGCAAGCATATGAGAATGTCGTGATGGGGATGAGGGAGACACAGGGCTTCTGCCTTAATGCAGGCAAGGCCTTACATGAAATGGGCAATGTTGCTCACCATTATTGTGGCCTAATTAACCACTCATCTCATGATTCGATACAGGCCTCATTAGCGAAGTCTCTAACAACTTTGGGGGTGGTTGTAGTTGTACTATTGTTAAAAAATGTCAATGAAACTATCTTTAGCATACCAAAATAGATGTTGGGTACAATACATGCACAGAATTCTGTAATTATTTCTTTATTTATCTATTGATTTGGAATAAACTGCACATGTTATATAGGTCACATCAAGTCATCCCCATATTAAAAAAAAAGACACATTAAATCAAACAAATTAGGAACATATCAAATATTCAATACGGATTTCCCAGTGGACAAATCTTCTCTGGATTAGGAAACTATCACATGACAAACTCGTCATGCTGTCTCTATGGAATAACAATCTATTTCTGCAAATTAGACAACACTAAAACCTGACTCATGGAAAAAGGATACTTTTCTGGATTAAAAATGCAAATGATGTACAAACATTATCAAAAGTGTTCAAAAAACCTTCATGCAAATATAAGCGGCAACAAAAACCTATTTCTCCACCAGATGTGAGCCATTTTGTGAGCATATTGTTTCACACCTGGCTGTTTCAGGCATACTTTTCAAGAAGACATATGTTATGTGATGCATTTCCATGACCCTATAACTGTAGGAACATAAGATATTTGCAATCATTATTTTATTACACCAGTCTGGGTCATGCATATAAATCACACATCAACATGAACAAATAAGGTCACGCTGGGTCATTACCTGACCATATTGACCATGACCATATTGACCATGACCATATTGACCATGACCATATTGACCATGACCATATTGACCATGACCATATTGACCATGACCATATTGACCATGACCATATTGACCATGACCATATTGACCATGACCATATTGACCATGACCATATTGACCATGACCATATTGACCATGACCATATTGACCATGACCATATTGACCATGACCATATTGAGAAATCTGACCACTTCGAGCCACAAGTGAAGTTTGCATGTTTGAATCGAGCCTAGACCAGCCAAGAACAGTTTGGGCCTTTTTATGCGTGAACAGGTAAAAGTTTGGTCTCAACTGATTTAGACAAAATGGCTGGAAAGATGGCAAATAACTGAGTTATTTTTAATGTCAATTACTGTCTGAGTTTCTCACAAGGAGGATTTTATCATTAATAATTCTATCAATCTGTGACAATAAATCAATTAATTAACATTAAACATTCATAAGACAAGGCAGGTTTTTGCTACAGCAAGCCAAACTGCCTGAAATAATTGTTTTGTAATGATCTAAACTGCCTAACAAAGGAACAGTTCCCCTTTTACTCTGACAAAATTATCCTAATATTCATTAAACATTTGAATATATTAATGTGTTTCTCAGGTTATGGTAATGAAGCAAAAATCAAAAGTAAATACTGGTACCCTCCTCTAGAATATAAAACATAATCAGAATATTCAATATAAACTTTAAATAACTGTATCCTTGTTATATTCAGTTATATTATGTCATTTTTGTCCATTATCATTGCACAGTATTTCACAATTCAATACCTTTTATTACATATCGACTTTCAAAATAATTTCTGTCTTCTTTTTGTTAAAATATTTACATTTGCTATGTGATGCATGATGACCCATACTAATTCATCATCATCTCTATGTGAAATTATCAAAAAGGACCCACCCCGAGGCATTTCATCAAAACTGTTCTCATGCCAAATGCTAGGCCAAATCATGCTATTTTTTTGTTGTACATTCCCAGCAATTTCTTTAAAATTTATCAAATTTATCATTATTTTATGATCTGATAATTTCTCATTGAAATGTTGGAATGATTATAATTTTGTTATCATAGTACATGTATTATTTGGATCATTTGCGAAAAACAATTTATATAAATTGTTAGAATAGTTGTCAACCATTACATCTTTACCACTGATTATATTCTGAACAAAAAAAGAAAGAATATTAACAACTTTTTGAAATCCGATATCCAGCTGGACTTTATCTAGTAGTTTGTCCAGTCTATCTTGTATTAAACTATGAAAATTGTTATTGGAGCAAGAAACAAACATAAATTGCATTTGGCCTACTAATCCCTGGCCCAGGGCCTCCATAATTAACAGTTAAGAACAGGTGGTCTCATTGTTTTCTCATCAAAATGATGTCATGGACATTTAATGATCAAAATGGATTTAAATATCACATTTGTATTTGTTGTTGGACTGCTATTGTCCAATTGTTTGCCCTCAATGACCAGCTGCTAAAATACTGAGGCCCCCTACATCAATACCACCCATCCCATTTGGCAAAATCAACTCATTATATAATGATGTCTATACAGCAACTAAAAGGACAATAGCTACAATAATAAATGGTGAAGATAGGAACAAGTAAGGAAAAAAATAATAGAAACCCAAAGACCCAAGAAACATAAAGACAAAACATCATATGTGCCATGCCCAACAGGACTTGGAACCACTGTGTGATGTTAACAGGATCTATATTGCCAAATCTTCTCTCAAAATATGGCAAGTGAAAAGATGTCAATAATCGCTCTTCAAACTATATAGAGTGCTTCATCACATACCGATGTGTCTTTTGAACATATAATTATGCCCGTGTTGACAATGTTGACACATAATGTCATGTCTGTGAACCTGTGAATTCATGTTAACCTCTCATTAACCTCTACATTGTTTGTTTTAAAAATAGTCACTTATGTGAAATAAATGATGATGACGGACCCAACATCATAGTTGCTAAAGTGGTTTAAGTGCAGTTCGGCTCACCATATTCTATCCTCCATTTTGCTGAACTATTATATAAATATTCAATGTAGATCTATGAATGAAACAGATTTTACGTTACTTTTTGCAGATACAAAAAGTTTTCACTGAAATAGCTAAGTTCTTTAAAAACAAATTTTCAAAGCATTCTTAACTCTTCAAAGAGACCGTTTTAAAGGGTGGTCACAGAAATCACAAAGGATTCTAGATTTGTGCAAAGCATTTGATGTAACAGAAATGCTTCAAGGCCTCTCCACATTTTCCCCGTTTTGTGCACAACACCATCGCAGCAGTATGCAAGTCAATGAACAATAATACTTTTTTCTATCTCCACAAAGGAGAGCATATTCTTCTCCCAAAGTGATGTCAGGATCAAACCTTTTGGCTGATTTTAAGTTGATAGAGATTTAGCTATAGACACCTGTAGTATATTTGTCAAGTTTATCTATCAATGTAAAGAAGATGGCAAACTTTTCATGATCGTGAATAGTTGTCTCATCTTCCCTCGTCAGTTCTCCACTCGAGCAGCCATCAGCTTTTGTAGAGCTTTAAGCTTCGAGTGACACTTGACAAAACCAGGAATCTATACGCCAGTCGAATAGTGTCTGTTTCGGGAAATGTACAAACTTGAAAAACAGACAAACAGGAGTTCAGCAAGTCAAAAACGTCACACTCTGACGATCACACATTTAGCGTCAAAATATTTTGCCAACTGTGACATTGTCAATTCAATATGGTTATTATATGAAATTTAGTCATCCCCTGTGCCCTGTTTAGACAGCTCTTTGCTTGAACATGTTGACTCAAATCAAAGTGTCAAATAAGTTCCCTGTACTCCTTTAAAGGCATTTCAAATTATCGGGAATGCATCATAAAGCCTTATTATGCTTCCATGAAATAATTTAATGAATACAGGTGATGATACGAAATATGGTTGATTCAGGACTATCAAATGCAATTATCATCATGTGAAGTCAATGACATAAAGAGCATTTAATTGCCCTAATTAACATCTAAAAGATGACAAACACATCAATAGGAACATTTACACCTCTACATAACAGACTTATTCTGGCGGCATATTTGTGTTTATTTTACCTGGATCATTCACACCGCCCTCCAGGACACTGCTCCTCAATATGTTTCACAGCTTAATACTCAGGCACAGACATGCATCTCCAATTCGAATATTTGAATGGGGAAAAAAAATCTTGGACGTTATGGTAATGCAATTTTTTAAACATGAAATAAATGTCATGGAAGATTTCAATCAAATATAAAGATTAAGCACAAAGTTAGTATTTTTTTAATATCAGCCGTTTCCACATCCAATGTTGATGTGTTTAAGGTGTCCACTGCCAGAACCCAGCAATCTATGGACATTCTTCCTACTCTTCCTGCATCAGACCTTTAGATGATATAACCTTCACTTGATTACAATATAGATACATAAAGCCATACCGATACATAAATGTTTATCTAAACTGCATGCATTTATGTGAAACAGGCATAATAAAAACACCATTTGTTGAAATTTTCATCTTTATCATAAAAGCAGTGAATATTTGAAAGGTAGGTTTTTGCATAAATGAATAGATCCAGAACCAAAGTGACATTAACATATTACATAATTCAATAGATTTGGAGGTGTTTTTATTCAGAGAGAGTGAATGTGACATTTGGGTTTAAGTCTTTGCCACTCCAGCAGCAGCAACCTTAGCAGCTGGACAAGTCCCCACTCAGAACTGCCACAGCTGAATGTTGTCACCACCTGTCAATCATATTGAACAATATTGATTGACAGTTTACCTGTCAAACATATTGAACAATACTGATGGACGATTTGCCTGTCGATGATAATGATATGGAACAAAATAGTATCAGATCAATGTTGACCGGCCTTCTGCTTGGAGCATTAATCAAGGCTAAACTAAACCATCAATTACCCGTTTATCAATACCTGTCAATCTCCGTACAACATCACTCAAAGTTCCCAAGATCACAAACATTGCTTGTTCTATTAATTACTAACATGTGTTGGATTTTACAAAATCAAACTCACTAGAAATTTAACAAATTAAAGGCTTGCTCAATGGAAATGTGTCCATATACAAATGTATCTATCTATTTATGTATCTATTTGTAGATTTAGATATAAAGAACGGGACATTTAATGCAAAATATATTTTCCAAGGCGGATATTATTCAGATTCTCAGCTTAAAAATCAAAAGGATTCCGCTGTGCCTACATCTCAGAGAAAGAAAACAGACAAAGATGCTCTTATGTGTTGCTTATATAGATCAAAGGATGGATAAGACGATGGCATCTGCCTATCACAGGTAATGTGAATCTATTTGTCTATCTGCAAAGAAACCTCCTCCTCTGCAACATTCAGCTCTTCTCAGTCTTCTTCCTGTACACATTTCTTCATGCTGGAATCATGATTAATCATGATCTATCATGAAAAATAATCATATTTTCAAGTTTTGGCATGATCTCTGCAAAACAAAAACGAACACTGTTTTTGTTATATATTTTTATGTGATTGTTTTTCCTCATAATAGACCTTGCTCATTGATAAATGATCATTTATATAGCTCCTAAGCGTTACAGTGATTAAACACAAGAGAGACCACGCCCAGATTACTGCCATTCTATGGCACAAGCCAGGTATCTGACTCTCCATCCTGCCCACACTGATCACCTGTGTTATTATGAGTGTGAGACTCTTACAACTCCATCCTGCCCACACTGATCACCTGTGTTATTATGAGCGTGAGACTCTTACAACTCCATCCTGCCCACACTGATCGCTTTGCATATGCTTTTTTATTAGTTTGAAACTATTTGAGCTTCATACTGCCAACAGTTAATTTGACACAATATGAAACCAGACTGGTATGGACCAAAATCACCTGATAAAGAATGAATGAGCCTGCGAGATGCCATAAACACCAGTTCTTGACTGTTTGCACTCTGTGACATCAGGTGAAAATTGCTGCACATCGCCGATGATGTCTGCACCTCGCCTGCAGCAAAATCAGGGACGACACCTGCATCTTGTCTGTAGGAGAATCAGGAATGACACCTGCATCTGATCTGATGAAAAATCAGGGATGACACCTGCATCTTGTCTGCAGGAGAATCAGGAATGATGCCTGCATTCTGTCTGCAGCAAAATCAGGAATGATGCCTGCATCTTGTCTGCAGGAGAATCAGGAATGACACCTGCATCTTGTCTGCAGGAGAATCAGGAATGATGCCTGCATTCTGTCTGCAGGAGAATCAGGAATGATGCCTGCATTCTGTCTGCAGCAAAATCAGGAATGATGCCTGCATCTGATCTTATATGACACCTGCATCTTGTCTGCAGGAGAATCAGGGATGACACCTGCAACTTGTCTGTAGGAGAATCAGAATTCACCTTTGCCAATAATTAAACTGATTATAGAAAATCAGATCTCAGCCAGATGACCAAATAACCATGGAAGACAAGTGCCACCAAACTAAAACCAAATTCAAATAAGTGAAATAAGATACTGAAGAAATGTTAAATCATTAAGACTACTTTGCAGACGTCAAAAAAAAAAGAAAAGAAAAATAAGTGACGACCTTGCATTGATATAACCATATTGAATCTTGCTCCAACCCCACACATCATGTACATTATATATATATATATATATATATGGTCAACAAAGGGTTGTAGCATATGGAGGGAGCATTGCAACCTGCTATTGTGCAGGCTATAGAGAAGGCTCAGAGGTTTCTGCTGATGTGTGGAGCTCTCGTGCTTTGTGACGGATAGGATTATGATATTCCACATGACAATGCCATTATATTATATGATGTGTGGGCGTGTCACTTTACATTGTTACCATTGTGGGCCTATACCTGCAGATATAATGAACAGTTCATTATCACGCATCACTGCCATATTATATACCCATACCTCAAGTCCTGAACTGATTACCTCCTTCATCCGTAATATGTGCATATATCCTGGGATTATAATACAGTAATACTTACTACATCTGAGGACTTTAATAACAACTCATATCAGATATCAATATCTGATAAGTTTGTACATTTCTGACCTATTTCTTCATATATATCAAATACATTTATAAGCAAGTAACCATGGTTACCGCTTTTCTTTCTCTATGTTATAGTGGGTCTAATCAGAAAGAAATAGGAATAAAACATTTTTTTCCATCCATTTAGTCATGTCCTACTCTACTCAGCATTCTCAGAGATGAGCAGAGATGCTCCGGGATCCTCTCATCTTGACTCATACATACCCTTCCTATCTCTCTTAGTGACTCATACATACCCTTCCTATCTCTCATCTTGACTCATACGTACCCTTCCTATCTCTCATGTTGACTCATACATACCCTTCCTATCTCTCTTAGTGACTCATATGTACCCTTCCTATCTCTCATCTTGACTCATACATACCCTTCCTATCTCTCATGGTGACTCATACATACCCTTCCTATCTCTCATCTTGACTCATACATACCCTTCCTATCTCTCATGGTGACTCATACGTACCCTTCCTATCTCTCATCTTGACTCATACATACCCTTCCTATCTCTCATGGTGACTCATACATACCCTTCCTATCTCTCATGGTGACTCATACATACCCTTCCTATCTCTCATGGTGACTCATACATACCCTTCCTATCTCTCATGGTGACTCATACATACCCTTCCTATCTCTCATGTTGACTCATACATACCCTTCCTATCTCTCATCTTGACTCATACATACCCTTCCTATCTCTCATCTTGACTCATACATACCCTTCCTATCTCTCATCTTGACTCATACATACCCTTCCTATCTCTCATGGTGACTCATACATACCCTTCCTATCTCTCATCTTGACTCATACGTACCCTTCCTATCTCTCATGTTGACTCATACATACCCTTCCTATCTCTCTTAGTGACTCATACATACCCTTCCTATCTCTCATCTTGACTCATACGTACCCTTCCTATCTCTCATCTTGACTCATACATACCCTTCCTATCTCTCATGTTGACTCATACGTACCCTTCCTATCTCTCATGTTGACTCATACATACCCTTCCTATCTCTCATAGTGGCTCCTATCCTTTGCACTTCTTAAACTGGCTCATACCCTTTCACCTTTCAACTTAGCTCATATTCTTTATATCTTTTTACCCTGGCTCATAAATCCTTCACACAAAACAACCTGACCCATACCCATCACACATTATTACAACCTAGGTCATACGATTCACACCTCACAACATAAGTCATACACTTCACAACCTGCCTCACCAATATTAATTAAAGCAATACACATAATTCAATGGACAACAATGATATATATTTTGTTAATAAATCTAAAAATATCATGTTTGATGCAAAGACAGCAGAGTACACAGTGTATGATGGAGGCCACACCAGGTGCGTGGAGTACTACTAACCAGCCTATACATGATCAAAGCTCTATTGTGTCCACTCATCTCATTATCATTATCATGTAAAGTGGAGGCTGTCTGACTGACCCTCTCCTGACCCATCACTTAGCTGACCCTCACGTAATTACTATGATGCTCACCACGAGTGACACGGCATTATCTGCTGAGACCATATTAATATGCTCATCTCAGATGCCACGATGAAGAACACCCAGGCTTTTATGGTGTGGTCATTTTTATTTGTGGGATAGATGGTGAAGTAAATGGGTGTGGACGTCTCAGTATCCGGGTGGTATCCCTATGGATGCAGAGGAGGGGTGAGTGGAATATGTCTGTCTCAGTATCCGGGTGGCACCCCTATATACTAGGGGGTGGGGTGAGTGGAATATGTCCGTCTCAGTATCCGGGTGGCACCCCTATAGACTAGGGGGAGGGGTGAGTGGAATATGTCCGTCTCAGTATCCGGGTGGCACCCCTATATACTAGGGGGTGGGGTGAGTGGAATATGTCCGTCTCAGTATCCGGGTGGCATCCCTATAGACTAGGGGGCGGGGTGAGTGGAATATGTCCGTCTCAGTATCCGGGTGGCATCCCTATATACTAGGGGGAGGGGTGAGTGGAATGTGTCCGTCTCAGTATCCGGGTGGCACCCCTATATACTAGGGGGAGGGGTGAGTGGAATATGTCCGTCTCAGTATCCGGGTGGCACCCCTATATACTAGGGGGAGGGGTGAGTGGAATATGTCTGTCTCAGTATCCGGGTGGCATCCCTATATACTAAGGGGTGGGGTGAGTGGAATATGTCCGTCTCAGTATCCGGGTGGCACCCCTATAGACTAGGGGGCGGGGTGAGTGGAATATGTCCGTCTCAGTATCCGGGTGGCACCCCTATATACTAGGGGGAGGGGTGAGTGGAATATGTCCGTCTCAGTATCCGGGTGGCATCTCTATATACTAGGGGGAGGGGTGAGTGGAATATGTCCTTCTCAGTATCCGGGTGGCACCCCTATAGACTAGGGGGAGGGGTGAGTGGAATATGTCCGTCTCAGTATCCGGGTGGCATCTCTATATACTAGGGGGAGGGGTGAGTGGAATATGTCCTTCTCAGTATCCGGGTGGCACCCCTATAGACTAGGGGGAGGGGTGAGTGGAATATGTCCGTCTCAGTATCCGGGTGGCACCCCTATATACTAGGGGGCGGGGTGAGTGGAATATGTCCGTCTCAGTATCCGGGTGGCACCCCTATAGACTAGGGGGCGGGGTGAGTGGAATATGTCCGTCTCAGTATCCGGGTGGCACCCCTATATACTAGGGGGAGGGGTGAGTGGAATATGTCCGTCTCAGTATCCGGGTGGCACCCCTATGGACGATGGGGCCCTTGCACAACAAATTTATTGTTCAATTTCTAAGAGTTAATCTCCCATTCCAGATATTAGCAAAGTGTCTTGAGGTAACCAGGTGTAATCTGTTTGCTCCATTCAAATTAAAATTACGTCAAATATTACCAACTATATCTTACATTATGGCTGCCTAATCTGCCATGACGAAATGTTATGCTTCACTGAATTATAACATTACAATTATCTGTGATTTTACAGATAACATTACAATTATCTGTGATTTTATATACACTGTGATACGCTGTGATTATATAAATATATATATATATATATAAATATATATATGCAAAGTTTCTGCAAAGTTTCTGGCTGTCTCACAAGGAGATAATATTGCTGTGTCTAGATGCACCTTCAAATGCAATCAAGCCTATGTTCAAGATGTCCATTTCTATCAGACTCAAAGACGTGCATGTGTGGTGTGGTACCTGGACCAGGTTAATGGATGGGCTAGATGGGATGGAGTCTGACTAAAGTCTGGATGGATGGGGCTAGAGGTTTGTATAGTGTGTGGACCAGGAGGGTGGATGGGGCTAGATGGGATGGAGTGTAATAGTTTCTTGATGGATGGGGTTAAAAGAGATTTACTAATTGTGTAATGTCTGACTAAGACTAAGACTAGGGGAAGCTGCAAGATGGGATGGAGTCTCTTTACTATCTGGACCAGGAGGGTGGATGGGGCTAGGTGGGATGGAGTCTGTATTGTGTTCTATTCTCAGGGTACTTTCATAACAAATATGTCTGTCATGCAACTCATAAATACTCATGACTCCATGATAACAGGAGCTAATGAAAGTACATGAGTGATCCAAGTAAATATTCTCTGAACCTTATACAGGTTTTTGACATATTAAACATTTGATAGCAAAATGCAATGTAAGAAGAGTTCTGGAAATGATGAGTACAATTTAAACATTGGTTTCTTTTAATGTTTATCAAAATTATTTTTGTGCAGTCTTCTGTAAATTCATCCAAATTGATTCACAATTATGCGTGACCAAAACGCTTGTCCCATTCTGATCTCCCAGCCCCTCCCAAAGAGTGAATCAATTCACTTTAAGAAACTTGGAACTATATCATGAGTTTAGCACGTTCCAGTTATTTTCACAAGCTTGTGGAGATCAAGACAATGTTTAACTTCTCTAAACCTATCCAGACTCCGGTTGATGTATAATAAGACATTGGCATAACGAGTCCTATGTCTGTTGCCACGTGTCACGTCCGGACCACTCAGAGATGTTATTTACTGGCCTCTCGCACGGACAACTCTCATCTCATTAAGGAACACACAGTTTCTACTATTCCAGCCTATTTTGAAAATAAATTGTAAAAAAAAATAAAAGATTTAAGTACAATTCTCTGGTTACTAAGGTAAAAGCCGTGTAAATGTCTTTTAGGTGTCTCCTCAGCCAATGGAACTAATTTTATTTTTAAACATTTACTATGTGTATTTGTTATAGCTAAGTGAAGGCTGAACATTTTTTTCCTGGGTTCCTGAGTCCTATGGCTTGGATAATATTTTGCAAATTTATTTGCACATTGATCATCACAAGCTGAAGTATTGATGGGTTTCTTAGTCCTTAGGTAGAACAAGATATTTCTGGGATGCTGACGAACCCAATATCAATCAGTTTATTTTTGTTTTTATTTTCATGGGGAAATTTTCAGAAAGGCTCTGATCATGATTAAAATAGAGCATCAAAACATCGCTTATACAAATTTATACCTCCCTCTCGGAAAATAACTGTACATGCCTCTCTATTCTATAATCCTTGTGTTGTTATGAACAAAAGATTTCACAGAAAGGCAAGATTATGCCGAGACATCCGCACGACTAGATTAATCCATCTTCGCTCTTAAAACAAAGCCCAAGAAACACTTGCGAGAATATTAATTGGACAAAAACAAAGCTCTCTACAAATAGATGATGCTAGTTCTGTTAAGTGATAAACATTACTTGGAACACGGCTCAAGCTCTCTGCACTTGTAAGCGTTTAATTGACTGAGAAAGAAAATAGACCCAGATATGTATCTTATTTCTGATAAGCAATAGACAAGAAGCCACTTACATACGAAGCATCTTATTCTAATCTCTCCTACTTTTACTCTTATCCACCACAACCTAATCTTTTCTCAACGGTCTTGATAATCTCATTGTCCAGAGATAATCTCATCGTCGGGTGATAATCTAATTGTCCAGAGATAATCTCATTGTCCACATTTACTCGGGGGGAAAAAAAAAGGTTTTGGTTATTGTCCTTCACTAATTCTTAAATAATCAAATAGATCTATATAAATATTTGCGTTTCCTGATTAAAGTTTAGATACTATGTATTTTTTAGATAACTTGAGGTAAACTTTTATCCTAATTACATACAGGTCCAACAATGTCAATATTGACAAAACCAACAGTTTTGTGGTAAGTATATTCGGGTAACGACACAGTGATATACAACAACATTTACAGTTTGTCCTGAGAAAAATAAAGTTCACAATTTCTACTTACTCAAACTTACATTTTATTGAATATTACAAACTTGTGTATAAAAAACCATTTCTTCATATGTAACAAGAAATATTCCAGATTACTGAAGTATCTAAAACTAATGAC
Organism: Amphiduros pacificus; assembly: GCA_949316495.1. Taxonomy (NCBI): domain Eukaryota; kingdom Metazoa; phylum Annelida; class Polychaeta; order Phyllodocida; family Hesionidae; genus Amphiduros; species Amphiduros pacificus. The sequence goes on along the minus strand of OX439008.1, from coordinate 42,449,809 downwards.
AACGTATCTGTGATCTTTATACATGCTTTTTAAGCATTCTCCTGATGCAAAGTCCTTTTGAACTTATTACTCTTCAAATGTTGAATTTTTGAACTTAACATTTTCCACTGTGAAGAATTGGAGAAAACTTGAATGTAAGTAAGCACAAAGATTTAGCATTGGATCTGACAAAGTATTCTATATCTTTGACCATTTCAAGGAATCACACCAGTAAGTGTTAAGATCAACATCAAATGTCGAAGATAACTGAACAGTTCGATGTGACATTTCTACCAGTGATTTGATTTAACATGGTTATGTCAGACATGTTTATATTGCAAAATGTTCTCAAACCCATTCATGTTTTATATAACCTCTTTTACGTCCCATGATGCAACAGTTTGTAAGTATCAGCCATGACAATGTCAACTTGAGATCAATTTTAACAGATCAAAGATAACCGGAACCATTCGACAAGTTCTATGTAATCCTCCAGAGTCACTGAAGTGATTTGAACTCACGAAGTATACATACTTGAAATATACTTGAGGTTACGAATCAACACCATTTCTCCAAATGGTTTCCACTATTATTGGTAAGTATCGAACAAATAGCTCCTTTAGAAAGAATAGGTCCATTAGAATGAATAGGTCCATTAGAGCTCTATATACTTTTACTGAATCATATTATGACAAAAATAAAATGTTATAAAAAAATATAGAGAAAAAATATTCAAAATGAAAGAACATGACAAATAAGGTGTGATATAACATTCGCCATATTGAAAAGGAAAGTGAATGCTAGGTGCCAAAGTTTCAATAAATCTTTCTCTTTTTCTGAAGCTCTTCCTTTGGTTACAGATTAAGGATTTAAGACTTGATAATTTGAGACCCAAAAAGATTTCTGAGTGTGTGAAAGGAACATGAGTGTACATTTTTCAAAGTGAATTTCATTGAAATTAATCCATATTTACTCTCATCTCAAAGCTTTGGATCCGAATCAGCAGCGGCGTGGCAAGTTTGTGTAAACATCTATATGGTCACACATGGAGGAGATGATATGAGGTTAAAACAGACAAACCACAGGCCCATAATGCACCACTTTGAGGTTAGAGACCACAAGAGTCACTTTTGTGTGTGACCAAATTTTCTTGATACAAATCTGTGTCAACTCTGTACTTCTCCAAACACTCTTTGGCACAGGAGATTAAAAATAGTACATACATGCATTGTGGTCATATTGTAAACACCATGCATCATGAAAATTTGGTGTGATTGTATAGTTCTTTGGCAATGACTATCCTTTTTCAAATAATGCATGAAAAGTTAAATATGCCTTTTCACTGAGATCATTTTCTGTGATGTTGAGATATTAGACATGTTTTTAAAAAATAGATGTATTTTTTGTTGCAATGACATTATATGAGAACGTTTATGATTTTATGTCCTATTAACCTTTCATTTTAGCATGTCATCTATGCATGCCATCTCTATATGTTTAATTACCATGGTAACCTATGCATGTCATCTCTGCATTTCACAATGTTAACCTTTGCCTGTTGTATGCATCCAAGCCTGTTACCATGGTAACCTATGCATGTTATATAAGCATGTCATATATGCTAAGTGTGTCACATTGGCTTGTAACATTATTCCTCCCCCCAAATAATAACATCTTGGTCATAAGGTCCTGCACCAACATAAAACACCTGTCCGACATGTTTGGTTAATATTCATTAAATAAAACTTCTTCAAAATGTGTCCATCAATCTTAGACTGGGTGAACAAAGCATTGCATTCTTATAAATTGAATCAGGCAGAGCCTGCGTATCCGATCAAGGGGCCTGCGTATCAGATGATGGATAAGGGGGGCGTCCAGTTCACTGGTCTCTTCCCTTCAACTCCTTTTATTAAAAGAACTCCTCGAGGACGTCACAAAAATCTGTTCGCAGAAGATGGATAAGTCGGCATCTATGAGCGCAAAGAATGAGTGGAGAGTGACCAAGATCTCGGAGGAAAGCCTTCATTACCGATGAAGAAAAAAAAGCTCAAGTCGGGCCGGGTGATCCATTCCGGCAACTGACACCCGTGTTGTAGATTTCCGCACCAGATTTCAGGCTTATTAGGAATATGCTCTGTGATTAATGTTTTGATTATACACGAATGGGTGAAAACTACGGGGCAAAAATATGAATGGAGTAATTGAAATTGCATTTTGAGTTGGCAAGCTTTCAACAGGCCCTGGGATTTCTAATAAAAAAAGTTTTTTGAGTTTTTGTCTTTGTATAACCCTTGCCCTCCCCTCGTTGAACATGTTGATCAACATAAATAACACATTTATGCGCACTTAGTATTTCTTAGTTGCAATGAAATATAAACGTGTACCTTTTCAGTGAGCACCGAAATCCACTCATTTTGTGACCCTTCTGTTGTGGAGGGGAGTGAAACTTAGTCAAGGAAATGAGTTACATGTTAGTAAAATAATTTCCTTCTACCTTTGAGGGTATCTGTCGAAGAATCATTAAAAAAAATATGTATTATGAAATAGACCTTTATCCTACAGAATAAATCTTGATTTATTTAAAAGCTGTTCTGAAAAACATTTTATTTTTTCAGTTCCATTTTGAAAAAAAAAGGATTCCAGTTAAGTGTGCTTTTGTTGGTAACTTATTTGAATAGCCAGAAGAAAAAAAAGAGGCAAAAAGAAGGATATTTGATCAATGAGTTTCTGATTTTGGAGCTGCTGACCCACAGCACCTGTCTGTCAATATCAAATCAGCATAATTAGTGCATGGAGGATTCCCACAATAACTAGCCTATGATATCCTATAACAGGATCATAATCACTGAGAAATCTTCTCTCAATCATTCATATTATATGCAGGTGATATTAACATACCGTGTTTTTGCTTAAAATTCAATACCAAATGTGCAGTTAATTTTGATATCACTGATATCTTTTGCATTATGTCTTCCATTTTTCAAGATATTCTTATTATTTGTTTATTTTTTTACATAAATTACTTATAAAGTGATAAATGTAATCATATAAATATGATCTATAGTTCACTTCTATTGGTCCTTAATTCAGGTTTAGGATGATATTTTTGTCTCTGGTGGCTGATATTAATCAGGTTAACCTTTCAGTAAGTTTATGCACTTTCATGCTAAAATAACAAATTGATTTGATGAGATAAAATCACACGGGTTCTGACTGTGTGGATAATACACAGAATGTATGTCTCCAGTATGTCACACACATCACTTCTATGTGTTCACCATAAATCTAAAGAGTCAACATGTTTTGACGATCTGAGTATGTTTTGAACATGATATTTTACTATATCAGTATAATATCACCACACAGTCTACATATTTGATGACATTTTTTCACAGAGATTATGGAAAAAGTCAATTTCAAAGTCAAATCATGTCTGGAATTTTATGGTTGGGAGCCGTTTTCACATTTTACTTATCACAGCATTTGTGTTAATTCTTTTTTTCCAATTTTGATAAATTTACTTTAAATTTGATTTTTTTTTATAAAATGTAAAAACACATTTAAACAAATGGCATATTAGAAAAAAGAATATATCGATGATAGATATAATGCGTTGTTATATATTGTAATATGCTGACCACAACTTTATTTAAAACTTACAAATTAAAGATAAACTTTGTGATGAGTATCAACATTGTCAGTGCCAAATAAACTACACATAATCTGCTTAATCCTCAACCAATCAGAACCTCGATGACAAATCTCAAAACGAAATTGAGCCTAAGACAAACAGTGCCGCGTGAAATGAACAAATATGTATTTTGAATTAGAATTCTTGTCAGGGGCGCATGGGAGATGTGACAATTGGTGATTTTGTATTCTGTGCATCGTGCCAATCTGTGGTGGCCATGCTTTTTGTCAACAAGGCACCTACACGTCGCAGAGTTGGGGACAAAGTGAACAGGTTCGTATTACGCCAGAAGCAGAATTTGAAATGATCGGGTCCCTACTTGATGATGAAACTTTATTCATAAAGTATGACGGGCCAAGACCTTGCCTCATGGTCATCACTTGTGGCTCTTCTAGGGGGCACCAAGGGCAGTTTATTCTGATAAATTTTTTTTATCAAACAAAGTATCCCATTCAAACAATATTTTCCAATTCTTGCTCATTGCCCTAAGAGGGCTTCATTTATCAACAGAAGAAATTTCTTTGTCAACTCCAATACCAATAACCTTTCCACAGAGACGACTATCGCTGTCAGGAAGGCAAAAAGATGGTACCAAGGCACCACACTGGAATAGATCCCTCTCCTCTACACAAATATGAAATACCTGGCAAGCTCTACAGATCCGTTCCTATTACTTCACTGCTCACTGTGCCCACTTCACAATCACATCTATAATGTAAATCTTGGGGCATTTTCAGCTTCTTGACTGAGATAAAGTACATAATTATTTACTTGGGAAAATTGTATTCCAGCATTTTGTTAATTATTCACCTTGATTATCAGCACTTCCTCATCTCTTCTGAGGGCTGAGATACAACACAGGAGATACCAGGGATAAACTATTATGCAACACAGCTATGCTGCATTAAAACATGCTGATACAGCAGCCATGCAGTTCCTCCGCAGAGTTCTGATATATACCCGTAGATACAAATATCTACATCGTGAACTCTTGACAGGTCCATTGAGATAGTCGGGTTCTGTCCAGAAATCTTGACATGTTATTGGGTCACCTCCAGAAAGACAGCTGGTCATGTGAAATCTTGACAGGTAGTTGGGTTCTGTCCAGAAAGACAGTTGTGGTTTGTCAAAAAAAGACAGCTGGTCATGTGAAATCTTGACATGTCATTTCTGACAGATATTGACAGAGACAGCATGACAATCAAACTTGGTCATATATGGCTGGTTGAACAGAATCAAACAGTCACTCAAAATCAAGAATGAAGTCACGCAAAGTCAAGTCATGCAACTGTCAAGCAAGACCCTATGGAGTCACTCACATTGATTCCAAAACCGAATCACCGAATGACTGTGTTTTAGCACTAACTTACCCTGTTTACTACTCTGAGTGGTAAATGAGAATCCATCTACCTGTAATTGCAAGAGGAGGCTAATTGAGCTGCCTAAACTGCTACTGCAGACCAAAATAACGTCAAAAGAAGCATTTCTGCCACTCTGCAAATACAGATACTTTCAGACACAAATCTGCTAATAGCTAAAAAACGGCAGTCTAAATAGTGTCATTTTTGGCATTGCAGTATAAACTGTATCAATGCATTCCGAAGCATGTTCTTTAATGGCAATTTGTTTTCTCTCCATGCATTGTGTAGATAGATACTCATCATGTTGATCATGACAGCCTAACTATATCGCATGTAGAATGTGACCCCAACACACCACATCACAGGTTCCCTCCCCCAGGTTGGTCCAGTCTCTCCCCCCCCCCCATTGTTCTGAGAACATGACTCATTTTCCTAGACAAAAATGCATACCACCATGAGAATGCCAAGAAACCACAGGACTGTCTGTCTTCTTCTGCGTTATTGGAATTAAAGAGCTTGATGAGTTCAAAGGACGTTCACCATTAACATTTAGTTATTTTGTCAGCTCATAGCAGGTGCAGTTCTCCTTTAATCATCATCATCTCGATCACCTTCCTGTTCATCACTGTTAGATTTCACCTAAATCGAGTTAATATAGATTTCCTGTTTTCAGACGACGCTAGAAAAATATTTATATGGAAAATCAGGTATCTATTATGTGCTAGTCATAATTATCATGATCATTTTGTGTTCCACTGCCTTGATGGGTGATAATAAATTGACAATTTCCTGATCTGGAAAGAGACCCCCAGTTTTCGTTGATAATAATATATGACCACTCCCTGATATGAAAGTGACACTATAATAATACAGCAACAATGAGATTCATGGGGAAGAGGCTTTGCCAATAATCAGGATAATCCGCTAGGTCAATATCCACGACAACCCCCGGGCCTCAACCTCCTTGCTAATTCCCCTAATACAGAAGCTTGCACACTCCTAGCCACACACTGCGCTAATCCATCCATGGCTGCTCCAATCAACATTTTTTAGTCAATAAGGCCAAAAAAAATAATAACCTTTCTGCCCAGAGTAAAAAGATTAGGGGGTAAATTTTTATTTTTTTATTCATTTATTTATTTATTTGTTTTGTATAAAAGTGATCAAAAATATTGAGAATGGATACATAACGATATAAATGATATAACGTAAATTATGTCTTTTCACTCAGAAAAGAAAAAAAGACTTTTGGGTACGAGGGAAGGCAGGGAAATCGGAAACAAACTTGTTCTTTTTTTAGGCCTAATAACAAAGCATAAGTAAATAATATTTCTTTTTTTAATGTGTATTCAACATGTCAATGAAGTAAGTATTTAGAGATTGATATTTTTATGCCTGTAGATGTGATTAAAATAGCTGTTTACATAAAAGTGTCAAAACTCAACCCCCTTTTTATATTTTATGGCCGAGCCTGGGAGCTGATCCATAAGGTTGATGACAGCCAGCAAATGTTAACAAGGATGACCATCAGACAGTGTTTGAAATCCATTAAAGTATAAAGTCTACTGCGAGGGTGTGCAAACAGACTGGACAATGTCAACCGGAGACATCCCAGGTGTCTCCAGACTGATAGAGAGCAGGGGCGTGTCCGGAAACACTGCACGGGGCATCTTTGACCAGCCACAGAGCTGGAATGCAATATATTTCCTAATAACCAAGACCTCAGCAGGCCACAAATCTGTTAATTTTTATTTTAACTTGACTCCCTCCTCCTCCTCCTCCTCTGAGCAGATTTCATCATGGGACTGTTTCTATCATTTAGATTTGGCTCCCTCCATCACCTGTTTGCCTTAAGAAAACGCATCCTTCATCAGCTTATTAACACAGTGTTTGTGAATATATTAAGCTCCCATCTAAAGATTGGTGTCCCGTATTTGTATCATATAATGCTGAGCATACAGATGCATGAATGACAGATGGAGTTTCTATTATTTGAATTCTTTCCATAAATTTCAATATGATTCCATTTGACATCTGGATGAAAAAAAGTTTTCAAAATTTTGTATTCTGGAGTGGCTCCAATATTTCTCAATATTATGAGCTGTAAAAAAAATGTTTATAACTCAACCTGCCATTAAATATTAGATGAAAAACTGACAAACAATACCATGGTAGAGTTACAATGGCAACACAATTTTCATTTAACTTGCACATGAATGTAAATATTTGAATTTTTAAATAATGGCAAAAATAAGAAATAATGCGCCAATCTAACTTATTATCATGATCATGTGAGTCTCGTTGGGCCTGTTCATTATTTTGCACAATTTCGACCCCCAAATGGGTCGTATTCCTATCAGAGAAATTTCCTTTTGTGGAAATTTCAGGTCTGTGTTTGCCATTTGGTTGGCAAACAGTTTTGCTGTGAAACCTAATCCTGGTTGACTGTTAGTTGGAAGGTTTGCATATGAAGGCAGTCTGCAACCTTCTGGGCCCCGTCAGCTTTTCTCTCCTTTGTGTGGAGTCCACCAACCACTTGTACTTTTTTGGATTTCTATTTCTCTTCATCGTTTAAAAACATTTCCTTCTTTGAACCCAGCACACCTGAATGCATGGATATGAATTTCAATAAAATTTGAACCTGCTAAAAGATTTAACAATTTCATCATTTTAAGGCTTAAACCAAAAGCATCATCTGAATAAATCTGCTTGCAACAAAGAGAAATCTTTAACTTCCCTGAAAGAGTGAAAATTAAGGTTTTAACTTGTGGATTCATACTTGATATCTAATACTGCCCTCCTGTAAACTATAATTATCAAAGTCAACAGGTGATCACAACTTTGAGATAATTCACATTGAAACATTTAGCATTTTTGACACATTTCATTCAGTCATAAATGGATTAAAATATGAGTTCTCTGATTTGATCTGTTTCATATGTTTTCATGTATCTCTTCACATCAGCTATTGATCTGCCGACTCTCTTTATCAGATCCACCAGCGCTGCTGAGCCAACGAAGCAGACAAGATCACTCTCCTATGCTTAAAACCTAATTGTGGAAAAGTGTTGCTTTCTGGGGAAGGCAATTTTTATGAAATTATTCCAAAATTTGTCCCAATGAAACTTATCACTAATGGAAAGTGATCCCTTGGGTTGGGGGAAAATTGTGTTAGACATCTGTGGCTAGTGTGAAACCAGTCTGAAATGTACAGGTTGACAGATGATACACTGAAATCCAACACCATCTCCGTGTAATGTCAATTTCATCCAACATCATCCGTTGCAAAGGCTCATGCAATAAGCTTTTGTCAGTTCTGCATTACTTTAAATCTTTCCTCTGAATGTGCAAAATAATTGGCATTTTATGTATGATCTTCATTTAAAAAATACCTTAGAATTATAAATGAATAACTTGACTTGAGAGATATTGTCCCAGAAACAACCAACTGATGAAGATGAAGTTGGTACTTGTAGAAATATGTTTTTTTCCACTCTGGGAAGTCATACCTTATGTATATTAATTAATGATCAAATAAAATCCACTTACACCTGAGTTCCATCCGAACTGGAGCTGGAATCTGAATCATTATTCCTATCACTTATGGAAGTTTCACTATCCGAGGAAGAATCGTGGGGGTGGTCCGACTCGGCGGACTGGCGGGGATCCCGCAGCGGCGGGAGAGGCACCAGGCCCGGGGAAGCCGAATCGCGGCCCTCCTCCCTCCCGGAGTCCCCCAAGTCGGAGTCAGGGTCCGTGCGTACATTTTCCACGAAGATCACAGAGTTGATACTGCTGTGATCGTCAGACGAGGGTTCATACTCGTCCGTACTGCTATATACATCCGTACTCATATTGGTGACATCTTTCTGGTAAAATCCTCAACTTGTCACCGCTCCTCCAAACAAGAGCTCGCCATCCTTTGACGCCATGTTGCTCACTGTTGAGTGACAGCTCAAATTGTTTGCACCACGTGACCGAGGTAGGTAACCACTAGAGGGCTCTCAATGCCAAATTGGTCGCTAGAGGGCGATTCACATCGGTTTGTAATTTGGCTGATATTTTGTGCCAGATAATTTATTTATACCATTCATATAAACTTTTCTATGCCAAAAAAATCAATGTTCTATTTGTTTTACGTATACAAGACAATTTCATAATCATCCGCCAATCCTATGGTTGCGCGAATCCTATGGTTGTTATCTCTATATGTTCTGATGTGCATATTGCTCAAATAGAAGCCTAATATGAAGATTTCACCTATGATTTCTACAAAAAGTCATTATTCTTTATAATTTCTACATTTGAAAAAATTAATTCAATTCTGTATGTTCTGATGTGCATATTGCTCAAATAGAAGCCCAGTCTGAAGATTTCACGTATGTTTTCTGTATAAAGTCATAAAAGTCATTATCTTTTTTATACTTTCTACGTTTGCAAAATACAATTTAATTCTATATGATGTACATTTTTGTTTCCTCAACAAAGTCTTTTTTTTTTATATTAATATGTTTGAAAAAAAAATCAATTCTATACAGCCCAGCCTTTAAGGCGGATTCTATACAGCCTTTGATGTCTTCTTATTTAGTGGTGTGAAAAACCCAAAATTTCAGTGAATGATGTCACATAGTAAAATTTCACTGATTCCAATTATCCGCATTCACAGTCTATTGCTCTTCAAAATCCTTATGATGTAAGGTCAAACCTTTGATCAAAGGGCATTTCGTCATTGTTTCCACAGTTTTGAGTCATGTCTTCCCTTTTTGACAGAAATGCTTTCACACAAATAAGAAATTTTTTTCACATAAGTAAGATATTTTTCACATAAGTAAGATATTTTTCACATAAGTAAAATATTTTCACATTAGTAAGATATTTTTCACATTAGTAAGATATTTTTCACATCCGCACAATACTTACTATCACATAGACCTACATGATTCTCGGCTAACAATAATAAAAAAAAATTCTATGTTTTGGCTCTGAACATGATTTTTATATGTCTGAAATCGTGAGAAGAAGAGGAAGACAGTTATATATATGTACTATGTAGATTTTACTTTGTTTCGGCCCCGAAAATGACTGCCGTAATTGTGAACGACATAAGATGTCAATGATGGTTCTAAAGATTTCATATTAATATCTCGGCTAATACTGATTACACTTACAGAAATGATTCATATGTGTCTGAAATCGTGAGAACAAGAGGAAGACAGTTATATATGTATTTTGTAGAGTTCACTTCGTTTTGGCCCCCCCGAAAATGACTGCCGTAATTGCGAACAATAAAAGATGTTAATTATAGTTTTGAAGATTTCATATGCTAGTGTATGTATGTCCTGATTTGTTTTCAACGTATCCAACGTGGTCACCGTGTTGTCAACCGGAAGTGACGTCAGCTCGCCCTCTCCTATACATTAATACCTACCCAAGCAGAGAAAAATACATTAATACCCAAGCAGACAAAAATTGTCATTATTAGAAAAATAAATACATGTAAATCAGGCTGTGATTTATTCGAGATTTTGTTTTGATGGATCCAATGAGAAAGCATTATCCGAATATTTATACTCTAATCTGAGAGCAATATTATTCTCAGCTCAAATCAACCTTCAAAGTGAAAAAATACAACTTATATTATATCTTTTTACATTTATCTACTTAATGTGAAAAAAAATATATATATACTGGACATACATGCGCATGTATACCCGTCATTTTATGTTTTCGTTAGATGTATGGTTGAGATGTACGATATTTTGTTTTCACCAGTTAGTTGACCTGTTTTTATATAGTGAATACTGAATACAAATTATCTAAAAGAAAGAAGATAAAAATGGTTAGTCTTAAAATAATGTATTCCTAATGTTTTAGGAGGTATGCCTTGTCATTAGATATCAATTAATTCTTTTGAATAAAAAACGGTGAATTTTTAAACAACCATTTTAAAGCTTTCATGAAATCATAGACAATTAAGCAGAGATTTGGGGTATGTTTAAATGATATGAGGTCATGATGCTGTTTCCCTGAAATCAACCAGACTACGTATACATCTACCAGAATTATTGCGTTTTGCCGAAAGTGCCTCATACTACGTTTGTACTCATTGCATCACTGATGTGATCATTAACAATATTGTTTTAAGCCCATTCCAAAACACAAACTCTTATGGACAATAAAGCCTTTTTTCATCGCCATAAATGAAGGACATAGGCTAATTATACAAAAAATATAAAATTTAGCCCCCCAAAAATTATAGGGGTGTTTGACAATTGAAAATAAGATTTTTAAAAAATACTTTGACCTTGGGATAACCTTGACATGACCTTGAAATATGAAAATGTTGTTGCATACTAAAAAATCTCAAAAGTCATATTATACAAGGTCTCTCCAAAACGAAACAACCAAGCCTAAGATTAAGTCTGTAGCTATAGAACAGATTTTACGGGCCAAGGTCATTGGGATTTTTTATTTCAATGGAGAAAAATTGAAATTTTCACTTTGTGAAAAATTGGCCATCATTTTGAAAGGTGTCCCATGTGGACATGTTAGGGGGATGTATAGCTCACTGTTTAAGCCATTATTGGTACAAATGCCGTTATAAAATTTTCTGCCTTTTACAAAAATATGATTTTTATGGATTTCCCTTGAAATCAGTGTGAAAATCGGGAAAATTATATATATCTTTCAAATCCAAAAGGTAGAAAATCAACCAAACAAATTATTAAGATTCCTTTTGCTTTGCACGCTATTAGAGTTTTATTCTCAGCATAATATGGGACACTTTTCATCATTATTATTTCAATATTTGAAAAATTACCATAAACTACAATGAATTTTAGCAAAATTACCCCTCGGAAATGCTATTCAAATGTAAATATTGGCACCAATTTATGGGAAATATAGTCAACTTGTACTATTATTTGACATAATTTTATTTCTTTTGAGAAATTTAAATTTAAGTGTGTAAAATGGTGCAAAACGTCACACTGACACCCAATACACATGAATTTGGATCCTACCCATTTTAACGCCTATGTCCTAAATTTATGGTGATGTATAGGATAAAAGTGTTTGAAAATCTGATTTCATGAAAGCTCAGGTACATTTTACTTATGTCCTTAGTTTCTTAATATATTCTGCCGTCAACATTCTTAGCTGTTAACAAATCAAGATAAAGCTTGGTTGCAACGTAATTTACTGCTGTTCATTCCAATCACTTTTTAAAAACCTTTATTTCCATTTTCAGACATATGCACTGGTCCGATCTTGATGTCTGGCTTTTTGAGAATATTGATAAGAAATATATTACTAATACATATTATTACCCAAGTGAATGCAAGGGTCAATATTTTCTTTTTCCAATGTCATATTACGGTTAACAGTCAAATTGGGAGAAAAGGTGACACAGACTGAAGGCCAAGTCCACGTAAAAATGTCTGGTAGATCAAAGGTATTACATGGAGTAAACAGAACTTTATAACCTGTTGTTTGATGAATGAAATATGTCCTTACAATAAAAACTATATCATAGAGTTCTCCAATCACCACTCTGTCTATAGTCCAGATAGCTTGATTGGTGCCATGGAACACTATTCACTAACGCTCCACATACATTGCCAAAAAAACATATTGCTCTCAGAGTGAACCGATCAAAAACCTACCAGTCAGTATGACTGGGGTTAACTGGTGATGGACAGAGTGAATAAAATCTGAGAGCAATGCCAAAGATCAATGTAACAATAATTTTGTTATTTTCATGTAAAATATGAGAACAATTTCGGTTCATCCAGAGCCTCACCAGGAAAACATTTTTGTGACCAATCAGGTAAAAGACACTCAAAACCCTGGCTCATTCACCATCCACGCAGATCAAGTGGATATGAAGTTCGCAATGTCCGTATAGAAGGCGGGAAGGTGGGGAAGCTGAGTCTTTTGGCGCGCTCTGACGTCACGTGGCGGGAAAGGCTCTGATATTTGGCGCAGTTTTCAAGCAACTTTCGGACAGAACAGAACATCCCAACTCCATTCTCCAAATTTAAACTTTTTCACCACAAGTTCCTCCAAGATGTTCGTGAAAAAGCGAGGTAAGTTCACTATTAACTTTTCACAAAACCTTTGATGGTGTTTTGTCAAGTTTAAAGCATGGAATTTTTGGTGGAACTGTCAATGATTGACAGGACTCAAACTGTCAAATCCCAACGTTTGACACTGACACTAGTGACAGATGTCAGATTCTCAGATTTTCGAGATTAATACTTTCATTTTTCTTTCAGATGGTCGTGAAGAAAAGGTTATGTTTGACAAGATAACATCAAGAATATCAAAGTTGTGCTATGGTTTGAACCAAGATTTCGTCGATCCGGTGAGTCATGACTCGTGAATATATAAACTTTGTCTCAACTGTCGTCTGCCTTTGTTTCAATATGGCGCCAAACTGGTTGTCTAATGTCAAAGTGATAAATAAGCGTGCAGGACTTTGAAATAATTAGCAAGTTAATTGCTTTATTTAACTGTAAATTTTGAATTAAGTACTGAAGAAAATCATTTAATACCAAAAAGATTTCCTCATGAAAGTTTCCTGTGCCTCGCTCTACAAATGACTTCATGTTTTTTAATATTTTTTTTTGCGCCTAAAAAAATTTCAGCTATCAAATACAGAAAGATGTTTATTTGAATTGAAATGTTTAAGAATCATGTTTTTTTCTCTTGAAAATGGCATGCACAAAAAATATTCATTTGGTTTAAAATGATAAATTTTTACCTTGCTACAAGTAGAAATATCTCAAGTTCGGAAGTTTTCCTTACATTGGTACTTTAATTTAATATTTTATATTTAATTATTTTAATTTTTTTTTTTATTGAAATAGTTTTTTTCTTCTTTTCAGGCTGTCATCACCCTGAAGGTTATCAATGGCTTGTATCCAGGCGTTACTACGGTGGAGCTGGACAACCTGGCCGCCGAAACTGCTGCTACCATGACAACCAAACATCCAGACTATGCCTTGCTCGCTGCTAGGATTGCAGTCTCTAACCTCCATAAAGAGACCAAAAAGGTGTTCAGCGGTAAGACATCGTCAGAAAAGTGACAGGACATACAGTTTTGCCATTAGATTGTAAAAGTATTCTTTTTAGCTGTGATGATTTTTTTCAGCACAGCTGATGCAGTGAGAAATTGACATTTTCTTAAATACTGTCTGTCCAACAAGCTTGACTTTCTTGTCTGAAATTGCTGGGTGGATTTCTTAACTTTTTGTAAAGTGTATTATTTCCAGGAGATTAATCCAATCTTTTTTGCAATGAGGCTCTAGAAATCTTTTCAAATTATACAAGATATCTTTCAAATACAATGGCAAAGAGTGAATTGCCCTAAAATCAAAATACAGAGAAGGTGTCTCATCTTAAATAGGTTGAAAATTTCATGTTTTACTTAATCTTTCTTTATCAGGTACTTTTGTATCTTGCAGTTTCATTTACATCGGTTAATACACCTACCTTGAATTGAGGTAGCAGGGATAATTGTGAAAAAGCTTTACAAGTTTTAATATAATTAAATATATAGACTGGAACATCTGATACCTGTTTTAGAAGTCGTGATATAGCTCCATTTTGAGACTCCTGTAAAAAACCAAAATGGGGAATACTATATAATACTTTTGCCACATTGATAATTCTTTACCTTTAAAGCTAGGTAAGTACTAAATATCAATATATAAAGCAAATTGCAGGTTTTTCCAGAAATTAAAAAAAAAACCAAACAAACAAACAAAAAAAGACAAAAAAAAAAAAACTGGTCATCACAGTTCCAAGGGCTTTGGTCTGTTTTGTGTCAAATATAATGCAACTATTGGTTAGGACTATTTTCTTGCCAAGATGTATCTTATCTTTTCATACCTTGAACAATTTGTGTATTTTGTACTTGATGTTAAATAAATGCAAAAAATATTCAAATATAATTCTTTTTATATTATGAGAAAGGGAAAAAATATTCATATCCAATTTCTCATGTCTCAAATTGCAAATATTTGATACTTAATTGATTTTGTCTGCAGAACTTTTGAAAATGTTTGAATTAATTCTTGCAGATGTTATGGATGATCTGTACAATTGGATCAACCCTAAAACCATGAAACATTCGCCCATGATATCTGAAAAGGCACACAACATCGTGAAAGCCAATGCTGATGTAAGTATGATAGACTATTCAAATCTGCAAGGACAGTCTTGACAAGTTTACCCCAATCACAACAAACCTGATAAATTGATTTCTGCATGCCATGATTTATCATTTTTATATTTCAGCGCCTGAATTCTTCAGTGATCTATGACCGTGACTTCAACTACAATTTTTTTGGCTTCAAAACACTGGAGAGGTCCTACCTGTTGAAAATAAATGGGAAAACAGCTGAGAGGCCCCAGCACATGATCATGAGAGTTGCTGTTGGCATACACGAGGATGATATCGATGCTGCCATTGAGGTTAGAATATAAAGATATAAACTATTATTGCTGATGGCTTTAATGTAACCCTAATATATACAGTATTGCTAAATAAATTGATTTGCTTTGAAGTTCATTTACAGTGATTTTAATAATTAAACACCTGTAGATCTATCCATTTTGATGACATTGTGAAATAGAAAGATATTGTAAAGTGAACGAAAAAATGTGCATTTAAAAAAATCATTAAACAGATAACTTTCTTTATGATTTATAGACCTCCAACCTGATCGTATTGAAGTAGTCCACTCTTGCCTCACCAACATTATTCTTTGCACTATTTTACATCAAAAGAATAATGTTGAAAAGGAATTGAAAAGGCACCTGTTTGAAAATCTTTTTCTTGATGATATTTAGACCTACAATCTGATGTCAGAAATGATCCACTCATGCCTCACCAACTCTATTCAGTGCACTGCTCTAAATCAATATAAAGATGTTTAAAGATATCAAATAAAAAGACATGAATTTTCTTTGATATACAGACCTACAACCTGATGTCAGAGAAGTGGTTCACTTATTCTTCACCAACACTATATTCAGTGCACTATTCTAAGTCAATAAATTAAATGTTTTTAAATATCAGTGAAAAGACAAATTTTCTTTATGATATATAGACTTACAACCTGATGTCCGAGAAGTGGTTCACTCATGCTTCACCAACACTATTCAATGCTGCCACCAACCGGCCGCAGTTGTCTAGCTGCTTTCTGCTCACCATGGCCAGTGACAGCATAGAGGGCATCTACGACACCCTCAAACAGTGCGCCCTCATCTCCAAGAGTGCTGGTGGCATTGGCCTCAATGTTCACTGCATCAGATCACAGGGCAGCTACATTGCTGGGGTGAGTTGCTTGTAAACAAAACTCTTGCATTTAAAATGGTGTGTGCCAATAGTTTGAATTGGTCAAATAGAAGAAAATAAGCAAAAAGACCTAAAATAAAATCTCTCCTTGGGGCAACAGAGCAAGCTTAAATTTTTACAATTGCATTCCTGTAAAATTATTAATTAAGTTAGAATTTATAAATGTAATTATACTTTCTTTTGCTAAAATGTTTTTGTTTTCATTACAGACAAATGGCACATCAAATGGTTTGTTACCAATGTTGCGGGTTTACAACAACACTGCTAGATATGTTGATCAAGGTGGAAACAAACGACCAGGAGCCTTTGCAATCTATCTGGAACCTTGGCATGCAGATGTCTTCGAGTTTTTGGATTGCCGTAAAAACACAGGTGAGACTTGATGAATTTGTGTGTTGTGTGCAAAGAATTTTACTTCAACTTCCCAAAGAGGAATTATTATCCTCTTTTGAAGGCAATCACCTTTATTGGGACAAAAAGAACTATTAATTTATTTGCCGTGATATGATATGATAAACATTATTTATACCTTCATCACAAACTCCCCTTCGGTCCTTTAAGCAACTATACCCAAAGACATCGTCAAAAAAGACTTGAAATCCACTGTTTCCAGAAACATCACGCACTGCCCATCCACTTTAACTCACGACTCCAGTAGAACTCGACTTCTGGCAACTACCAATCAAACAATTATGTTCCCTTTAAGTAAACATATGATCTCAGCCCTGTCTGAAAAAAAAATCTTTGTTATTTCTTCATCTTGGCATCGTTTCGCCATTGTTTACGAGTTTGCGCAATCAGGTGAAAGTGGGTCAGTTTATTCACGGGAGTGACAGCACCAATCTGTAAACTCCACAACGTTGCAGTGCTTGGACTCTTCTAAATGTCATTTCACGTTGTCAAGTTTGATATCGGGTAAAAAACTGAAGAAAAAACACTACAGAATGCACACGGATTTGCACTTTTAGACATTATGACTGGGAAAAATAGTGGCATGGGTCAGAACTGCAACAGTCAATCGCTGGAGGTAGAGTTCATTTGCTAGGGAAACTTCAGTATGATGGGCAGTGCGCCGTGTTTCTAGAAACATTAGATTTCATGTCTATTTTACCGATGGTTTTGGGTATAAATGTACCAAGAAGCTATTTAAATAGGATCATGTTTTACCTTGATCTTTGGTTAAGTGTCATTGAGGTACAGTCAAGCAATATGAATAAAAGGTCATGACTGCATTTAAATAAAACACGTTTAAGAATTTGAAGCTACTTCGACAAACACAACTGATCTGCATTTACCATTTTCCCTAAAGATAATAATGAATTATTCATACTGCATATATACCAGGCATAGCATGCTCAAAACACACAAATAAAGACCCAGTTAACTTAGATTATCTTGATTCCTCTGTTGCTTGCAGGTTCTGAGGAGTCTCGTGCTCGTGACTTGTTCTATGCTCTGTGGATCCCCGATCTGTTCATGAAGCGAGTGGAAGAGAACGGAGACTGGTCTCTGATGTGTCCCCATGAATGCCCAGGCCTGCACGACTGCTGGGGAGAAGAGTTTGAGAAACTATACACAAAGTGAGCTAATTTTCAGTCAAATTCCCAAGGGAATGATGTCTGCCCCCATTTCAAAGAAGTCGTTTTAATGAATAATTATAATATATTATATTTTGATAGATTGTGCAAATGTTGGTCTTAAATGTGATGAATAAATCGTTTGACTTGAGAATCCTTGCAATAATTTTGTTTAAAAATTTAAAAGAATTAATTTTTTTTGCTGGGAAAAAAAGGAATTTAACCAATTCTACTTTTTAGGTACGAAAAAGAAGGTCGTTGCCGCAAGACAATAAAGGCCCAGCAGCTTTGGTATGCCATCATAGAGTCTCAGACGGAGACAGGTACTCCTTATATGCTGTACAAAGATGCCTGCAACAGCAAGAGCAACCAGCAGAATCTAGGCACCATCAAGTGCTCCAACCTCTGCACAGAGATCGTGGAATACAGCAGTCCTGATGAGGTGATTTCCTTGTTTATTATGTACTCTTTATTCATATTTTTTGTCTCCAAAAACAAGTCATTATATACATATATAATGTGTGTATATACACACACTTAATTATAATGGAAATAATAGTGTAAAGATTTGTTACCTTTTATTTTTAAGTAGTACCAACTACTGTTAATAACTGGAGGAATAATTCTGTGTAACTTTCTTTTCACCAGGTGGCAGTATGCAATTTGGCCTCAATTGCTTTGAATCGCTATGTGAAAGCAGATAGGACATTTGACTTTGAGCAACTGAGACAAGTGACGAAAGTTGTTGTGAGGAATCTCAACAAGATTATTGAAATTAACTTCTATCCCGTGCCAGAGGTAGGTGCCAAACCATACTTTCAGACAAAATTCTTCAAGCTTCTTCTTTTCATGTTGAAAGGAATTGAATGGTAAAAATGTCCCCTTTATAAAATGTTGGGGTTGTAATTGTAGGCAGAGAAGTCCAACAAACGTCACCGACCCATTGGAATTGGAGTGCAAGGACTGGCTGATGCGTTTATTCTGATGCGCTTCCCATTCGACAGTGCGGAGGCCCAGAATCTCAACAAACAGATCTTTGAAACTATTTATTATGCAGCCCTTGATGCCAGCTGTGAGCTTGCAGAAAAGTATGGCCCTTACGAGACCTACGAGGGATCTCCAGTCAGTAAAGGGGTAAGTACAAATAATCAATTCTTCAAATAATTTTCAAATTTAGCTGCATATTTCAATTAAACCATGAAATATGGTTATATCTGAATTTATTAAAAGTTAAATTTGATTTTGCAGATCTTGCAACATGACATGTGGGGCGTGAAAGACACTGAGCTCAATGACTGGCCATCTCTCCGAAATCGTATCAAGAAGTATGTATTTGTATCAAAGTTCTAAACTTTTAGGGTTATTAGGATATTGTCCACAACATGTTTTGTCCATTTTACTCAAAATTATTCAGTTTAGTGGTAAATAATCCTAAAAGAAAATCCTATGGTAAATTCGGTTTTTGTAAAATGTTTATATTTTGTATTCAGACATGGAGTGAGAAACAGTTTGCTGCTTGCCCCAATGCCAACAGCTTCAACAGCTCAGATCCTGGGTAATAATGAAGCCATTGAAGCCTACACCAGTAATATCTACACTCGCAGAGTCCTCTCAGGAGAGTTCCAGGTAGGTCCATCTTTAATGTATCGGGCCCAAAATTTAAAAAAATAACCTTGTTTCTGAGAACGTGCCCTGAAAAAATAGGGTGGGGTTAGATTTTTTTTTTTTTTTTTTTAAAGGGATGAAATATATCAAGGATGAATTTATTTTAATGATATAACAGGATTATTATATCTTTATCTAGAAGTACAAAAAAAAAAAGAAGAATTTTGGGGTTGGTGTTTTGAAGTAGGGTAGGATAATCTGAAACAAACTTCTATTTTTTTTAGGCCTTGTCTGGAACAGATACTCTAAAAATGCTCACCTGCTTAGTAATTTTGGGGGGGCAATGAATTTACTGCGGAATGTCTTTAACCAGAGTTTTGATTTCATTGTTTGGACGCGTTTCTTCCACTGCTTAAAAATAAAATTGTACTTTTTAGGTTGTGAACCATCACTTATTAAAGGACCTTACAGAAAAAGCCTTGTGGACAGATGACATGAAAAACCAGATTATTGCAAACGGAGGATCTATCCAGGTTTGTTCTTTTGATGAATGATTTGAAATCAGCTGTTTTTTTCATAAATGCAATTAGTTGAGAAAAAAATACTAATCATGGGTGCATCATATGGAGATTTAAAATAATGGTGATGTTGACCTCTATCTCAAGGTCATGTGACCATATCCCTGAAAACCCTGGGAATGTAATGATTGTGATCTCGACCTACCCATATTATAAGGTCATGGGACTCAATCTCTGTAAATTTACACTAATCATTAATAGCATTATTAAACATAAACCACTTTTCCTGGTCTGCTGTATCAGACTGGTATTTTTGTATACTATTTATTCCTCGAGCTCATGACAAGTACAAAACAAAGTTTATTTTTTGTTTACAAAAGAAAAGGGTCCAAGACACATTTATATAATTGGAAGATTAAAATATGTGATTGTTACAGAATGTGGACGGCATCCCTCAGGACCTGAAGGACCTTTACAAGACTGTTTGGGAACTGTCCCAGAAGGTGATCATTAAGATGGCAGCAGACCGTGGCGCTTATATTGACCAGAGCCAATCTCTCAACCTCCACATTGCAGAACCTAATTATGGAAAACTCACCAGCATGCACTTCTATGCCTGGAAAATGGTATGTTGTTTCATATGATTTTATTGCCCCAAAAAAGAAAAACACTGGGAAAATTGCTGAGGAAACAAAAATTACACACACACTTTTTAGAAAAATCTTTGCCAAAACGTTCTTAACTGATTTTAAAAACAGGCATGGTTTTTTTACCCTCAGCCCCTGAAACATGACCTACACCTACTTTTCAAGGTCACAGGGACAATTATGTGAAATCATTTTTGTCATCGCGATAACTCAAGAACAAATATTGGCAATTTCATGAAACTTGACACACCAGCATCTGGTGGAGACCGATGGACGGTGACCTTGACCTATTTTTCAAGGTCACGGACAATTATGTGAAATCCCAAGAATTGCAATAACTAACAAATGATGGCAGCTTTATGAGATTTGACGCACATAAGCATCTGTTGACCTCTGACACTTTTGATGGAACATGACCTTCACCTACTTTTCAAGGTCACAGACAATTGTACCATGAAATCCCCATCATTGCAATAACTTGAGAACAAATGATGGCAGATTTATGAGATTTGACACACATAAGCATCTGGTAAAGACATCAGAATTTTTTCTGTGAAAAATTGACCTTCACCATTTCAAGGTCACAAGGACAATTATGTGAAATCCCTGTCATTGTGATAACTCGAGAACAAATGATGGCAGCTTTTTGAGATTTGACACACATAATCATCTGGTAAAGACCCCAAAAGAGTTTGATGAATGGTGACCTTCACCTACTTTTCAAGGTCACAGGGACAACTATGTCAAATCCACGTCATTGCAATAACTCAAGAACAAATAGTGGCAGCTTCATGAGAATTGACACACATAAGCATCTGGTGAAGACCCCAGATGAGTTTGATGGACGGTGACCTTAACCTGCTTTTCAAGGTCACCGGCCCATCATCTCAATAATTCTAGAGTAAATGATGACAGTGTCATGATACTTGACACACATAAGCTAAATAAGGAAGTACATGTAGATTTTATGAGTTTTTTTACCCCTGCATCAATTTCCCTTGGTGCAGTGACATTTTGTTCCCAAATATTGTGTGGAGCGAATGTTGTGCAATAAGTTGCCAGGGCTGAGGGTTGATGCATCTCTGATGCCTATGTTTTTTCTTTTTGACAATCAAAAAGAAATTTGTGAACACTGGAAATTTACCATGAATAACATTGTTCACCAAGAGTATTTGCATGTTACTTAAGTTATACACAAAATTAAAATAGAGATCTTTGGCAGTCATTTTCCATCTAATTGCAAAATTGTCCTGTCTTTTTTTATGATGATCATACTCAATTCATACCTAATCTATTTGATTGTTCCTGCAGGGTCTGAAGACCGGAATGTACTACCTGCGAACCAAAGCCGCAGCCAAGGCCGTGCAGTTCACTGTGGATAAATCTAAACTCCAGGCCAAAAACAAGCAAGCCACACCAGAAGAGGCAAAGAAATTGGAAGAGGAGAATGCGGCTGCAATGATGTGTTCTCTTCAGAACAGGGAAGCATGTGTTATGTGCAGCAGCTAGATGTCAACAACTGCACAGCCTGGAAAACCTTACCATTGTCTTATTTATTTTGCAACTCAGGTCATTTCTAAGAGATCTATTTTTCCAATATCTTTAATAAACTGATTTTAGGCAAATTATTCATGGCAATAGAAAACATGTTTGGAAAGGTGGTGTAGAAGCTTAACATGGGCATGCACTTAAAGAAATAAGAGAACTGCCAATGTATTATATTTGTAAATAGCCTGTGCCATAATGAAGTTTGCTTTGCTGTATATTTAAAATGTATATACTATTGTAACAGGTGTATCAAGTATTGAGAATATCCATTCTGGGAGGAACTTTGGAGATTCTAATCTTGATAAATCCCTGGAAAAGGCTGCCCATGTTAACTGGGTGCAAAGCTGTATGAACTAGAACTTGAAATTTGTCTTCAGGAGACAACCAGGATAATGTGAAAATTTAAAAGAAATGTCTTTATGAGACAGGGCTAGATTATACACCTTGCACCAGGATTAACATAAAATGGAGTTGGGACATGAAGAATAACTGCACCACCTTTCTGTTAGATAATCAAATAAAGGAAATCAAATTATAGTGAAACATTGGATACCACTTATCTGTCATTTGCCAATGTTTCCTGCAATTCATCTTTTGATGAAGAATTTGAATATTTACAGTATTAAATTCTGTAATTTATTGCCAAATATTGCTTTAATGTTCTCTTTTACATTTATATATCTGATCACTTGAATCTATGCAATTATTAGAACATCAATTCCCTCATATACTTCTGGTATTAATGTTGTGCTTAACTCTTTCCAGCATTTATTTCTGAAGTGTGCTGATATGTGTTCCTATTGTCTTTTAGGGTAGACTTTCTCGGCAGGTATATTTTTTGGTTGTATGAAGATAGATTTAAATATTATTCACAACACTTTACGTTTGAACATTTAAATCCCAGGAATGGGATTGCATGTCTATTGTTATGAATTAATTGGAATGATTAAAAATGTAACTTGTGAATCTGGCAATAAATATATTTATTCAGAATCATTTCCTCTATTTTGTACCTTCATATTGGTGCCCCATTATTAGCAAAGGAGGAGTTTGCACTAGATCACTAGCCAGCTAAGCAAAGTTTGTCGACAAAGTGTTCAAAGTATGATTTTCGGGCGGATCATCGGGAACTTTTATCTGGAACATAAACGGGCCTCAGCTCATATCGGAGATTGAATCACGAGATCAATCTCGGCACGGCCAGGGATTAAACCCACGACCTTTGGATCACCACAGAGGAACTGGTGCTTCTAAGCTGGCGCTCTAACCAACTGCAAAGCATAAAGGATGTCTTCTCCACTACATATTGAGCTTGCTCTTTTGTGATTTTTGTTCCAATAAAATCTGCAACCTCGTTCACGATCTTCAATGGATCGGCTTTGATGTCTTCATATTTGACAAACAGAAAGTTGGGTTGGTCTCTTTGTGCCCAGTATCCCTTAATGAAGTCAAACCAATCACCAAAGATGAGTCTTCCTTTCATAAAAAGATTGAAAAACTCACCAAAGCTACCAGAAAAGCAACCAATGAATCTATTGTTTTGATAAAAGTGATAATAGGATTCCATGGTGTCTTTTGGGTTCCTCATGACAAAGATGACCTTAGCCTTTGTTCCGGAGAAGGCCCTCTTCAGGAATGGGTAGGACAAATGACTTTTTATCATTCTGGATGAAGGAATTTTGTTGATAACATCATACATTTCAAGTTCTGTATAAGGAACAGACAATTCCAAATATGGTATCTGATAATGTAGCTCTTTATTTTGGTCTTCTTCACCAATTCCTTGAATGGTTTTCATTATAGCCTGCATCCAAGTTGTCCGTAAAGTATAAATAGATCAAAGTTACTTTTATTAAATAGCTCATAATAACTAGCATTAGCTCATAGTTATTTTTATTAAATAGCTCCTAGCTACATATATTGAATAACACATAGCTTATAGCTACTTATATTAGATAGCTTGATAGTAATTGATACACCCAGCAGACGATGGTTATATAATCACTTTGAATTCCTTGTTATTGATACACAAACCTGACTATGACCATATAATCACTGTGAATTCCTTGTTATTGACACACCTACCTGACTATGGCCATATAATCACTGTGAATTCCTTGTTATTGATACACCTACCTGACTATGGCTATATAATCGCTGTGAATTCTTGTTATTGATACACCTACCTGACTATGACCATATAATCACTGTGAATTCCTTGTTATTGATACACCTACCTGACTATGGCTATATAATCACTGTGAATTCCTTGTTATTGATACACCTACCTGACTATGGCTATATAATCACTGTGAATTCCTTGTTTTTGATACACCTACCTGAAGTGTGGCCATATAACCACTGTGAATTCCTTGTTACTGATACACCTACCTGACTATGGCTATATAATCACTGTGAATTCCTTGTTATTGATACACCTACCTGACTATGGCCATATAATCACTGTGAATTCTTGTTATTGATACACCTACCTGACTATGGCTATATAATCACTGTGAATTCCTTGTTATTGATACACCTACCTGAAGTATAGCCATATAACCACTGTGAATTCCTTGTTTTTGATACACCTACCTGAAGTATGGCCATATAACCACTGTGAATTCCTTGTTATTGATACACCTACCTGACTATGGCTATATAATCACTGTGAATTCCTTGTTATTGATACACCTACCTGACTATGGCCATATAACCACTGTGAATTCCTTGTTATTGATACACCTACCTGACTATGGCCATATAACCACTGTGAATTCCTTGTTATTGATACACCTACCTGACTATGGCTATATAATCACTGCGAATTCCTTTTTATTGATACACCTACCTGACTTTGGATAGGTTATCACAACTATATCATCATCTCTGAACTTAAAATCCTCCTTAATCTTCTGGAGAATGTGTGATTTGAAGCTGATGTTAAAGATAACACCATCATATTCATATTCCCAGATTGATTTAAATGTTTCCTCCATTATAGATGTTATATCAAATATAATCAGTAGACCTAAAATGGCACAAGTGGCAATCAAATTTGCGTGAATTACATTTCAAATATATTATGTGAACTGTTTTGTAAGAATAGTTAAATGGAGATATACCTAAATATTAACTCACATGTTTTACCTCACCCTTACATTCCTGTAGTCGTGGTAAGTGTAAATAAAAGGCTCTGTTTTCGCCCTTAAGTGCGTACAATTCACCTCAACCATAAGGTCAAGAAAAATACAGGCTTGCTTCTCATCGCTGCCAAGCTCTAGTTTTGGACAAGAAAATGAAAAGAAATCCAGGCACAGTTGTGACCCCTTGACAATGTATCATTATTGTAACAGAAAAGGTAAGTTCCAATAGTTTAGTGAAGAAAAAAAAATACACACATTGAAGCTATGGGACAAAAACAACCTCTAAACAGGCCACAACAGAGCACATGTTGATTAACTTAAATTAACTGAGAATTGAATTATATCATATACTGGGGAGCATATATTATCAAATTATATACTGGGGAGCATATATTATCAAATTATATACAGGGGAGTATATATTATCAGATTATATATTGGGGAGTATATATTATCATATTATATACAGGGGAGTATATATTATCATATCATATATTGGAGAGCATATATTATATTATATACTGGGGAGTATATATTATCATATTATATACAGGGGAGTATATATTATCATATTATATACTGGGGAGTATATATTATCATATCATATACTGGAGAGCATATATTATATTCTATACTGGGAGTATATATTATCATATTATATACTGGGGAGCATATATTATCAGATTATTTAATGGGGGAGGGGGGGTTATGTCTTCTAAGATTATATGTTGGTGAGCAAATACTATTAGATTATGGTTATAGACATGGGAACATATTTTATCAGATTATATTCTGGGTGGCATATATCATAATATTACATTACTGGGGATCATACATTATCTGAGGAGCACAAAATTAGTGCACAACCTCGACATGATAACTAAAAAGATTATATATAGAAAGTGATGATTCATAATATTATATATCTGAAAAAACATTTGTATTGGAAAAGCTGCTTTGTTGTGTAAGTAGGAGGAAAGACATGAATTGAAATATGAGTATCTTTCTTCTCTTCATTCCATATGAAATACAAAACAACGTTCGTGTATCTTGAAGTTCCTATATTCAACTTAATATAGCTGTGCATTATAGGAGCCAAACCTAAATGAAATATTTGAAATATGAAGAAATGGCGTTTAGTAATTTATTCAATGTACGTAAGCTTGGACAAGTAAAAAAAGTACAAACAAAATAATGGTTTTATTTTTTTATTACATATTTTCCTTTCATATGCAAGACAATGATCATCAACATTTCATATCACGAGCGGTCTGCAAACCAAATGATAAAAATAGGTTTGATCTCAGCCATGTGTCTATATATAGCATTACAATATATAAACTGAGGGCATGAAAGCTCTTTCAACACATTTCTGTCAACCTGATGTTTCAAATCAGATTAAAAATACTTATGTACATCCTAAAATTTAAAGGTTATTATCCATTCAATGCTAAGACAGCAAAGCATTTATAAAAAGTGAAAACTTTACCTTATGCTTTTTAAAAATATTTCTTTGATCAGGTTGAAAATTGTATTCCAAGAGAAAGAAGAAAAACCGGTGATTGGGTGGTGGAACACCCTCTAAATAATATTATTCTCTAGGAAATTTACAAATTTTGCGCCCCCTGTCTTTATTTGCTCATAAAATGTACAGAGAACAACAAGGCATTGTCACACCCCACTGAGCACAGGATGATGTTATTCTATGGAACACTCTTGATTTCCATAATTCCCTCTATTGGATCACAGGCTTTTCTGATTTTTGTACAAGTGGTCTCAGATTTGGGCAGAAATGCTAATTAAGGTAAGGCTAGATTAAGTTTTGAAACACTGAATTCAAGGATTGGATGGCATAGATCAGAAATATCCACACCTCAAGGTCATAAATGTAAAATTGATAACTTTACTCATGGAATAAAATTGATCGCATCCAAGGTTGTGATTTAAGCTTTCATCCCTTTAGTTGTATATAAGTAAAGGGAAAATTGACATTGCATTGATCACACAATTTCGACACTATCTTAGCTTTTCAGTTTCCCTTTGTTTCATATCATCATGTTATATTTGTAAAAAAATTGTGTACGCACAGTTCTCATTTGAAAAAAATGACACTACACATTACATGTTAAGAGATGTTTGTTTTGATATGTATTAACAATATGCAAGCATTATGCGATATAAAGCACAACAATACTGATAACATATTAGGCGAGCAACCCCCTACCTACATCTACCCAGCAAGCATTTAAGATCTCTGCATATATCTTGGATTTAAACCATATAACTAAAACTGATTTTTCTACAAATATCATTGGACGTATATAAGACAATGTAGATCCAAAGGACAGTGACGGGATATCACAAAATTTGGTCACTATATGAACTTTGAAGGATATGTTATTTCATATATGAGGAATGATAGTTCCAGATGACTGAACATATGGGGGCAAGTATAAAATCAATAATACACAGGTGTGCTTCAGACACCTGTAAGCTGCCCTCACACTGACCACAACATAATACTTTGTTTACACTTCTATAATCAGCTGTTTCAGTTAGGCAATGGAGTGCTATAATATAAACAATTTAAAACGACAGGTGCCATTGGCACTGAAACCACCATCAGATAGTGCAAAGAAAATACCATATGAAACTGTAGACCCTTCACTTTACAAAGCAACAGCAAGGTGTGTATCCTTCAGGACAGTGAGGGAGAGAATGCTGAGGTGGTTATGGGGACTTATTCAACTTTATGAATATGACACTGAATTCAGAAATGTGGAAAAGATTGATTCAAGTATAAAGTGGGTCAGAGACAAATCAGAAGTATTTCTTTCAGATCAATCAAGTGTTGCTGAAAAACTCATAATACAATTGAACACAAAGGATATTGTATCAGAACATTTATGTACAATCACATACTTTCTAACTAATGGTACAGTCATGATACAAGGCAATGGTCATAAAACTTGGACACAAACACATTTTCCCATTTTGAAAACCTTGGTGAATGAAAAATTCCCACAGACAATCAGTGAGGAGGGTATCATATATGATCTGCAACAGTCACCATCATGTGAGGATACATCATCAAATACTAGGAACACTATTCCCAATGCTCAAACTCCTGCTAGTGTTGGAGACAGTCTCAGTACCAATTCCCCTATCAAACTCCCAGATTCTGACACTACTCAAACTCCTGCTAGCATCAGAGACAAACTTAGTACCAATTCCCCTATCAAAACACCAGAATCAGACATTACAAAGGTGAAAAGGGTGATGTTAGCAAGAGCACATAGGCTTAGATCAGACAAGGAAAAAGATTACACAGACATGTGTACTATCCTAGAAGACAATATATTGACAGTAAGAGAAAGACTAGAAATGCTTGAACATGACATGGAAAATAGAATGGACAATAAATTTTGACAATTGAACTCTGCAGTAGGTAGAATTGAACACTCAAATTCAGATATCATGCAGTCCCTACAAACAATAGAAGACAATCAGAAGAAAATGTTTGAAGAGTTAAAGGGCATGAAGAAAAAAGATAAAGCTCCAACTAAGATTACAATTCCTGATGAGCACAAGAATAAGATAGACAACTTAGGTAGTATTGTCAAAGAGCTACAGAATCAGATAAATGATGTGTGCAAACATGTTCAAAATATCACAACAAATAAGGTTAATGTCGCTGTGGGGACAGATGACGCAACAGCTGAAACTATAGCTGGTGAAGATGTTCAGGAAAAACCGAAACCACAGAAGAAAATACCTGAAAACATGAAAGTGAACAAGTTTCTCACACTGAAACTCCCAGAATCTACTAAATCAGCAGTATTGTCCGACTCAATATTCAGAGATATACAAGGAGATATGATTGATGGCACAGTGTGTGTCCGACCTTTTGGAGGGGCAAGCACTGTAGATTTCATTGATATGCTACATAGAGCTCCTGAGAACAACAATATAGAAAGAGTTATCATACACACAGGGTTTAAGGACAGTAAGTTCATCAATGTTGAAGAAACAGAAGAGAAAATACAATTCTTGATTCAAGCTAGTGTAGGTGCTTTCCCCAAAGCAGTACTGTCCTTGTCTGCTGTTATGCCAGGAAAAGGGAAGAAGAACCAAACAAACATAGACAAATATAATGATATTATGAAGAATGTTTGTGAAAAGAATGAAATCAAATATATTGATTTCAGTAATGCCTACAAGGACAAAGATGGTAACATACAGGAGGAAATGTTCTGTGATCATATCCACCTCGGGGAGAAAGGGGTTGAAGCTCTTATTGAAGCTTTGGGTGTATATATATATAACAGCATAGTTGATGATGAGCAGAAACCCACTAGCAAACCTAGAGCTGAGGCAGGAGAGAAAGAAAAAACAACAGGTGAAAATGTACCAGAAAGTGTTTGGAATCCCATAGTTATCCCACCAAGGAGTGGAGGGAATCCCCTAGATGTGCCACCAGGGAGTGGAGGGAATCCAATAGTAGTGTCACCAGATGATAAGAAAGAACCGCAACCTGCATCCTTACCTCATGACAAAGGCTTACCTAATAACATTAAACAGTCAAAGATGACAAACATAGAAGGGAACAGAATAGTGGCATATGCTGCTAGAGTACAAAACAGAAGAGAAGTAAGGAATGTGACACAGTCTTTGTATAATGATATTAAGGGTGCAACAACAAATACAGTGGTATACAGATATCAAGAGAATAATAGAAATGTAGAGAACTGGGATGATGATGGAGAGAAAGGGGCTGGAAGAGCAGTTATTGATATGCTACGACAGTTCAATGTTACAGGAGTTGTCATAGTGATATCCAGGTGGTTCGCATGTCATTTAGGCTATAAACGGTTCAGTGTATTCAAAGAGTCTGCTGCTGAAGCTGTTCAACAGCTCAGTAAATCTCATAGTGATGCCATCAGGAAAATCAAAGTTGTACAGGGACAAAGACCTCAGCAAAGACCTCAAGTGTACAAGGCATGGAAAGGCAGTAGTAGTAAAAACTGGAACCAACCTCAACAGCAAAGACAGTTTAGTGCTTATGACAAACAGAGGGCATCAGCATCACAGTACCAACCACCCAGACAACGAAACTCTCCACCATACCCATATCAGCAACATCAGACAACACAGCCAGACTACACTTATCCTCCACCAACAACTACTTCGTCAAACATTGTACATGATCAGCCTCCGCAGAATATGAGAATTAACTCTTGGACAATGGCCAAGGATGCAACATATTATCCATATAATTATGCACCACAGACAGGAGATACAAACAGCATGTACAAAAATATGGATCCCTCTTATGAGTACATGCAGTCAGGTGATGCAAGTGTAAATACCAATCCAATGAACCATAATTCAAAGCCAATATGGTCAATGTCAGAATATATGACACAACAGATGCCTGTACCCAATGCTCCCTCCCTGCAAGGAGAGAACACAAATAGTCCAGGCAGCTACTATAATTATGTACCATATAGCATCAAAATGTATGAAACAAAATGAGAGGATTTTGTATTAGTCTAAGAGTTGTTATGATATGTTACTATATTTTCCATTGTACGCTTGCATCCGATGCTTTAAGATGCTACTGGATGGGGCATCATGGGCGGTTGTAATAGGGTGCTTAAATGGGAGATGTGGTTATGTTTACCATAACTCACTTCATGATACTATTGTTCACAGACCTGTACTAAATGACCAATATGTGATAAACCCAGAGTAAGACAATAAAAAAAAAAATGAACAATTACAGACAAATGAAAATAATGACATGGAATATGAGAGGCATGCAAATGACTGATATGTATGGCAAAAAAATGGCTAAAACATCTGTACATACTATTTATCAAGAATTCATTAAACATGATATTGTATGCTTACAAGAGACTTGGTGCACAGACAATGAAGCCTTAGAACTGGAAGATAAAAATTTCAAAGTTCTATTTTCTAACAGACAGTTTAGACACCCACAATCAAAAAGAATTTCTGGTGGAGTGATTATACTCATTAAAAAACAAATATTTTGTAATGTAAAAAAAATGATGAGTTCTACAGATGATGTTTTGTGGATGAAGCTTGATAAAAAAACTTTTAATACAGAGAAAGATATATATTTAGCAAATGTATATCTCCCACCTGAGAAATCATCACTGTTCACCTGGTATAATATAGATGTATGTGAAAAGTTAGAAATGGATATTCTAAGGTATAGTCAATATGGAAATATACTGTTATGTGGGGATTTTAATGCCAGATTGGGAAACTTGAAGGACTATATTGTAGCTGATGGTGAGGACCACACACCAGTACCAAGAAGCTACACACCAGATGTATTCTGTATGAAAAGAAATACAATGGATACTCTGTATTACAATAATTATGGAAGATGGCTATCAGAATTATGTATCTCTTCAAATCTATGTGTACTTAATGGACGTTGTATTGGGGACTTACAGGGTCGATATACCAGTCACCAGCCTGAGGGTGTTAGTGTGGTTGATTACAATATTATAAGTAAATGTATATTTGAGAAAGTTAAAATGTTAAAAGTGTGTAAACTCACAGATTTCTCAGACCACTGTCCTATTTCAATGACACTAGACACATATTATCATGTTAAAAAGCCATGTGTACAAAATAACTCAACATTGGCATTACCTAGACAATTCATATGGGATGAGGAGTCCAAGTATAAATATTTGGAAGCCTTAACAGAAACACACAACAATGGAATATTGAGGGAATTCATAGATTGTGTTATTGAACCAAATGAGAAGGGCGTTGAAACAGCAGTAGATAAGTTTAATACAATAATATATGATGTTTCCAAAAAATCTCTCAAGCTTCGACAAAAGAAAAATAATACTCAAAATAGGTTTAATAGAAAGTTTATCTTTGATGTTAATATATTCAGTATTCGTACGCAGTTGCATTATGTGAAAACACTGAAGGAGAAGTATCCAAACAATAGAGAGATTAGACAAGATTATTACTATATAAAACGAATGTTTGAAAAGTCAGTCAAAAATAAAAAGGCATCCATTAAGGAAGAGCTACTGAAGAAGCTGAATAGTATACATGACAAAGATACAAAAAAATATTGGGATACTTTCAATCAGCTGAGAAATAGAAATGTTAATAATCACAGTAATGCTATAGATCCGCATGTTTGGGTAAATCATTATGAAAAGCTGTATTTTAAAGAACCAGATATGGATGATGATATTAGGGAGGAACTAAAAATAGCTGAGGAAACCAGTAAAAAACATACTGACCTGGACTTTGAAATTACTGATAAAGAGATGTATTCTGCTATAAATAAGTTAAAAACCAAAAAAAGCCCAGGTCCTTGTGGAATAATAAATGAAATGATAAAATATGGGAAGTTCTATCTTGCCACTCCCCTAAGAAGACTTTTCAACTTAGTGTTATCAAGTGGATACTGGCCCAAGTTATGGAAAAAAGGTTTTATTTTTAATATTCATAAGAATGGAAAATTCAGTGATCCTGACAATTTCAGGGGAATTACACTGACCAGTTGTGTTGGCAAACTACTTTCAGTTATAATGAATGCCAGACTGGTAGAATTTATGAATCTACATGGAATATATAGTGCCTTTCAATTTGGATTTAGGGAAAACTATAGTACCTCAGATAGCATGTTCATTTTGAACGAACTTATGTCATCTTATCGCAAGTCTAAGAAAAAATTATACATATGTTTTATAGATTTCCGAAAGGCCTTTGACAGAGTCTGGAGGTCAGCTCTTTTATTAAAATTACTGAACATGGGAGTTGGTGGGAAATTATACCAAACAATAAAAAATATGTACACTGATAACTTGAGTTCTGTAAAGATAGACAATGGACTCACAGACTTTTTTAAATGTGATTTAGGTGTCAGACAGGGAGATGGCTTAAGTCCCACCTTATTCAACATATTTGTAAATGACATAGAAACAATATTGAATACAACAGAAAGCAAACCTGCCCAGTATGGAAATATAAATGTTGGTTGCCTGCTTTATGCTGATGATTTGGTCATATTTTCTGAAAGCCCTGAAGGCATGCAGTATAGTTTAGATGAGCTGACAAATTATTGTTCTAAATGGAAACTAGAAATAAATGTTATGAAGAGCAAAATAATGATTGCGTCATCAAGGAAAAATAAAAAAGTTCTTAAATTTAGAATAAATGGACAACCACTAGAAGTTGTCAACTCATATAAATACCTTGGGTTTGAATTCACAAGTAATGGTTCAGTGCAGCTTGGGCAGGAACGACTTGCAAACAAAGCATTAAGATGTTGGCATTCAGTCAGAAATGGTTTCTATAACCAAAAGGTATGGCCTATAAAACCATATATAAAAGCATTTGAGACTGTTATTAAACCAGTACTATTGTATGGTGCAGAAATATGGGGTCAATATTGTATTACCACAAAAGATGGCAATGAATGTTCTATGCCAAACCTGGATTGTAAAATGTCATGTGAACGTATTCATATAAGAACATGCAAACAAATATTAAGATTACCCAAACTAGCAAGTAATGTAAGTGCTTTAAGTGAGTTGGGAAAATTACCAATATATATTGATGTAATATTATCATTGTTTAGATTTTATGTCAGAATACAAAAAATGGATGATAATTTCTTGGTTAAAAGAATTTTCCAAGAAAGTAAAATAAAGTTTATGAGCTTGTATACAATCATTGAATTTGTAGAATCTAAAATCATGTTGTATTATAACGTAGTATTCACTGACACAAATAGCTGTAATAATTATATGCAAAATGTAAAAAAACATCTGACACAATATTTTCAGAATCTCATGTTCACATATTTACAAACTGATCAGAACAAGAAATTAAGCACATATAAACATATTAAAAGGGTACATGGACTTGAGCCATATCTTGAAGTTTTACAGGATCCAGCAGTGAGAAGGACAATGACTAATTTTAGAGTAAGTGCACATAATTTATGTATTGAAACTGGTCGCTATAAGCAGATAGATCGATCAAGAAGAAAATGTCAGATGTGTAATAATGGTGAAATTGAGGATGAATTTCACTTTGCATTAAAATGTACAAGTTTCGAATTTCAGAGACAGAAATACCTTATGCCAATGATAGACATATATTGTACTGATATGAATGAATGGGATATATTTATATATCTTATAAGCAGTGAAAACCAAATTATGATTGAACAAGTTTCAAAATATTTATATGAATGTTTTTGTATTAGAGATAAAAAACTGTATAGAAAACATGGTTCATCATAACAAGTGTAAGATTATTGTGTAAATGTTCCTAAGGCCATGTTACAACAACAAACCTCTTCATATCA
Organism: Amphiduros pacificus; assembly: GCA_949316495.1. Taxonomy (NCBI): domain Eukaryota; kingdom Metazoa; phylum Annelida; class Polychaeta; order Phyllodocida; family Hesionidae; genus Amphiduros; species Amphiduros pacificus. Next base: position 42,414,987 of record OX439008.1, on the reverse strand, counting down.
GAAGATGGCCAGACAGTACATTCAACAGACAAATAAACATCAACTATTGCATTGTATTATATTAAAATTATGAATGTAGTTATATATATATTACATTGTTTGGATAATGTTACATGCATGTTAATTAGATGGCGTTAATATATTTGTATATGAGAAATATATCTCATCAAAATCTGGTTGTAATACAGGTTTGTTTATATAATAATTGTATTTTGGTCAAACCATGCATAAAGTTGATATGTTGTATTGTGTACATCATTATTTTACAGGTAGTACCAATAAAATATTTATTTATTTATTTATTATTTATTTATATTATACAGATAGTCAAGGACATATCTTAATGAAAGCAAAAATATGGCCTACTTTTTCTGAAGTGACATGTATATAGTAACCAATAACGTCAATAACTTTATAAGGAAGTGTATCATCTACCTGTTATATTGAAAATTCATGTACAAGTGATAGGACCCTTTTCCTCCATCAAATCTTCCTTTTCCCCATTTGACACATTTGCAGGTTCTGTTGGGGCAACCGTTGAGTACACCAAGTGACAGAAGTGGGGAAAAGCAGCAGCATGAATCCCATTTATATCTATATTCCGTACAATTCCATAGAAACACTGAACATGGGAATGAACAAATATTTTTGGGACGTTTTTATTGTTCATAATAATAATGATGATTTTATGATAATATCATAAAATCGCTATCTACGTGAACGGTATGAATGAAGGGAGAGGGGACGTGGGTCAGTCGGTAAAACTTCTCTCATGCAAAAGGTCTGAAATTCGAATCCTGGTTGGGACAAATAGTTTGTGTTATCTGAAAATGCAAAAGAAATATCCTCGTTCACTCTTCCAAAAGAGTAGGGGATTGAGTCTTAGTGACAGGCTTCTATCTCTCCTGATATAACCTGGACAGTATTGAAAATGATTTAATGCAAACAAATCAACTGTGCCTGGATTTCTTTTCATTTTCTTATCTAAAACTAGGACTGTACTTGTGCTCTTTTCATGTCTTCTATAATGAATTTTCATATTAACATTGTGATATAAATATTTGCACATATTGGGATTACATGTCAATAACCATTTTGATTTCACCCTAGGTATTAAGATATTTATGTTTTTACAAAGCAATATGAGTAACTATGGAGTTTTTACATATGTTTATTGTCAAAATTCAAAAAGTAAAATATTTCTAGTGCCCAACATATATATTGACCTTGTGTATTTTATCGTATTAATTATACTACTGGAACACTAATTTTTAGTTTGTGCAGTATACTAAAATGTCTGTCAAATACCACTTTAATTCCATACAGGTGATTACATTTTACTCATAGATGAACCCAAGCTCACATCCTTCCATGTTCTTGCGGTATTCCCTCTCAAATATTTCATTCTGTTCAACAGTAAAATGGGATTTCCAGTCCCCAACAATTCCTTTGCGCATAAATGCTGCAGCATTTTTCAGATAATCCAGTTTCTTGCATGTCTCCTCAACACTTGGTTTCATTTCATTAAAGGATGTCTTCTCCACTACATATTGAGCTTGCTCTGTTGTGATTTTTCTTCCAATAAAATCTGCAACCTCATTCACGATCTTCAACGGATCAGCTTTGATGTCTTCATATTTGACAAACAGAAAGTTGGGTTGGTCTCTTTGTGCCCAGTATCCCTTGATGAAGTGAAACCAATCACCAAAGATGAGTCTTCCTTTCATAAAAAGATTGAAAAACTCACCAAAGCTACCGGGAAAACAACCGAAATTTTTATTGTTTTGATAATAGTGATAATAGGATACCATGGTGTCTTTTGGGTTCCTCATGACAAAGATGACCTTAGCTTTTGTTCCAGTGAGAGCCCTCTCCAAGAATTGAAAGGGCAAATGACTTTTTATCATTCTTGGCGAAGGCATTTTGTCGATGATATCATACATATTAGTATCTTGATGAGGAATTGTCAACTCCAAAGGCATTTTGTGGATGATATCAGTATCTTTATAAGGAAATGACAACTCTGAATATAGATTTTGATAATATAAATCCTGATTTTGATCTTCTTTACCAACACCTTTGATATTTTTCATCATGGCCTGCATCCACGTGGTCCCTACAGTATAGATACTCATAGTTACTTGTATTATATACCTTATATTTTATCAAATAGCTCATTGTTACTTATATTAGCTCATAGTTACCTATGATAAATAGTTCCTAGTTACTAATACGAATATCAAATAGGTCATGATTACTCATTTTAAATAAGCCATATCAAATAGCTCATATTTAATAATATTAAATATGTGCAGTTTATTCCTGGAATGTGTTCTATAAAAATGGCTTATTCTGATTATAACTCATAGTTACTAATAATAAAAAGAAAAAAAAGCTCACATCCAGGATATACGTATAACATAGTATGGTTAGATAAAGTAAGAAAACAAATGTTTTTATCTTCATTTACTATGAATATTTATCAACACTATGGCAAAATCTCTGTAACGTGGTATTGTACAAATCTTTACATAGTTGTTTCATCTTTTCCTGTGCCATTTAAGAATTTACCAATTACCAATATAACATTTAATTTTATTGAGAATAATGCTAAAATCTATCAATTAAACTCAATTGGGTTACCATATGTGATGTAAAAGAGCCTAAGTTACATAATATTTAGCTCATGGTGACAATGTGAATATGCCAGTTTATGCCTAGCTTTGAAAGTCAGTCATCCATTGATTTAGAAATGAATGAATGAATGAATGAATGAATGAATGAATGAATGAATGAATGAATGAATGAATGAATGAATGAATGAATAAAAAGTCTACTCACTTTGAATTCGTTGTGATTGATACACCTATATGACTTTGGATATGTGATAGCATTTAATTCTTTGTGATTGATACACCTACCTCACTTTGGTTATGTCTTCCTTGCATTTCTTGTCATTGATACACTTACCTGACTTTGGAAATGTAATCAAAACTATATCGTCATCTCTGAACTTAAAATCTTCCTTAATCTTCCGGAGAATGTGTGATTTGATGTTGATGTGAAAAGCAATGCCATCATATTCATATTCCCCGATTGATTTAAATGTTTTCTCCATTATAGATGTTATATCAAATATAATCAGTAGACCTAAAATGGCACAAGTGGCAATTAGTGTGAATAACATTTCAAATATATTATGTGAAGTGTTGTGTAAGAATAATTAAACAGAGATATTCGTCAATATTAATTCACAATGTTATAATACCTCACTCTTCCTGTGGTTCTGGAAAGTGTGAATAAACTCCTCTATTTTCTCCCTCAAATGATGGGTACAATTCACCTGAACCATAAAATCAAGAAAAATACAGGCTTGAGTCCTAGTTTTAGATAAGAAAATGAAAAGAAATCCAGTGACAGTTGTGACCCCTTGAGAATGATTAATATGTTCATTGTAGCAGAAAGTGTAAGTTTGAATAGTTTAGCGAAGTATGAAGATATATAAAGGGAAGCCATAGGATAAAGGACAGCCTCTGAATGGGCCATAACAGAGTATGTGGTGATGAATTCAAATAAACGGAGAACTGACCTGGAGGGAAGAGCATGAAGTGGAACTCTTGCCTGTAACTTGCTGCTAAGACTATTTATAATTTGACTCAGACAAAGAGCTTTCATCAATGACTGCAGTTGTCAAGAGATCGACTACAGTAGTAGAGTAGGGCACAGTAGTATCATATTACTATCATACTGGATATATCATGGCATTCCATAGAACATATTTCATCTGATTTCACACTGGGGAGTATATATTATCAGATTATAAACTGGAGAGTATATATTATCAGATTATATACTGGGGAATATATATTATCAGATTATATACTGGGGAGCACATATTATTAGATTATTTATAGGGGGGTATATCTTCTAAGATTATATGTTGGGGAGCAAATATTATATACACAGGCACATATTTTACTAGATTTTATTCTGGGTGATATTTATTATATAAATGCATTACTGTAGATCATAAATTATCTGATTTTATACTGAGGAGCATAAAATCAGTGCACAACCTTAATCATGATAATTGAAAAGACTATGTATAGGAAATGCTGATTCAGCATATTATATATCTAAGAAATCATTTGTATCAGTCCCAGAAAATATTCTTTGATGTTTCTATTCCACATTTCAATGCCCCCATCCACTTCAAATTTGGGTGACTCTACAGCCTCTCGGTACTCTATGACTTCCTATGGGTCATCACTCTGATCATCCTGAACTAGATCTTCATTTGATCCTTCAACACAAGACATGCAACATCCACTCTCAAGTGAAGTCCCCACAAGAACTTTCAGTTGGGTGACAAATGTGAGCTCACCTCTCCCTGCACCACCACCATTCAAATACATGTAATTGTTTACTTCCAATTCTTGACATGTGGCTAGTATTTTACAAATAGTTTTTAAAGGAAACAATGTATTTGTTATTGTATTTTATTCCAGCTTGATGCCAAATTCCTCTATCTGTTGAATATATGGCTGTTGTAATTGTAGATATGATTGTAACAATTAGTCACAACTGAACAAGTCAACTATGAACTGCATGATAACATTATTGTTTTGACACTTACTATGTTTACCGCTGTCCACCAAATTCTTTCCTTCCATATCATCATTGCTTAGGTCACTCTCATCATTATCTTCAAAGTTGTCAATGGTTCGCATTGCCAGACACTCTATATTTTCATGTACTTCTGTGCGAAACGCCTTCCTTATTTCTTTGGGCACCAAGTCAAAGAGGTCTGCATATTAATTTTCTGTTCCTCTTCGCAACAGTGCATACATCAGTTTCATATAGGACATATGCAAATTGGACAAGAAGAATTCCCATACATTATGGTCTAGAATAGGATCAATTGCCTCTCTTCTATCCCAAGACCCACCATGTCCACTTTCTTCAGTCACCCCATATACATAGCCCATTTTGGGGGGTTCTTCCGATGTGATGTCATTGTAGGCAATAGTCTTCTTTACCAAATCCCGACCTGACCGGCCACGGGCTGTGGCGCAGTTGGTTAGAGCGCCAGCTTATTAGCACCAGTTCCTATGTGGTGATCCAAAGGTCGTGGGTTTGAACCCCGACTATGCTGGGATTGAACTCATGATACAATTTCCCACATGAGCTGAGGCCCATGCCTAAAGGGTTAACTCGTTGTCCTTGTAAATCTGTGACCGGGTGGGTTGTCATGCCAAGGACCTGCGACATGACAATTTAGTGAGGCAGCACTATATCTGCTACAAGTAGGTCTCATCACGAAATGACTGAAATACTGTTGAAAGTGATGTACAGCCCCAAAAAAACAAACAAACAAACAAACATATGGGGTTGCTTTGCCTACATCAAAATATTATGAATTAGAAGTACATGGGCATTGGAGTATTCAGTTGGAAATGTGATTAGATCAAGAGACAGTCATAACATCCAGTAAACATCAACAGAATTTAAGAAAGTTAACTTGGAACATCATGAACAGAAATGATAAACTATTCCTGCACATGAAACATGGAGCACATATACCTATCTGAACATATATCCTACCATAGGGACTAGCTACTAAGACAAACTATATCTTCATCAGCTGGATTTAAATTATGTTTCTTTATTATAAAAAGAAATGTGTTTTGACTAATTTTGTTTATGTAGTTAAAACACCTATTTGCCTAGTGGGGGAGGAATGTAACAATGCTATTGTATGCCTTCCCTACTATGCTGCACTGCCCCCTAAATATACCCTCCGTATATAATGCATAAGAATAAAGGTCTCTGGTCCCTTCCTCTGCAACCTTCAAACCATCAATACCTGTTGTGTTGTACCTGCAGCTTACCTAAAATGTAGGATCCCAGCACTGCTGACCACTGCCTGACCCACAAGGACCAAACAGATATGGAACCCTTTTATTCCACTTATTATATTTTATAGAATATTGGAATTCTTTGAGGAAGTTTTTCTTTTAATTGTTGAATTTCTGATTAAGTGTTTATTTGGGACTGAAATATGTGAAGGGAGTAACGTGATGGCCCGGACCACGTGGTCGTCTGGGTCATCTGTGGTCAAGGGCATCCTAACAAGAAACAGTACTTCACATTTCTGTTATGAGAATCATAATAATGGTTCATTTTTTTGTTTAGCACATTAAGACCAATGTTTTTATTTTTTATGGTGTGAGTTTTCTCAATGTTTTTGCTCAATAAATGAAAATATTTTTTATTAATATTGCCACCATATTGACTAGCGATAGATGTATTTTTCCTTTAGTACCTGAGCATAACTTTTATTGTGTAGTTTCTGACTGCGGGGACATAATGTGTTAATTTTTCCATATGAAAAAAGGACATCATTCAAGCCACTTTTAAAAATTATTAAAGTTTATTCTCATGTGATTCTCTATAAAACGATCATGCATCTTAAAATCACTTCCAGTTACATGCTTATTCTCATTGATGCAATCATTATTAACTTGCTTCACCATATCACAGTTTAATACACACTCTAGCGGCATAGAGGAAGAGGAACCTGGTGTGTTCATACATAGAGGAAGAGGAACCTGGTGTGTTCATACATAGAGGAACCTGAAGTGTTCATACATAGAGGAAGAGGAACCTGGTGTGTTCATACATAGAGGAAGAGGAACCCGGTGTGTACATACATAGAGGAAGAGGAACCTGGTGTGTTCATACATAGAGGAAGAGGAACCTGGTGGGTTCATACATAGAGGAGGAGGAACCTGGTGTGTTCATACATAGAGGAAGAGGAACCTGGTGTGTTCATACATAGAGGAAGATGAACCTGGTGTGTTCATACATAGAGGAAGAGGAACCTGGTGGGTTCATACATAGAGGAAGAGGAACCTGGTGTGTTCATACATAGAGGAAGATGAACCTGGTGTGTTCATACATAGAGGAAGAGGAACCTGGTGGGTTCATACATAGAGGAAGAGGAACCTGGTGTGTTCATACATAGAGGAAGAGGAACCTGGTGTGTTCATACATAGAGGAAGAGGAACCTGGTGTGTTCATACATAGAGGAAGAGGAACCTGGTGTGTTCATACATAGTGGAAGAGGAAGCTGGTGTGTTCATACATAGAGGAAGAGGAACCTGGTGTGTTCATACATAGTGGAAGAGGAAGCTGGTGTGTTCATACATAGAGGAAGAGGAACCTGGTGTGTTCATACATAGAGGAAGAGGAACCTGGTGTGTTCATACATAGAGGAAGAGGAACCTGGTGTGTTCATACATAGTGGAAGAGGAAGCTGGTGTGTTCATACATAGAGGAAGAGGAACCTGGTGTGTTCATACATAGTGGAAGAGGAAGCTGGTGTGTTCATACATAGAGGAAGAGGAACCTGGTGTGTTCATACATAGAGGAAGAGGAACCTGGTGTGTTCATACATAGAGGAAGAGGAACCTGGTGGGTTCATACATAGAGGAAGAGGAACCTGGTGTGTTCATACATAGAGGAAGAGGAACCTGGTGGGTTCATACATACAGGAAGAGGAACCTGGTGGGTTCATACATAGAGGAAGAGGAACCTGGTGTGTTCATACATAGAGGAGGAGGAACCTGGTGTGTTCATACATAGAGGAAGAGGAACCTGGTGGGTTCATACATACAGGAAGAGGAACCTGGTGGGTTCATACATAGAGGAAGAGGAACCTGGTGTGTTCATACATAGAGGAAGAGGAACCTGGTGTGTTCATACATAGAGGAAGAGGAACCTGGTGGGTTCATACATAGAGGAAGAGGAACCTGGTGGGTTCATACATAGAGGAAGAGGAACCTGGTGTGTTCATACATAGAGGAAGAGGAACCTGGTGTGTTCATACATAGAGGAAGAGGAACCTGGTGTGTTCATACATAGAGGAAGAGGAACCTGGTGGGTTCATACATAGAGGAAGAGGAACCTGGTGTGTTCATACATAGAGGAAGAGGAACCTGGTGTGTTCATACATAGAGGAAGAGGAACCTGGTGTGTTCATACATAGAGGAAGAGGAACCTGGTGTGTTCATACATAGAGGAAGAGGAACCTGGTGTGTTCATACATAGAGGAAGAGGAACCTGGTGTGTTCATACATAGAGGAAGAGGAACCTGGTGTGTTCATACATAGAGGAAGAGGAACCTGGTGTGTTCATACATAGAGGAAGAGGAACCTGGTGTGTTCATACATAGAGGAAGAGGAACCTGGTGTGTTCATACATAGAGGAAGAGGAACCTGGTGTGTTCATACATAGAGGAAGAGGAACCTGGTGTGTTCATACATAGAGGAAGAGGAACCTGGTGTGTTCATACATAGAGGAAGAGGAACCTGGTGTGTTCATACATAGAGGAAGAGGAACCTGGTGTGTTCATACATAGAGGAAGAGGAACCTGGTGTGTTCATACATAGAGGAAGAGGAACCTGGTGTGTTCATACATAGAGGAAGAGGAACCTGGTGTGTTCATACATAGAGGAAGAGGAACCTGGTGTGTTCATACATAGAGGAAGAGGAACCTGGTGTGTTCATACATAGAGGAAGAGGAACCTGGTGTGTTCATACATAGAGGAAGAGGAACCTGGTGTGTTCATACATAGAGGAAGAGGAACCTGGTGTGTTCATACATAGAGGAAGAGGAACCTGGTGTGTTCATACATAGAGGAAGAGGAACCTGGTGTGTTCATACATAGAGGAAGAGGAACCTGGTGTGTTCATACATAGAGGAAGAGGAACCTGGTGTGTACATACATAGAGGAAGAGGAACCTGGTGTGTTCATACATAGAGGAAGAGGAACCTGGTGTGTTCATACATAGAGGAAGAGGAACCTGGTGTGTTCATACATAGAGGAAGAGGAACCTGGTGTGTACATACATAGAGGAAGAGGAACCTGGTGTGTTCATACATAGAGGAAGAGGAACCTGGTGTGTTCATACATAGAGGAAGAGGAACCTGGTGTGTTCATACATAGAGGAAGAGGAACCTGGTGTGTTCATACATAGAGGAAGAGGAACCTGGTGGGTTCATACATAGAGGAAGAGGAACCTGGTGTGTTCATACATAGAGGAAGAGGAACCTGGTGTGTTCATACATAGAGGAAGAGGAACCTGGTGTGTTCATACATAGAGGAAGAGGAACCTGATGTGTTCATACATAGAGGAAGAGGAACCTGGTGTGTTCATACATAGAGGAGGAGGAACCTGGTGTGTTCATACATAGAGGAAGAGGAACCTGGTGGGTTCATACATCCATGATTACTACATTTATTCATGTGCTCAGTTTTCAATGCCCTGATTAATAATAATAATTATACTAAAATTTATATCGCGCTGATACCAGTCAAGACTGTTCATAGCGCTGATTCTTAAATGGTTGTTTAGCTCATAAGTTGAATGGCCTTAACATTTTCCCCCAGCTTCTCCATTGGCCAGACCCATTTTTTCATTGGGCACGTCCCTCATTATATGCACATAGTCCTTATCCAGAGCCCAGATTAGGTCATTCTGGGTTTGACCCCTGTACATCTTATGACTAGGAACAGATACACTCTCTTGATTGGTAGATGTTTTAGCAGCCTCAACTTGTGACTTCTTGGCTTCAGGGAAATCCTTCAAATTAATGGTCAAATCTGATTATATTTTGCTAATAATTTCTTTGTCTTTGCTCCATTCTCAGTTAACCTGTCAGAACCTCCAATAATGTACTCGTGTCTTAAATATTTGTCAAAGATATCTCTAGTATTTACAAAAGTCAAATTTTTTATTTATTTCAGCTTTAGAGTATTTAATAGGATTGCCTGGCAGCCATGAAAAGAAGTAAATGGTGGTGGGGTACACAGTATAATTTTCGTGTAGTGTTCTCCAATCACCCATCGGCAAAGCCCAAATAGGTGATCTGGAGAGGTTTGAGTTTTTTCATTTTTCTGTAAAATCTCCTTTGCATGAGATTTTTTAAATATCCAACTATTTCAGTGAAAATTCATATTTTATGTTTGATTGTATCTAAGATCTCCCCAAAAAGCTTGATAATTCTTCAGATAGCATAAAATAAAGCAAATATAAATATTTGATATCAGTCGCCAGCTGCAAAATCCGAGTCAAACCCGTTTTAACGACAGTTGAAACGGGTTCAATTTGACGTTTAAACGTGTTTACCTCAGTTTTTGCAGCTGGCAACTTTTTACTTCACTTGAGCTCTAACAATTCCACCAAACTTTTCTTTGGTTGAAATTGGTAGAGACCTTGGACGTTCGACAAACCCCTCCAGATCACCTATCTGGGCTTTGCCGATTGGTGATTGGAGAACACTAAATTTTCGTGAGAGTATATTTTGCCAAAGTTTCCACAATATTCTCGATTGATTTACATAATGTACTAATACCCCTGTCCTGAATAATGTCAAAAGCTCCAAGCATTAGAACAATAATGTGGAATTCCCTAAGCTAAGCAAATGTTTCCTTCATATTAAAGGCTTTCTTAAATTCAAAGTGCTGGCACTATTTCACATTTGTCCTGCTCATTATATTCTTCTATACAACTGCTATTTTCCTGCTCAGCCATGATAGGAACTCTAGGTTTCAATGGTGGAGCAAGAGGAGCAGTGGGGGCATTTAATGGTTGTACATTTTGATATTTGTTTGGTTTTCATTGGTGTTTCTCTCAAAAATTATCTTTTCATGTAGCCCAGCTATCTCAGAGTCCTTAGCCTCTGATTCAAGTCCTTAGTAACTTTCTCCCTCAAAAACTGAATCTACGGCTTGCATTCATCTGAACATTTATTCTCATCAACTAGTAAATCATCTATTTGTGTTTTTTTACATCCCATTCTACTTTAAGAGTGTTCAATTCATCCTTCAAAGATTCAATGCAATTTCAGTTTATCGTTCATTTTTGCAAGTGTTATGATTTTCTTCGGCGCAGTTGCCTTCTGCTGGCATGTCTGAGTCGCAGTCACTTCATGAGCGGTGGAGTCGTCATTCTGTTTCACCTCCATCGTCTAGATTTGCTCAGTCGTAGCCATTTATAGTCTGTAACACGTATACAACGGAAAAAATTATGTATGTTCTATAAATTCTATTTTTAACCTTGTATTATAGTTTGCAAACAAGAGATTTCTTTCTTTAAGTTCAATGTTTGTGTGCTCATATAGCTTAGTGTCAAATAAGATTTGTTTTATATTTCTATTTATACTATTGATGTGACACTTGATATTAGCACTCCGCACACGAGAAATAATATTAGATTAATTATCAGGTGTTACACGTATATATCACAATGTATAGTTATTTATAAATAAGATAGATAGTACTTCCCACACGAGATATACTAATTCTATCTTATATATAGACTAATAATTTCTGAAAAATTTGCAGAATTTATTTTTATTTTTTTGTTGAAAATAAGATAGGTAGCATTCCCCACACAAAAAATACTAATTTATAATCTATCTTATATCTTAACTGATAATTTAAAGGTGTGGTTAGCAAAACATTCAGAGAAATGTTCTGAGACTTGGTTTCCAATATTTCCCGCACGAGAAATATGGTTAGCTTAACCCAGTCACAGATATTTGTATATTTCTAATATATCAAATAAAAAAAAAATAGAAGAAATGTTCCGAAACTTGATTTCCAATATTTCCCGCGGGAGAAATATTGTTCACATAACCAAGTGACAGGTTGCTTAGTGGTTGCTTAGTGGCTTGCGATAGTTTTGTGATATATTGGCAAAGTTCTTACTCTGCATGGCGAGGTAGAATCGTATACTACCTTGATGTGACTCTTATTTATTAAAGTCACACCAATCTTAACACTAGTTAAAATCTATTTAAAACCTACCTGTTCAAAAGGTTCTTCCTTGTTCGGGGTCCAGAGATCATCTGTCTGGCCTCAGCTTTGGATTTCCCGCCTGGCCCGGCGTAGGAATATTGGAGGGAGGTGATTGGCCAGGGCATTGATGCATGAAGATCAACTGGATTAACCCCTGGCCACAACACTCTTCCCCATTTTATTTTTTAAGAGGGGGGAAAGGGGGGGAATACATTGAGAGAAGGGGACAATGGGCCAGATGTTTACAAGAGGAAAGTGGGCCACAGCGGGAACAAGGGGTCAGAAGTTAAACCAAAATTTTTAAATTTTAATAAAATTTATAATATTCCCTTCCTTATTTATTTATTTATTTATTTTTTTTTTTTAGGGCCCCCCACAACTCAGGACTCATAAATGAAATTAAAAAGTTGTTGAGCTTACCAACATAAATAACAAACAGCTACTCTCAGCAGCAGTGATCCCGGCTCTCAGCGGATGAATGTCTATCTATTGGTCAAAGAATATTTTATTTTAGCAGGGCCGTGCCTGCGAAATAAAAATATACCAGAAAGACATACATTATGTTTCATTCTTTTATTTTCAGAATTAAATTTGGAAAGGAGTCAACACTTAGCGACCCCTACAAAAAATCATATGTATATATATTTATATATATAGGAGAATTCTTAGTTAGCCAACTGATAAAAGGAGCAGGCATTATGCCGGGTTATCTCCAGGATCATAGAGCGACCGGTGTGGAGAAGCTGGCTCATCCAGTCGGCTATACAGACAAGAGTCCAAGGATGGTTTGGGCTGGGGAAATGGGGAGGATTGAGATGGTGAGCGTCAGACTCAAGGAGAATGCGCTCCAAAGAGATAGACAAAATAGCCTTCTCAGAGAGTGCCCGTTTATTTGGGTCCTTCTCTCTGAGAATGGAGGCAGATATGCCAAAAGAACATTTTGGAACAACGTTCATCCAGATTTGGAGCTCTGAGGGTCCCCCCCCCGAAAAACAGTGAACATGAATTTTGTGGGTGTTTGGACATGGCGCTTCAATCAGAGATGATGGTGTGCAGATTTTCACCATCACATGGGTGGCAGTGAATGACAAATGACCTTCCAATTTGGGAGGCCAGTTCCATGAAGGTCTCTAAATGGCTTTTCTGTCCCTCTCGCGATCACGGGGGTGACCGTGATAATCCAACCCAATCTCTCAGATTCCACAGCAGCTAGGATCATGTACCAGCTGTGTGAGCTCATCAAAGGTTTTGAGCTAAATGTGACGAGAGGCATCATGGGGATGAATTCCAATGGTATGGGCCATGGAAAGAAAGGGGGAGGAGGTCAGTGCAGGAATCTGACACCAGTATTCTGGAAAGACAAAGTTTGTCACCAGATGCTGGAGTCCAATATCTGCCTGACCTGCAAGGACTAAGAGTGAGCAGAGGTAATCACTCTTATGCGCCTTTGAAGTTAAGTCAAGATGACAGTGGGAATCCACCGTCACCAGGCGGAAAGGAAGAGGATAGGGGGCAGGGAAAAGCTGCTGCCGGAGACAGACCTTGCTGTCAACGGTGCGTATCCTTTCCCGGAGAGGAGGGGGAAGAGGTCTGATCAACTCGATCAGGTTCCTCCAGTACGTGAGGGCACCGGGTCCATGGGGCGGCATGACAGGTATATCATTCCACCCAGTGGCCCTCACTCCCAGGGTACAGAGCTCCCAATAGAAATAGGGACAGGGAAGGAACTGTGGAAGAACCAGCAGGAGTGAGACTTTTGGGAGATGAGGAGGGGAGGGGAACTTCAGTTGAGTCCATGCCATCCAGAGCAGGTTTTGCTGCAGCAGCCACACTCTCTGGATATTCCAGACCCATACTGTTTGTTCTCACTCCTCGGGCCAAGTCTGTGAGAAGCCATTGATGGTCCCACAATGCGGGAAGCTTCCCTTTATCCCCCAATTTAGCAAGAGCCAATTGCTGGCAGATGCTATCTTGGAGGGTGACAAGATTGTTGCCTTGAAAAAGGGTCGCAACTTCTGTGGGAGAAAGGGTCTCAGGCTTTACTCTTTTTCTCCATGGTTGGCTTCTATTTTTATCAGTTGGGGTGTCTCTGAGTCAACTGGGCATTTCTAACACAAGGTGTGGGGGCAGGGGTAGTTACTTTGTGGGGAAGGGGTGGGAACTGAAGAAAAGAATTCTTCAGCTTAGGGGTAGGGGCAACATTAAGAGATGACAGGGAAGGAATGACCCGGGACGAGTGGTTCTCAACCATCTTCTTTTGGGATCATTCCCTTCCTCCCTGCCTTACTCTTTTTAATTGTTTTATTACGGGTCTCAGCAAGATTCCATGGGTTGCCTGTGGTGGTCTTACCACCACAGGAGGTGTTGCTGCTCTTGATGAGTTTATCAATAAATATCTGGTTAATCATGAGATACCTCATAATCTTCCAGACATTTAGGCATTCAACGTTGTCAGCGTCGAGGGACATGTATTATAGGGGGAGCCGAATAGAATCATCCGGTTCCCTTGAGGGCATGGACAGGAGCATTTCATCTTCCTCTACTTGGGACATTCCAAATAAAGCTTCAAGGTATTAAGCATCAATTCTACAATTTGGTGAAACTGAAAGCTTAGCCACATATAAAAATTATGACAAATTAAAATTATAATAGATTAATAGTATAAGTTACTACAAGATACTTACAGCACAGGTCTGTCTGAGCCATAAGTTGCATGAGATGGGTAAATACAGGTAGTGTGAACTTTGCCAGACCTCAATTGAGGCCCAAAGCAGGGCAGCACTGCCTGACGTCATTTTGGCACTATTCAAAGGACAGTAACTTTGATGACGTCATAAGCATATTGCCATACTATTGTGACATCATTTTACCCTTCAGTGCCTGTATAGTCACACTCCACACAAAAATGACGCCAAGAAAGAAGTGTGCTTTCCCAAAGGGGCAACAGATTTGGGTCTAGTTAAAATAGAATTAACAGGCAAACATTGAGATGCATCTATAAAATAGAAAATAGACATCAAAATAAAAATTATAAATGTGTTTTGTCAAAATCGGTGCTTAATCCCTTTAATCAAGTGGTTCATATTCCAGGCCAAATAGAAGGGGTTCGTCCCCGTAGAGACCATGCTCTGCAAGGACAATCAGTTATCAAATCGATTTCCTCATCATCCCTGATATCAGGAATGAGCTCATCGAGGTCAAGGACTTGATGTTTTCTTTGGACCCAAAGGGGTATGTGATGATCATGACAGATTTTGAGTCTACCATGATGTCTGCTTTGGGTCCCCCTTCATCCCTCTAATTGGTACGGAATAGGGAAAATTAATGGTAATTAGGGGGTGGGTCTTGTTTTAGGGTGTGCAAATGATTGTGAGCCGGTTTGTTATCACGAGCCTTGCCTCGCAAGTGCTCTTTCATCCTCTCCAAATTATGAGGATGGCTCTTTCTTGCACGGGGCCCTTTATATGGAGTATGGGAATTACTTCCGGAAGTATCTGATTCTTCAGAGGGCCAAGAAGAATCAGAGTTATCGGAAGATTCACTCTCAGAGTCCTCGGACAGACTAGAATTACAAGAGGCTTGTCCTCGGACTCTATGGGGGGAACCAGAGTTTTCCTTGGGGTGTCTCCTCCATTTTTCACTGTGGGACCTACCTCTACCACCAGGATTTGAAAAGGGAATTTGGGTGGTTTCATTGGCATGTATATAATAAGATATGGGTGGAGACTGGGGAGTTGAAGTGTTAGAAGGGGCTGACATGAAGTGTGGAACCCGTGAGGTGGGGGGTGTGGGTTCAAACACAATGGGCATGGAGGGAGATACAGGGATGAATGGTTTAACACCAAGTGATGAATGTGATGGAATTGCCCTTGGTGGACCATTCACTTGAGGGAGATGCACTGAAAGGGCATGGAGCGATGAAAACTCAGGTTCAGTATAATGGGCTGAAGGGTATTGAGTGGGGGACAATGAAGGGAGTCTTATTTGCTGGGATAATGCCTCGGAGAACCCAGGAGGAAATCTAATCATTCTTCGCGAACCTGTTACGGTAGACGAATTCTGACTATTTTGTGGTACCTCTGGGACTGTAGGCATATAAGGGGTCATAGAAGGGGGGTTACGATGGTTGGAAGATATCCATGCCATCTCTATTCTTGGGGCAGCAGTTGATGTAACATATGTATCACCATGTCCCACGGCAGGCGATACATGAAAGGGGGTGGCTATGTTATGTATTATTGGTGAATTTATAGGGGGCTCTTGTGAATGACGTGGATACTGCTGATTAATTTGTGGGTGTGAAGAGGATGGATGGTGAGATATAGCAGAGGGGTATTGCCCTATTGGTTTATTGGTGTGGGAGTCTGGCAACCTCACTTGTTTCAGTGAAGTGTCAGTGATGGGTATGGGAGTAAAGTGGATGGACACATTTACTCTTTCTCCCAGTTGGGGTACATGTACACTTGCCAATGTATCACCAAGGGCTGAATTTTCAAAGACATGGGGGACCGTGTAGGGGATGGGGGTCCTAGAGGAAATTTGGGCATGTTGCAATTAGAATGATAACCAAAAATAGAGTGGGAAGAGGTCTCAAGGTCAGTGATGAGGGCAGAAGTGATGGCTGCAGGATTTATAGGTGATATGTCAGCTTGGGGGGCCTTGGGCACTGACATAAGGTTTGGGATGATGGTGAGTGCATCTTTCCCACTTCCCTTATAATCTTTTTTGGTATTAGAGGAGGGGGCACGGGACGAATGACGTTGGGAATGATTGGAGGAGTGCCGGGAAGAATGATGGGAATTATGGGAATGGTTTTTGGAGAATGGGGGGGAATGTGAGGACTTGTGACTGCTTTTGGGCTTGGGCTTTATGAAGGACAACATTCCCTTGGCTGTCCATGCTTCCCATTGTTCAGAGGGAATGCTGGTGATTTCCTCCAGCCTCTCAGCTGTCACAATGCTATTGTATTTCCTTTCAGAAACAATATTTTGGGCCTCTATATTACCAATCCCTGGAAATACCATGAATTCCAGGGCCTCTGCTGTATACAGGTTGATGGGGTATGAGGGGCCATCCATGTTTCTACTTTGAAACACAGAAGTCAAAATAGGGTTGACATTGCAAGCCACAGGTAACATCCTATGTATTGCATAGTGGGGGCAACTTGGGGCATGAGAAATTGTGAAGGGGATTTTACAAAGAAAATAATGGCCGGATTTTTAAAAGTGAGGGTGAAATTATAACATTGTCAGAGCCTGCAGTACCTCTACCACACACTTTTTCTTATGAAAATGTGTAGAATCTTAGCTGTACTGCGCAGGCCCTGGGGTACGCACGAGACACAAGTCGTGCGGACAACAAAAGTATACAAATCACAATCAATGTTTTGAAAAGTTGTCTGCAACTTCTTGAAGAGAAAAAGCTAATTTCTCCTCAACCACGTGGAATTTCAACTGGAAATTACACAAAGAAGTTGCAAACTAGTAACTAAAGTGAATTAGGGGACTGGGGCGCGTGGACAAAGTGGAATTACCGGCCGGGAGAAGGGCAAAGTGGCGCAAGAATAAGGTATGAAAGTTGGAAGTAAAATATATACTTCCACTCTCACAAAATAGTGCGAGAATTACTTGTGCAATTCCCACACAAGCACTGCAAGTCGCAGCGCCATTTGATGTGACTCTTATTTATTAAAGTCACACCAATCTTAACACTAGTTAAAATCTATTTAAAACCTACCTGTTCAAAAGGTTCTTCCTTGTTCGGGGTCCAGAGATCATCTGTCTGGCCTCAGCTTTGGATTTCCCGCCTGGCCCGGCGTAGGAATATTGGAGGGAGGTGATTGGCCAGGGCATTGATGCATGAAGATCAACTGGATTAACCCCTGGCCACAACAACCTCTACAGCAATACGTTGTTCCTTGCACAGAATTAGTCCGCATATTTGCATGCAATTACCATATAGTTGGCAAATTGGCTGGCTCATGGTACATGCTCATGCACAACAATACAACTGCACACGTGCTCATGCCTATTTCATATATTCAAAAGTAATTCAGAATGGATCATTCGTAATTTGGGAGGGGAGTGTATTTGAAATATCTGGTTGAAAGATTATACCATTTACATAATTTTGTTCAGGATTTTACATCACTTACAATGCTATTCAGTCAGTTCATGAGGCCGGACAGCTTTGCCCAAGAAGAAAAAGTCAAGATTTTTTTCCCTCCTCCCTTGAGGATTAATGGTCCACTCCCTGCTGACTATTTTTGTCTGACTATTTTGGTACACATGTCACCGAAATCTCGATTCTTATTGCACTCACTTTCTTATAATAACAATGACACTAATTGGCCATGTTACCATGTTGAAATACTTTACTAATTGGGTCCTGGTTGCTTGCACTGGGTGTGTCCTCTGTGCACTCAACCAAAGTGTTGAATATGCCGTTTACTTGCAGAGCCAGGTATAAATGCTGGATCTGCTGTGGAGTGCACAAAGTTCTTTAATTACTGTGATTTTTTAGTGAAACAGTAGACATAATTGTATCAAATCTTCGCAATCGCCTCTCCAATCAATAAGTCTAAAACCTTCTACCATTTCTTCTTCATATATTTAATATGTAAAATAAAAGATAATTCCCTGTCACATTACTGCTTTGTTCTAAATGGCAGTTGCACTGGGAAGTATGCTTTTAATAAATTGCATGTAAGCAAGTCTGTTTTAGGTAAGACTAAAGGTGCTTATAGAAAGAAAAGGAAGAGAAGAGTAAGTTTTAAGTTGTATTAGAGTTGGACATAGTCGTTTGACACACTGCCACCTTCTTAAAGGTGAGGATCAGCCTCAGTGTATTTGTTGTCAAAGGGCTGTTAAATATATTCTAATGACTGTTAATGACTTCAGGCATGTAACATTCCCTTTACATCTGTCAGATCCATGTCCATACCTCTGATACTTGAAGTAACGCAGAGGGTTTGGAATAAAAACATTCAGCTCAGACATTCAAATATCCAACTTTAATAGATGTTGGAAGCTGCGCTGCTTCAAATGTCAGGATGAATATATCTATTAGTACCTTTGCTCCATCCTTTTGAAGAAAAGACTTTTGTACTGGAAAACATCCTGATCCTTCAAATCATTCACTATCTCCTCTGGTCTGGGCATCTCATTACCATTTTCTTGTTCTTGTTTAATGGGCCGTTATTGAAACTGTGACTGTGACCTACATTTGGCATCTTAGGATATTGTCTGTAGGGCTTTTTCTTTACACCTCAATCAATAGACGACTTGACACTTTTTAAAAACTGTTTTTGGGGACCCCAGCAATGCCTTGTTCCCCTTTTGCAATTGCAAAGGGGTACATCTTCGCCAGGCTATGCTCACTATCTAAACTTTCTGCTATCAAAAATCTAGGCCATTCTTATTCTTCGTTTAAATCATCATCACTGACTGTCAGTTTGATTCCTTGGTCTTTTTTGATTTTGTGTCATATGTGTTTTGTTAGTTTTCATCAGTTAGGTCCCCTACCCACCATGGAGCCCAGTCTGGCTAGGAAGGCATGGCAAGAGCGTGATATATGAAATATCCAAATGCTAATACTGAGGCTGGTTAAAACACCCAAGTCTATACAAGTGGCTGTCACGAGACAGATTGTCCTGGAACTTCTAGGCAAGTGGTTTCTGCTCCCCGAGTTGCGATTTCGGGGCCTTCTTATTTGGATCCAAGTGCATACTAATGAGCGTCGACCTGCGTGGCTCAGCGCCTTAGACACTAATAACATGTCCATATATATGGACAGTAAACCAGCTCGCAGGTGCCCGTATGCCGTTGCCCGGAATTCCGGTCACACGTCACTGGAACTTGTGGTTGTTGTTTAGGGTTTCCCTGTTCTATATTTATGTCAACCAATCAGAGCAAACCCTCCATAATAGTGACATTATTCGCCCGCTGCACAAACCCATTGCAACGAGATGTCCTTGATAGTCCTATATATATTGGACTGCATAGTCTAGCAGCGCCTTGGCGTAGTTCCGGTTTGGACCATCACGTCATCTCTCTGCTGGGTGAGTAATGCGTGTCATTAGCCTGCACTTGTTGGCCTCCATGTTGCACTCTGTAACCTCTGTGATCTCTTGCCAAATATCATGATTGTCTATACTTGTATATAGATGGGTAATCTATATCCTACAATATAATCTCAGAATAAAGACCTTTGGGATCTCATTTCTATCCCACGATTAACCAGTATTTGCCTTCTATCACTCGTTGTAATTATGAATTACGATAATCAGTCATACAATCTAAACTTTATAATCTGGTAAACATCTGGATCTAAGACATCTGGATCTAATCCTCCCCGCCACAGCTCACATCCCACGTAAAACTGGATACCCTTTAGTTACCTTTCATGACATACTGGGCGACAGGGGAGTTACATGATCATGTAAACAAATAAGATTCAAAGCTTTCTGATTCCATAATTTTAAATCAGATAAGGTATGACCATTTATTCATCGCTTGTTTCACTTGATGATTATGCTGCGTAATGATCATGTGACTATACCGTATCCTCTGCGTATTGATAGTTCTTGTGATGGTCAGTTGGCACTCCAACAAAGCACATGTAGTAAAGAAGTAAAAGTCAAGGCTCATTCTGGAACTTAGTATGGCCCTTGAAATGGCCCTCCCAAAAAGCACTAACATCACAATTCTATATCATCATCTTTGAACTTGAACTCTTACTCAATCCTATTGAGAATGTATGGTGATTATACTTATTATCAGGTGACCATACACTGTCCTAATCATAATCAATCATCTTATGCAATGAGTTGCTAATTGTCTAATGCAGGTCCCTGGGAATATACACTGATAAATACCTGTCTTGCCTTCACATCTTATTAATAATGTTTAGTGAACCACAATTGCCCCACACCGACTGATTCTGATAAAGAATGTGACATTGGATAAATCTTCCAAACAATAACTTGTTTTTATTAACAGTGTTATTTAACGTTTATGGTATTATTGAAAATAAAAAAATGTTGAAAATTGGGCGCCTATAAACACCATACAAGGATGGTTTTATTATGGAGTAAATGCCTATTTTATTCAGTACAATTTTCAACATATGATTGATTCTGATAACATATAATTGTCCTAAAATCTCAATATGTTAGGCTTTGTAAGTGATTTTAATTCCCGGAATTTGAATTCATGACATTTAATCAAATCTGTATGGTAGGTGGAATGACACGAAAAAGAAATGTTCTCATAATGAGCATACAGAAAGGCATGGTTTATTTTACACACATCAATTTTGACAGTTAATAAGTTAAGCAATATGTATAAACAAAAACTCCTGATTGGCAAATTCAGTGGGGAGTAGGTCTTCAATTTCCTTCATGGTTAATCATATAATAGATTTGCCTTTCAAGAATAATGACTTTGAAGGTAATTATCACCAACAAAGATCATTGGTGACACTTTGACATATAATAATACTAGGTGGCTACCTGAGATGAAGATATGATATGTGCCTCTCTTATGGGGTTACAACAACTCTTAACTGTACAATAATATCGCATTCCATTTTCTATTCACTTACCTGCCATAATTATGAACCTGGAAACATAAGGTAGTGATATTATTATGGTTTGGGAGGCAGAAGAGTACCAGAGAGTAAGACATACAATATGGTGCTAGATGATACAATATGGTGACAAATGATAATATCCCCGATTAAGGAACATTTATGGGCTGGAACAGCAGAGGCAGTGTGCCAACCAAGTAAGGAGGTAGATAGTAAGGAGATAGTAAGTAAGGAGGTAGTAAGAAGGTAGTAAGGAGATAGTATGTAAGTAATAAGTAAGAAATGAGAAAGTAAGTAAGACTATAGTTAGTGAGGAGATAGTATGTAAGAAATGAGAAGGTAAGTAAGGCTATAGTAAGTAAGGAGATAGTATGTAGTAAGGAGCTAGTAAGTAAGACGGTAGTAAGTAAAAAGGTGCGCTCCATGGTTTTGATTTACTCCAGTCAGCCAGAAGCACCAAGCTAAAAAGTCAGGTTAAAAAAGGGTTATCCCTTAATGCATGGACCAACAGGTAGAAATGCAATCATTAATCACATTTTTTGTTGAAATGTCCAGCTATTTCTGGCTCATCGCCATCTTGTTTTTGGGAAGAGGGCCAGGTTGCCTCCCCAGGTTGCCTCCCCACAAAAGGGTAATATAAAGGGTGCATATGGGCATATAAATGTGGTATCAAATGGAGTTTTAGGCAAATGTCCAAAAACTTGTGCAAATGTGGAATATTTTGACAAGGTTTTAAGCAGTGAAGTAAGAATTGAAAAACACAGAAAGTTGCTTTTAACAAGGATAATGTAATTTGGAGACAAATGGATTGTCCTCATGTCCCATAAATACGGTTGATAAATTGGGAAATAAGTAAATTTGGTAAATTTTAGAACTCATTAAGAAGAACTACAGACCCGTCTTAAACCTAACCTTAATTTCAAAACTTACTTGAGAGGGCAGTGGCTGATCAAGTAATCCCTCATTTAGTAAGAAATGGCCTAACTGACAAATTTTAATCAGCCTACAAAGAATATCATAGCTCTGGAACTGCCTTACTGAGGATACAAAATGATATCCCCAGTGATCTTGACAACAAAAGGTCAATAATTTTACTATTGCTTGAACTCTTTGCAGCCTTTGATATCATTGACTATCAAAGACTGTTTGATAGATTTGGATTAAGATGTCAGTGGTCATGCTCTTGCCTGGATCCAGTCAGAAATACGGGACAGGAAACAATGTGTCAGGGTGGGGTGCCACAGATCCACATTCAAACCCATAAGGTAATGGAGTCCCACAGGGATCGGTCCTTGGTCCCATTCTTTTCACAATATATATGTCCTCATTGGCTGACATTCTGGCTAAGTATGAATTCAATTACCATATTTATGCAGATGAAACCCAGATTAACTTGATCACACCTCTGGTCAGAAAATAGACATCAGCAGACACAAATTACAAAAATGTGTCAGTGGGGTTAGAGCATTCTTGATCTCTAACAAGATGAAAATGGTAAAACTTTTCATGCTAGGATTGAATTAAAAATTATCCTTATGACTGGAAGGCTTTAATGGTAAGGCACTTTCTTTCTTGTATGATCTGCTCCTCATGAAACAGGGAGAAAGGTGGCTTAGATCAAACGATGGTGCTTACCTATCTGTTCCTAAGACCTATCTGAAAACAGTTGGTGATAGTGCTTTTTCTCGCAGTAGCCCTAGACTATGGAATGCCCTCCCTAGTGTCATTAGGACTAGTACTTCAGTCACCTCCTTCAAGAGTAGACTGAAAACACATCTTTTCAGAAAACATGTTCTAAACACAGAACTATGAACAGACTTGTCTGGTATCAGCACATTTTAAATTTGATTATTATTACTATTATTATATTATTATTATTAAGAATATTAACTGATGGGAATCGAAAAAACAAGTTTGGGCTAAATTCAATATATGTAATAAGCATTTTGATTGGTTAATATTTTTTTGCTCAAATCTGCTCTTGATCATTCCTGAAGCACATTACAACCATACATTACTAAACAAAGTGTAGCTCTATGGGCATTGTTTAATGTTTACATACATTACTAAACAAAGTATAGCTCTATGGGCATTGTTTAATGTTTACATACATTACTAAACAAAGTGTAGCTCTATGGGCATTGTTTAATGTTTACATACATTACTAAACAAAGTATAGCTCTATGGGCATTGTTTAATGTTTACATACATTACTAAACAAAGTATAGCTCTATGGGCATTGTTTAATGTTTACATACATTACTAAACAAAGTATAGCTCTATGGGCATTGCTTAATGTTTACATACATTACTAAACAAAGTATAGCTCTATGGCCATTGTTTAATGTTTACATGCATTACTAAACAAAGTATAGCTCTTTGGGCATTGGCCTGAGATGAAATAGGAAATTATCAAGTAATATATCAACATTTTAGATTATCCCCTAAAGAATACAATCATTAAAGGATTCTTAAAACTTTACTATTGGCAGCATCAGTGCTCATCTAGCGAAGAGAGGGGCCACGGGTCATGGCTCAGTTGGTTAGAGTGCCAGCTTACCAGTTCCTCTGTGGTGATCCAAAGGTCGTGGGTTCGAACCCCGGCCGTGCCGGGATTGAACTCAAGATACAATTTCCCACATGAGCTGAGGCCCGTGCCTAAAGGGTTAACCCGTTGTCCTTGTAAATCTGTGACCGGGTGAGTTGTCATGTCAAGGAACTGCGACATGACAATTCAGAGAGGCAGCACCATATCTGCTACAAGTAGGTCTCATCACGAAATGACTGACATAATGCTGAAAGTGATGTAAAACCCCAAACAAACAATCTAGCGAAGAGGGGATCAAATTATTGGCACATGGAACCTTCCTAATATTGAATGTATTGAGTATATATATCTTAAAACGACACCTTTCTTATGAAAGTATGACAATATACAACTTTACCACAGAAAGGCCCAACCATTCGTCCAATTTCAACTTATGAATAAAGAAAATGACACAAAGAGATATTATATTTTATATCCTTTATTGTATGACAACTTACTGGGATACCTGTATAAAAATATACATATATATATATATTTGAGATGATTATATACATCAAATTCATCCAAAACACTAGTATTTGGTTCCTTCCTGAAATAAGAAGAACCTTTTATATTAAGCTAAATAATACAGTACAATATAATACAAAATATTTAAAATCAAATGACAACATATGAAAAATATAATCCTTTTTGGCATGGGGCACTTCAACAATATTCAATATTTTTCAATTTCATCATCCAATTTGAATTGTCTCAGACACAGGATACAAATAAGTCCCTTTTCATCACCTTTTATCACCTTTTATCATCTTTAGAAAAGAAGATACTTCATTACATTCTAAATAAAAACATATCTGCATAACCACCAAAAATAGAGTAATAGTACAAACAGTATTAAGAGTGATTTAACAATAAAATATTTGTGTTGTGCCATTTCAGACAGTGTCTGCTCGTGGCGCATTTACCCAAGGATGAATGATTCATCTGGTCATTTAAACTTTATTCGATATCAGATTAATCAGAAAGCGATTCATAATTCATACTCTAAACTTTATAATGGTTTTGTTCCTCACAACTTTTTCAGGCTAATGCCCGGAACGTGTCCACGCTCGTCACGAAACTTTAGAAATAGTTCTCATCATTTGAACCAACCAGGGAGTTGGTTTAAATAATGACAAATAATAGCTTCGTTGCAGTAAAACTGTGTAAATCTTGCATTACAATACAAACAAACAGCTTTTGTAACCAAAGTATATTTCAGCAAATATCTCTGACACTAAAGATATGCTAAAATCAAATCATAAAACCTTGTTGTCATGAGTGCGGATATACCTTTAGGGTCATGCATTTCATGTTGTTTTCCCTTTACTATTAAGATGTTATGTTCCTGTGCGCAGTACTTTGTATGGGGGGGGGGGGGGGGGGGGGCTGAGATACTGTATTTCGACATGTAATTTAGTATTTGTTTTAATGAAATATACCAATCAATTCTTTGTATGTATTTGTAAACGATGCTGATTGCAATTTTCCTGATGAAAAAGTGCGCACGAAAAACAATCTTTTCTCGCCAAGATGATACGTCTATCCTTACTTATTAGAAATAAACAACAAAGTATTTCTTTACAACATAAACTACAATATGCTGTGAACACTGTAGAACTTATTATGTATTCATTTCACACAAATGTTGAAAGAGTTTCGATGTTTGGGGAGCGATATTTCATATCTGGTACGTTTAATTATATGGTTCCATTTACTTGATTCTCCGAGGCGCTTACATGGCGCAACCAAACGTTTACTAATCATGTTTGTTCTCGTCGTTAACTAATAATGTGTTACTCATCGTTAAATGATGATGTTTTTTCTCATCAGTCAAAACATCTTTAATTAAGACCGCCAGTATTAATACATATTGTGCTGTACATATAAGTCTTATATACATAAATCGAGAGAGCACACTATCTGTTATATAAAAATATCTGTTATATATAATCATACAACCATTACATATAACTTGGAAACAATACATAATCATGCAAGTCTTCAGGTAATGAGATACTTTTTTAATTATACTAATTGCAAAATTTATTTATGCAGAGATATCAAATGTTTCTGATGTATGTGAATAATTTAGACTTTTTCCATGACGTTTTTTCCAGGACGTGGTCACTGCATCACAGACTGTTAAGCCCTGATTAACTTCAATCATATCTAGGCAAAATCATTACAACTAATCGCAAGAATATCAAATCAATATATAATAAAGTGCTTGAATCTATTTGTTTTTCTTTATAATGGGAGTGGGGAGTAGGGAGGGGGTCGGTTGTGGGAGTCACACATTAAAGATGCAAACACTACCTGCATGTAGCTTAAAGATTCGGTTAAGACCTTAAACACTATGGGTCCAATAAATACATTGAGATGGCACAGGCATCAAATGGGCATCCGGAAATTATTTATATTTCTAATTGAATTTGATTTTGAATCGCACGTTATTTGATATTTTGAATTGAGCAATGCAATTAATCTTAGACTGATATAAAAATCTCCCAAAATGTATTTTACCTAAAGAGCTGATATGACATTACTGTTGGTGGTGTTATGCGCTCATCTATCCCTCCCACGAGAATATGGCCTGGGTTTCATAATATAATCAGGCACAGAAATACCCAGCAGAAGAATCTTGATCAAATTTCCATTTCATGTCAGTATGGAATACTATAATATTATGCCATTCACGAAAATATATATCTAAATACTAAATATCTATACATATACATATACGTACATACGTACATATGTACATATACGTATATATGTATATATACGTATATGTATATGTATATGTATAGATATTTAGTATTTAGATATATATAATATATATATATAATACATTTACATATGTGTGTATATGAAAAACTTACAAATCTTACAATATTATTATGACAAAACAATTTCAAAGCAATATTATAGCATATATCGAATGGCATATTATTTGATACTATCACATCATTAGAATACAGTATTATTTCTACATATAAATACCATATTATCACACTAATCACATCAGGTTTTCGACATACAGATAAATAACTAAATGAATAAATATACATATATGACTCAATAACAAGGCAGCTATTTGAAAAAATAAATATTTGTACAGTATGTACATCACTGGACTCTAAACTGGATGTCTAAACTAGACTTTTGTCTCCTCTGTTGCTCGACTAACTATGCTAGTTTTCAACAAGGAGCATGATGATTAGAAAATCAAGTGTTTTGCACTACCTGCATGTAGCTTAAAGATCAGATTAAACTTCATCCACGTGTTATATATCTTATAAGCGTCCTCTTATTTATTTTATTACACTTAATGTCACGTTCAAGTGCTCCTGACTGGGACACCAAAGTCTTTGAACGGACATGTAAATAACAATCACTAAACTACGATAGCTAAAAATAGCGTCCAATTTCAAAAACGAGATTCACTCCTCTTCAACGAGAGTTGGGAGTGACTTTCTCTTGCTCTTTATGAAAGACGCGGAGAGTTTCCGGACTGGGGAGGAAGAGGAGGAGGTCCCGGGGCTGGGAAACGGGGAAAGCGGCGGTGTCAGGGACGGGTCCTCCTCTGTTTCCATGGCAACCAACCATTCTTTCACCTCTTCCACCGAACACGCGGACAGTGTGAGCGCATTGGCATCGCAGTCTTTGGGGATGATCTGAAACGTGGTTTGAGTATTGTCCATTGTATGTATGGTGGAGTTTCTCAGGTTGATATAACCGCAGTCCTTACTGACCTCTTTATCGGGCGAGACTACAGCGTAATGGTCAAAACTGGTCTCATACACACTTATCTTTACCTTGACGTTCCTGACTTTTCCGTCGATGCTCTGAGACATCAGGATGGTGCCGGCCTTCTTTGGGCGCAGTCCCTCTGAGTCGTATTGTTGTGAGTTTTCTGTGGACGCCGAGGGAATGAATAGATCGGTTGGTCTATTCGGTCTCCGTATGTTACCATTCCGCTCCTTGGCACATGCCTTGGCACTATTGCACTTTGAAGATTCACACTTCTGATTGTGTTGCTTCATATTGTTATTGATATATATTTATATAAATATATAAAATCTACGCCTTCTCTTCTCAATCGTCTGTGCATTCAAAGCTCTGAGGCCTTTAAGAAGATGGCATTGATGTCGCAGTAACCAAAGCAGTTGTGGCTGGTAACTTTGCCTGCTTGTCTTTTTTCAATATTGTTACATGATATTTAAGCGTGGGCCGTCAGCATATCACCATCACCGCCAGTAGTAGCCACACACGCTCACAAACGTCTACCCACCGCCATTATGTGCAGAAAAGGGCAGTGTCATACTTTTGAATATATGATGGCCTAGCTCTTGTGTGTGTCCTTGATCTATGTCCTGATCTCTGATTAATATAACTGTCGCTAACATCCTGAATCCTTATCAACAAAGCTATGAAGCGCGTGTGTGATTTAAGTAGACCATACTGAAAACAATAATCTAAAGTGTTTTATACGCGATGTTTATGCCAGTGCCGCACACAATATAATTTCATGAAAACTGTTTCCTTTATATTAAATCGCATCTGATAGAAGCTTTATGTGGATATACAAACCTCATGATATCATAACCTAAGGTGGTCTTAATCCTATTCATGCATGTGTTATTGATAATCTCATGCTGATGAAATCTCTGATGATGACACAATAACAGTTGGCAGTTTAGTGTATATGAAAAAAACAACTATATTTTAATGTAATTTTATTAGGTATTTATGTGTAGGAGTAAGGGAAAATCAGGTATCATTGAAAGTTTTATGATTTGTGACAGTCAAGCCGTGAACTATGGTTTTTGTCTAATTTAGTGCTAATGTTGACTGTTACCATCCCTTATGAGTATTTGTATGCTATGATGTCCACACAGGATATGATAAAGGGGCCTGAAGCTCAGTCAAGCGCTACTGATTAATCAACATTTTGTAAACACCCATCGTCTTTAAATGACTGGAACATTTCAATAATGATATATCCATGAATACTGTATACATATATCCAATGCAAACATCACATCGAATTTCAAACATCATATCGAATTTCAAGCATCACATCGATTTTCAAACATCCAGGCATAGTTGCTAAAATTGAAAGTCAGGAATCGTGAACTTGAGACAAAAGTCATTATTGCCACATTGCATTTTTGAAATATGTACAAATAAATATTTGGGATGTGCAGTATGAATTTAAGATATGTTGTCAAGAAATATCATATTTCTTGCACATCCTGTTTTATTATACTGGGATTAGATTAGAGTGATAAGAAACTTCCTAAAGAGTTGATTTGGTTTTTTTTCTTATCATATTACCGCCAACCAGAATATGAAATATACTTTAATAAAATATTTTTTGAAATCTCAAATGTTATAATTCCTTGCTTACTAAGTATCATGAGTCCCACGCATCTTAGATACTCCTATTTCTGCAAAAGAAACTCAGAACTCACAAAACTATTTCTTTGACCCAAAAATTTCCCTATTGTAAGAAACAAATTTCAGACAAAACAATGCATTAAGGACAGACTTCCCAATAAGAGTCACCTCTCAAATAGCACGGAGACTTCCCAATAAGAGTCACCTCTCAAATAGCTCGGAGACTTCCCAATAACAGTCACCTCTCAAATAGCACGGAGACTTCCCAATAACAGTCACCTCTCAAATAGCACGGAGACTTCCCAATAACAGTCACCTCTCAAATAGCACTGTGACTTCCCAATAACAGTCACCTCTCAAATGGCACAGAGACTTCCCAATAACAGTCACCTCTCAAATAGCACGGAGACTTCCCAATAACAGTCACCTCTCAAATAGCACGGAGACTTCCCAATAACAGTCACCTCTCAAATAGCACTGTGACTTCCCAATAACAGTCACCTCTCAAATAGCACTGTGACTTCCCAATAACAGTCACCTCTCAAATAGCACGGAGACTTCGCAATAACAGTCACCTCTCAAATAGCACTGTGACTTCCCAATAACAGTCACCTCTCAAATAGCACGGAGACTTCCCAATAACAGTCACCTCTCAAATAGCTCGGAGACTTCCCAATAACAGTCACCTCTCAAATAGCACTGTGACTTCCCAATAACAGTCACCTCTCAAATAGCACTGTGACTTCCCAATAACAATCACATCTCAAATAGCACGGAGACTTCCCAATAACAGTCACCTCTCAAATAGCACTGTGACTTCTCAATAACAGTCACCTCTCAAATAGCACAGAGACTTCCCAATAACAGTCACCTCTCAAATAGCACGGAGACTTCCCAATAACAGTCACCTCTCAAATAGCATAGAGACTTCCCAATAACAGTCACCTCTCAAATAGCACTGTGACTTCCCAATAACAGTCACCTCTCAAATGGCACAGAGACTTCCCAATAACAGTCACCTCTCAAATAGCACTGTGACTTCCCAATAACAGTCACCTCTCAAATAGCACTGTGACTTCCCAATAACAATCACATCTCAAATAGCACTGTGACTTCCCAATAACAGTCACCTCTCAAATAGCACGGAGACTTCCCAATAACAGTCACCTCTCAAATAGCATAGAGACTTCCCAATAACAGTCACCTCTCAAATAGCACTGTGACTTCCCAATAACAGTCACCTCTCAAATGGCACGGAGACTTCCCAATAACAATCACATCTCAAATAGCACTGTGACTTCCCAATAACAGTCACCTCTCAAATAGCACGGAGACTTCCCAATAACAATCACCTCTCAAATAGCACTGTGACTTCCCAATAACAATCACATCTCAAATAGCACTGTGACTTCCCAATAACAGTCACCTCTCAAATAGCACGGAGACTTCCCAATAACAGTCACCTCTCAAATAGCATAGAGACTTCCCAATAACAGTCACCTCTCAAATAGCACTGTGACTTCCCAATAACAGTCACCTCTCAAATGGCACAGAGACTTCCCAATAACAGTCACCTCTCAAATAGCACTGTGACTTCCCAATAACAGTCACCTCTCAAATAGCACTGTGACTTTCCAATAACAGTCACCTCTCAAATAGCACAGAGACTTCCCAATAACAGTCACCTCTCAAATAGCACTGTGACTTCCCAATAACAATCACATCTCAAATAGCACTGTGACTTCCCAATAACAGTCACCTCTCAAATAGCACTGTGACTTCCCAATAACAATCACATCTCAAATAGCACTGTGACTTCCCAATAACAGTCACCTCTCAAATAGCACTGTGACTTCCCAATAACAATCACATCTCAAATAGCACGGAGACTTCCCAATAACAGTCACCTCTTAAATAACACAGAGACTTCCCAATAACAGTCACCTCTCAAATAGCACTGTGACTTCCCAATAACAGTCACCTCTCAAATAGCACTGTGACTTTCCAATAACAGTCACCTCTCAAATAGCACTGTGACTTCCCAATAAGAGTCACCTCTCAAATAGCACTGTGACTTCCCAATAACAGTCACCTCTCAAATAGCACAGAGACTTCCCAATAACAGTCACCTCTCAAATAGCACGGAGACTTCCCAATAACAGTCACCTCTCAAATAGCACTGTGACTTCCCAATAACAGTCACCTCTCAAATGGCACAGAGACTTCCCAATAACAGTCACCTCTCAAATAGCACTGTGACTTCCCAATAACAGTCACCTCTCAAATAGCACTGTGACTTTCCAATAACAGTCACCTCTCAAATAGCACAGAGACTTCCCAATAACAGTCACCTCTCAAATAGCACTGTGACTTCCCAATAACAGTCACCTCTCAAATAGCACGGAGACTTCCCAATAAGAGTCACCTCTCAAATAGCACTATGACTTCCCAATAACAGTCACCTCTCAAATAGCACAGAGACTTCCCAATAACAGTCACCTCTCAAATAGCACTGTGACTTCCCAATAACAGTCACCTCTCAAATAGCACTGTGACTTCCCAATAACAGTCACCTCTCAAATAGCACTGTGACTTCCCAATAACAGTCACCTCTCAAATAGCACTGTGACTTCCCAATAACAGTCACCTCTCAAATAGCACTGTGACTTTCCAATAACAGTCACCTCTCAAATAGCACAGAGACTTCCCAATAACAGTCACCTCTCAAATAGCACTGTGACTTCCCAATAACAGTCACCTCTCAAATAGCACGGAGACTTCCCAATAAGAGTCACCTCTCAAATAGCACTGTGACTTTCCAATAACAGTCACCTCTCAAATAGCACAGAGACTTCCCAATAACAGTCACCTCTCAAATAGCACTGTGACTTCCCAATAACAGTCACCTCTCAAATAGCACTGTGACTTCCCAATAACCTTCACCTCTCAAATGGCACAGAGACTTCCCAATAACAGTCACCTCTCAAATAGCACAGAGACTTCCCAATAACAGTCACCTCTCAAATAGCACTGTGACTTCCCAATAACAGTCACCTCTCAAATAGCACTGTGACTTTCCAATAACAGTCACCTCTCAAATAGCACTGTGACTTCCCAATAACAGTCACCTCTCAAATAGCACTGTGACTTCCCAATAACAGTCACCTCTCAAATAGCACGGAGACTTCGCAATAACAGTCACCTCTCAAATAGCACTGTGACTTCCCAATAACAGTCACCTCTCAAATAGCACGGAGACTTCCCAATAAGAGTCACCTCTCAAATAGCACTGTGACTTCCCAATAACAGTCACCTCTCAAATAGCACGGAGACTTCCCAATAAGAGTCACCTCTCAAATAGCACTGTGACTTTCCAATAACAGTCACCTCTCAAATAGCACAGAGACTTCCCAATAACAGTCACCTCTCAAATAGCAATGTGACTTCCCAATAACAGTCACCTCTCAAATAGCACGGAGACTTCCCAATAACAGTCACCTCTCAAATAGCACTGTGACTTCCCAATAACAGTCACCTCTCAAATAGCACTGTGACTTCCCAATAACAGTCACCTCTCAAATAGCACTGTGACTTCCCAATAACAATCACCTCTCAAATAGCACAGAGACTTCCCAATAACAGTCACCTCTCAAATAGCACTGTGACTTCCCAATAACAGTCACCTCTCAAATGGCACAGAGACTTCCCAATAACAGTCACCTCTCAAATAGCACTGTGACTTCCCAATAACAGTCACCTCTCAAATAGCACAGAGACTTCCCAATAACAGTCACCTCTCAAATAGCACTGTGACTTCCCAATAATATTCACCTCTCAAATAGCACTGTGACTTCCCAATAACAGTCACCTCTCAAATGGCACAGAGACTTCCCAATAACAGTCACCTCTCAAATGACACAGAGACTTCCCAATAACAGTCACCTCTCAAATAGCACTGTGACTTCCCAATAACAGTCACCTCTCAAATAGCACTGTGACTTCCCAATAACAGTCACCTCTCAAATAGCACTGTGACTTCCCAATAACAGTCACCTCTCAAATGACACAGAGACTTCCCAATAAGAGTCACCTCTCAAATAGCACTGTGACTTCCCAATAACAGTCACCTCTCAAATAGCACTGAGACTTCCCAATAATATTCACCTCTCAAATAGCACTGTGACTTCCCAATAACAGTCACCTCTCAAATGGCACAGAGACTTCCCAATAACAGTCACCTCTCAAATGGCACTGTGACTTCCCAATAACAGTCACCTCTCAAATAGCACTGTGACTTCCCAATAACAGTCACCTCTCAAATAGCACTGTGACTTCCCAATAACAGTCACCTCTCAAATGGCACAGAGACTTCCCAATAACAGTCACCTCTCAAATAGCACTGTGACTTCCCAATAACAGTCACCTCTCAAATGGCACAGAGACTTCCCAATAACAGTCACCTCTCAAATAGCACTGTGACTTTCCAATAACAGTCACCTCTCAAATAGCACAGAGACTTCCCAATAACAGTCACCTCTCAAATAGCACTGTGACTTCCCAATAACAATCACATCTCAAATAGCACTGTGACTTCCCAATAACAGTCACCTCTCAAATAGCACGGAGACTTCCCAATAACAGTCACCTCTCAAATAGCACGGAGACTTCCCAATAACAGTCACCTCTCAAATAGCACTGTGACTTCCCAATAACAGTCACCTCTCAAATAGTACTGTGACTTCCCAATAACAGTCACCTCTCAAATAGCACTGTGACTTCCCAATAACAGTCACCTCTCAAATAGCACTGTGACTTCCCAATAACAGTCACCTCTCAAATAGCACGGAGACTTCGCAATAACAGTCACCTCTCAAATAGCACTGTGACTTCCCAATAACAGTCACCTCTCAAATAGCACTGTGACTTCTCAATAACAGTCACCTCTCAAATAGCACGGAGACTTCCCAATAACAGTCACCTCTCAAATAGCACTGTGACTTCCCAATAACAGTCACCTCTCAAATAGCACAGAGACTTCCCAATAACAGTCACCTCTCAAATAGCACTGTGACTTCTCAATAACAGTCACCTCTCAAATAGCACGGAGACTTCCCAATAACAGTCACCTCTCAAATAGCACTGTGACTTCCCAATAACAGTCACCTCTCAAATAGCATGGAGACTTCCCAATAACAGTCACCTCTCAAATAGCACTGTGACTTCTCAATAACAGTCACCTCTCAAATAGCACAGAGACTTCCCAATAACAGTCACCTCTCAAATAGCACTGTGACTTCCCAATAACAGTCACCTCTCAAATAGCACTGTGACTTCTCAATAACAGTCACCTCTCAAATAGCACGGAGACTTCCCAATAACAGTCACCTCTCAAATAGCACGGAGACTTCCCAATAACAGTCACCTCTCAAATAGCACTGAGACTTCCCAATAACAGTCACCTCTCAACTAGCACGGTGACTTCCCAATAACAGTCACCTCTCAAATAGCACGGAGACTTCCCAATAACAGTCACCTCTCAAATAGCACTGTGACTTCCCAATAACAGTCACTTCTAAAATAGCACTGAGACTTCCCAATAACAGTCACCTCTCAAATAGCACGGAGACTTCCCAATAACAATCACCTCTCAAATAGCACGGAGACTTCCCAATAACAGTCACCTCTCAAATAGCACTGAGACTTCCCAATAACAGTCACCTCTCAAATGACACGGAAACTTCCCAATAACAGTCACCTCTCAAATAGCACTGTGACTTCCCAATAACAGTCACCTCTCAAATAGCACGGAGACTTCCCAATAACAGTCACCTCTCAACTAGCACTGTGATATCCCAATAACAGTCACCTTTCAAATAGCTCGGAGACTTCCCAATAACAGTCACCTCTCAAATAGCACTGTGACTTCCCAATAACAGTCACCTCTCAAATAGCATGGAGACTTCCCAATAACAGTCACCTC
Source organism: Amphiduros pacificus (assembly GCA_949316495.1). Taxonomy (NCBI): domain Eukaryota; kingdom Metazoa; phylum Annelida; class Polychaeta; order Phyllodocida; family Hesionidae; genus Amphiduros; species Amphiduros pacificus. The sequence continues at coordinate 42,379,559 of OX439008.1, read as the reverse complement.
TCAAATAGCACGGAGACTTCCCAATAACAGTCACCTCTCAAATAGCACGGAGACTTCCCAATAACAGTCACCTCTCAAATAGCACGGAGACTTCCCAATAACAGTCACCTCTCAAATAGCTCGGAGACTTCCCAATAACAGTCACCTCTCAAATAGCATGGAGACTTCCCAATAACAGTCACCTCTCAAATAGCACGGAGACTTCCCAATAACAGTCACCTCTCAAATAGCATGGAGACTTCCCAATAACAGTCACCTCTCAACTAGCACTGTGATATCCCAATAACAGTCACCTCTCAAATAGCTCGGAGACTTCCCAATAACAGTCACCTCTCAAATAGCTCGGAGACTTCCCAATAACAGTCACCTCTCAAATAGCACTGTGACTTCCCAATAACAGTCACCTCTCAAATAGCATGGAGACTTCCCAATAACAGTCACCTCTCAAATAGCACGGAGACTTCCCAATAAGAGTCACCTCTCAAATAGCACGGAGACTTCCCAATAAGAGTCACCTCTCAAATAGCACTGTGACTTCCCAATAACAGTCACCTCTCAAATAGCACTGTGACTTCCCAATAACAGTCACCTCTCAAATAGCACTGTGACTTCCCAATAACAGTCACCTCTCAAATAGCACTGTGACTTCCCAATAACAGTCACCTCTCAAATAGCACGGAGACTTCCCAATAACAGTCACCTCTCAAAAAGCACGGAGACTTCCCAATAACAGTCACCTCTCAAATAGCACGGAGACTTCCCAATAACAGTCACCTCTCAAATAGCACGGAGACTTCCCAATAAGAGTCACCTCTCAAATAGCACTGTGACTTCCCAATAACAGTCACCTCTCAAATAGCACTGTGACTTCCCAATAACAGTCACCTCTCAAATAGCACGGAGACTTCCCAATAAGAGTCACCTCTCAAATAGCACGGAGACTTCCCAATAACAGTCACCTCTCAAATAGCACTGTGACTTCCCAATAACAGTCACCTCTCAAATAGCACGGAGACTTCCCAATAACAGTCACCTCTCAAATAGCACGGAGACTTCCCAATAACAGTCACCTCTCAAATAGCATGGAGACTTCCCAATAACAGTCACCTCTCAAATAGCACTGTGACTTCCCAATAACAGTCACCTCTCAAATAGCACGGAGACTTCCCAATAACAGTCACCTCTCAAATAGCACGGAGACTTCCCAATAACAGTCACCTCTCAAATAGCACTGTGACTTCCCAATAACAGTCACCTCTCAAATAGCACGGAGACTTCCCAATAACAATCACCTCTCAAATAGCACGGAGACTTCCCAATAACAGTCACCTCTCAAATAGCACGGAGACTTCCCAATAACAGTCACCTCTCAAATAGCACTGTGACTTCCCAATAACAGTCACCTCTCAAATAGCACGGAGACTTCCCAATAAGAGTCACCTCTCAAATAGCACTGTGACTTCCCAATAACAGTCACCTCTCAAATAGCACGGAGACTTCCCAATAAGAGTCACCTCTCAAATAGCACTGTGACTTCCCAATAACAGTCACCTCTCAAATAGCACGGAGACTTCCCAATAACAGTCACCTCTCAAATAGCACGGAGACTTCCCAATAACAGTCACCTCTCAAATAGCACGGAGACTTCCCAATAACAATCACCTCTCAAATAGCACGGAGACTTCCCAATAACAGTCACCTCTCAAATAGCACTAGACTTCCCAATAACAGTCACCTCTCAAATAGCACGGAGACTTCCCAATAAGAGTCTCCTCTCAAATAGCACTGTGACTTCCCAATAACAATCACCTCTCAAATAGCACGGAGACTTCCCAATAACAGTCACCTCTCAAATAGCACTGTGACTTCCCAATAACAGTCACCTCTCAAATAGCACGGAGACTTCCCAATAAGAGTCACCTCTCAAATAGCACTGTGACTTCCCAATAACAGTCACCTCTCAAATAGCACGGAGACTTCCCAATAACAATCACCTCTCAAATAGCACGGAGACTTCCCAATAACAGTCACCTCTCAAATAGCACTATGACTTCCCAATAACAGTCACCTCTCAAATAGCACGGAGACTTCCCAATAAGAGTCACCTCTCAAATAGCACTGTGACTTCCCAATAACAATCACCTCTCAAATAGCACGGAGACTTCCCAATAACAGTCACCTCTTAAAAGCACAGAGACTTCCCAATAACAGTCACCTCTCAAATAGCACTGTGACTTCTCAATAACAGTCACCTCTCAAATAGCACGGAGACTTCCCAATAACAGTCACCTCTCAAATAGCACTGTGACTTCCCAATAACAGTCACCTCTCAAATAGCATGGAGACTTCCCAATAACAGTCACCTCTCAAATAGCACTGTGACTTCTCAATAACAGTCACCTCTCAAATAGCACAGAGACTTCCCAATAACAGTCACCTCTCAAATAGCACTGTGACTTCCCAATAACAGTCACCTCTCAAATAGCACTGTGACTTCTCAATAACAGTCACCTCTCAAATAGCACGGAGACTTCCCAATAACAGTCACCTCTCAAATAGCACGGAGACTTCCCAATAACAGTCACCTCTCAAATAGCACTGAGACTTCCCAATAACAGTCACCTCTCAACTAGCACGGTGACTTCCCAATAACAGTCACCTCTCAAATAGCACGGAGACTTCCCAATAACAGTCACCTCTCAAATAGCACTGTGACTTCCCAATAACAGTCACTTCTAAAATAGCACTGAGACTTCCCAATAACAGTCACCTCTCAAATAGCACGGAGACTTCCCAATAACAATCACCTCTCAAATAGCACGGAGACTTCCCAATAACAGTCACCTCTCAAATAGCACTGAGACTTCCCAATAACAGTCACCTCTCAAATGACACGGAAACTTCCCAATAACAGTCACCTCTCAAATAGCACTGTGACTTCCCAATAACAGTCACCTCTCAAATAGCACGGAGACTTCCCAATAACAGTCACCTCTCAACTAGCACTGTGATATCCCAATAACAGTCACCTTTCAAATAGCTCGGAGACTTCCCAATAACAGTCACCTCTCAAATAGCACTGTGACTTCCCAATAACAGTCACCTCTCAAATAGCATGGAGACTTCCCAATAACAGTCACCTCTCAAATAGCACGGAGACTTCCCAATAACAGTCACCTCTCAAATAGCACGGAGACTTCCCAATAACAGTCACCTCTCAAATAGCACGGAGACTTCCCAATAACAGTCACCTCTCAAATAGCTCGGAGACTTCCCAATAACAGTCACCTCTCAAATAGCATGGAGACTTCCCAATAACAGTCACCTCTCAAATAGCACGGAGACTTCCCAATAACAGTCACCTCTCAAATAGCACGGAGACTTCCCAATAACAGTCACCTCTCAAAAAGCACGGAGACTTCCCAATAACAGTCACCTCTCAAATAGCACGGAGACTTCCCAATAACAGTCACCTCTCAAATAGCACGGAGACTTCCCAATAACAGTCACCTCTCAAATAGCACGGAGACTTCCCAATAACAGTCACCTCTCAAATAGCACTGTGACTTCCCAATAACAGTCACCTCTCAAATAGCACGGAGACTTCCCAATAAGAGTCACCTCTCAAATAGCACGGAGACTTCCCAATAACAGTCACCTCTCAAATAGCACTGTGACTTCCCAATAACAGTCACCTCTCAAATAGCACGGAGACTTCCCAATAACAGTCACCTCTCAAATAGCACGGAGACTTCCCAATAACAGTCACCTCTCAAATAGCATGGAGACTTCCCAATAACAGTCACCTCTCAAATAGCACTGTGACTTCCCAATAACAGTCACCTCTCAAATAGCACGGAGACTTCCCAATAACAGTCACCTCTCAAATAGCACGGAGACTTCCCAATAACAGTCACCTCTCAAATAGCACTGTGACTTCCCAATAACAGTCACCTCTCAAATAGCACGGAGACTTCCCAATAACAATCACCTCTCAAATAGCACGGAGACTTCCCAATAACAGTCACCTCTCAAATAGCACGGAGACTTCCCAATAACAGTCACCTCTCAAATAGCACTGTGACTTCCCAATAACAGTCACCTCTCAAATAGCACGGAGACTTCCCAATAAGAGTCACCTCTCAAATAGCACTGTGACTTCCCAATAACAGTCACCTCTCAAATAGCACGGAGACTTCCCAATAAGAGTCACCTCTCAAATAGCACTGTGACTTCCCAATAACAGTCACCTCTCAAATAGCACGGAGACTTCCCAATAACAGTCACCTCTCAAATAGCACGGAGACTTCCCAATAACAGTCACCTCTCAAATAGCACGGAGACTTCCCAATAACAATCACCTCTCAAATAGCACGGAGACTTCCCAATAACAGTCACCTCTCAAATAGCACTATGACTTCCCAATAACAGTCACCTCTCAAATAGCACGGAGACTTCCCAATAAGAGTCACCTCTCAAATAGCACTGTGACTTCCCAATAACAATCACCTCTCAAATAGCACGGAGACTTCCCAATAACAGTCACCTCTCAAATAGCACTGTGACTTCCCAATAAGAGTCACCTCTCAAATAGCACGGAGACTTCCCAATAAGAGTCACCTCTCAAATAGCACTGTGACTTCCCAATAACAGTCACCTCTCAAATAGCACGGAGACTTCCCAATAACAATCACCTCTCAAATAGCACGGAGACTTCCCAATAACAGTCACCTCTCAAATAGCACTATGACTTCCCAATAACAGTCACCTCTCAAATAGCACGGAGACTTCCCAATAAGAGTCACCTCTCAAATAGCACTGTGACTTCCCAATAACAATCACCTCTCAAATAGCACGGAGACTTCCCAATAACAGTCACCTCTCAAATAACACTGTGACTTCCCAATAATATTCACTTCTTGAATATCAATGGCAATAATGATACTAATGTGAACATACTATATGTGCAGCATGCTCATTTAACAGATCCCAGACCCACATTAGATAAACATGAACATAACATTTCATATTATTAAGTTGTGACCACATTGCTAATTAAACTGAGCATACAATTTGCAATGAAAGTATTTATCTCTCTAACCATTTGATAAAGTAAATGTGGAAATGGGAAGAGCATGTGAACATCACCTGTAAGGTGTGTTGACATTAATAATTGTGAGATACGTGGTGGTCACAGTATAAGGGACATAAAAGACCTGGACACGACCATGATGCAGTGGTCAGATTACTGAGACCGAATGAGAACAGAAACCGGAAACTATACAATCGTGAGTATCTCTTTCTTGTCGTGGGCCAGATATGAGTATGACCTTGAGCGCTATTTATTCGTGTTAAGCAGAAATCCATCCCTTCCAGGTTGATATCCTACCACACCCAAACAGTGTACTAGTGCAGCAAATGAAATAATATTAATCTTCAAATACAATCAAGTGCTGTGCAAATATTAATGTCATGGCTTAATCAACGTAGAATATTTGATCCATTTATGTCTTAATCAAGAATTTCCTATCATAAGATAAATCTTTTTCATCAGAGGAGAATTGACGCTGATCTATATATGGTGTGTTTTTTAAATGGTTTTAGACGTGGACAAGGGTCATTTTTGAGATTTTCAGAGTCCGATTGCCGATCTCCATGTTGTTTTTTCCCTATTGAAAAGTACACACCGGAACTGTACATCCTTACCGGAACCAGAACTCCTCTATATTTAATCATTAATATATATATAAGCAGAAAAAAAACGTAGTCATCCTAGAATTTGGCTGATAATAAGACAATGACAGACAAAGCTTTCTATGCAAGCTGAATATTCTACCTGCACGGTTTGTCGCTCTTGTACCTTCATCAGTTGGTCTGTTAAGACTGAAATCTGAGTAAATGTTTAAAGTATCATATAAAGGTGATGGATGGTTTACAGTATGCTGCACAGTCAACCCAAAGTCATGGCTTATATTTGGCCTGCTACAGGGTCAACCCAAAGTAATGGCTTATATTTGGCCTGCTGCAGGGTCAACCCAAAGTAATGGCTTATATTTGGCCTGCTGCAGGGTCAACCCAAAGGAATGGCTTATATTTGGCCTGCTACAGGGTCAACCCAAAGTAATGGCTTATATTTGGCCTGCTGCAGGGTCAACCCAAAGTAATGGCTTATATTTGGCCTGCTACACAGTCAACCCAAAGTAATGGCTTATATTTGGCCTGCTGCAGGGTCAACCCAAAGTAATGGCTTACATTTGGCCTGCTACACAGTCAACCCAAAGTAATGGCTTATATTTGGCCTGCTACAGGGTCAACCCAAAGTAATGGCTAATATTTGGCCTGCTACACAGTCAACCCAAAGTAATGGCTTATATTTGGCCTGCTGCAGGGTCAACCCAAAGTAATGGCTTATTTTTGGCCTGCTACATGGTCAACCCAAAGTAATGGTTTATTTTTGGCCTGCTACATGGTCAACCCAAAGTAATGGCTTATATTTGGCCTACTGCAGGGTCAACCCAAAGTAATGGCTTATATTTGGCCTGCTACAGGGTCAACCCAAAGTAATGGCTTATATTTGGCCTGCTGCAGGGTCAACCCAAAGTAATGGCTTATTTTTGGCATACTACAGAGTCTACTCAAAGTAATGGCTTGTTTTGGCCTGCTGCAGGGTCAACTCATAGAAATGGCTGATATTTCGGCCTGCTACAGGGTCAACTCAAAGTAATGGCTTATTTTTGGCCTGCTGCAGGGTCAACTCAAAGTAATGGCTTATTTTTGGCATACTACAGAGTCTACTCAAAGTAATGGCTTGTTTTGGCCTGCTGCAGGGTCAATCCATAGAAATGGCTGATATTTTGGCCTGCTGTAGGGCAGGGTCAATGAAAAGTAATAGCTGATTTTGACCTGCTGTAGATGTCATTCAGTTGTAATGGCTGATTCATGATCTTCACAGATTTAATCTAAAGGAAGAAGCTGATTTATGACCCACAAAGGTCAACCCAAGGAAAATGACTGATTTTCAACCTGCCGCCACTCAGGTGACTGTGTACCACATTCCACATTTTCTACTGTTCTTCAGCTCCCATTGTAAATTAACCCCACCCCTATTATTACAAAGGCCACGGGCCGTGGCGCAGTTGGTTAAAGCGCCAGCTGGTTAGCACCAGTTCCTCTGTGGTGATCCAAAGGTCGTGGGTTCGAACCCTGGCCGTGCCGGGATTGAACAATTTCCCATATGAGCTGAGGCCTGTGCCTAAAGGGTTAACCCGTTGTCCTTGTAAATCTGTGACCGGGTGGGTTGTCATGTCAAGGACCTGCGACATGACAATTCAGTGAGGCAGCAATATAAGTAGGTCTCATCACGAAATGACTGAAATAATATTGAATGTGATGTAAAACCCCAAACAAACAAAACAAAACCTATAATTACATCGTTTCGATACCTTAATGCCATGAGTACTTATTGATTTCAGATTACATATCTAATCATGAATAAATGTTTGATTCAGTTCTTATTCAAATTTAAAATAAATGTTAGCGATAAATGACAGTCAAGAGAGATTCAAATGAATGCCCTTAACAGGAGAATGTCCCAGAAGGAAGCCCCATTGTTCACATTACAATTTCCTTTATCATTTTATGACTATACGCATTGTGCAAGATAAATATAGGTACTTGACATTTGTGAGATGCTTACTTAAATTAAGAAGATATTAGTTCTTTCTGCTTTTGTATCAGTTAGTGGGCGATAGACATTTTCCACATTTATTTTGCACGCTTTATTGAGACAAATAATGAGTTATTTTTCGGATAAAGAATGGCAAATGTGTGGTTGAAACCTAATAACCAAATCGTGGCACGTGGAGAAGCAATTAGAATTGGAATCTATCAATGTGTCCATCTTAAGGATGCCCGATCCTATTTACTTTGTTGATTCGATATTTGTCACATCTCTTTAATATTCTCATACAAAATATGCTTCTTTAATAATCTTAGAAATTTTAAAAAATCAGACAGGGCCGGAGGGTGGGGATGGGAGTTTCAGCGATGTATTACGTGCCTTTTATATAATTCTATATTGAATGAAGAGCAACAATATTAAAAAAATATGTCCGCATGTATGTTTTATAGACATAGCATATTTCTAGACTTTCTTCTTGGATTTGTATAAAATATTCTCCCTTGAAATCTTGAGATGTTTTGATTCATTTACACGCCAGAATGAACTTTTTTTATTAAAAAGAATCGAGAGATTCTAAAATATTTTCAATGGGGGGTATAATATAAGTTATGGGCTTGACTGTCATAGTCGTGATAACATAACGCCTGTTTAAAATCATTGAAGATTTATTGATTCTATGATTTTGTCGTTGAATTTGATATTGCACAAACATATGAAAATATACGATCACTCACTCAAAGTGTGCTGTAAACACTGGTCTTTCGTGAAAAAAATCTACAATTGCCTCAGATTTTTAAAGCAAGAGTAGTAGGGAAGATTAGAATGAGTTGCCATGGTTATTTTCATCTGCCAGAATACAGTTGACAAACCCTTCTTATTCCTTTTTACACAATATCCCCCAGGAGCTGAGACCGACCGTAAATCTGTGACAGGGTGGGTTGTCATATAAAGGACCTGCGACATGACGATTCATTTGGCGGCACTATAGCTGCTACAGGTAGGTCTCGTCACGAAATGATTGAAATCATATTGAAAATGATGTAAAACACCAAACAATCTAAACGTATAAATATCATTAAAGTTATTGGTCCTGAAATATTCTATATATACCCTTATATTTGAAGTAATATAGTGAAAAACAATACACATTCTTTGCATTATTGTTGAAAATCTGTTTTTTATATCTTTTAAAATTAATTAAAAGAATATTAATATAAAAACCTTTACATAATTTTAAATGATTATTACAATTTTAGAACATAATTGTAATGTTTTTAGCTTTTACTGAAAAGGCTGACAAATTAATATGTTTTTTTTATATTGGTTAAATGCAAAAATATCTTGTAGTTTCATGAAAGCTTTAATATATCCACCTCGGCAAAGTGTATTTTTCATCTTCTGTGAAATAAATATCTTAAATATACTTGTTTTTGTATTTCCTCAGGAAATAATTTTTTCCAAAATCGTAATTATTAATCATCATTATTATTCATTCATTTAATATTTATCATTCATGTAAAAGTTGACCACAAATGGGTTTAAACTGTCGAATAATTTTCAACGTTGGAACAATTATTAATTTCTAAAATTGGAATCTTCCGTCATTTTGGAATTTAATTTTTTAAAATGATTCATTCGGAATTTGTACCTCGACACTTAAGTGTCAAGGACTGTCACCTGGTGAACAATAACACCTTAATTTATTCAAATACAGATAGCTACCTTACATACAGACACCGATGGGATGCTACTTTCAAAAGTGTCAAGGATATCAACAATAGGTGGCGCTAGCAATAATGGTAATATTAAGCATAGTTCATAGAGCTTGCCATCTTGTAATCAGAGCAAGGCCAGATGGGAACAATAGGTAGCGCTAGCGATACTGGTGATATTAAGCATATTTCATAGAGCTTGCCAACTTCCAATCAGAGCAAGGCCAGATGGGAACAATAGGTGGCGCTAGCGATAATGGTAATATTAAGCATATTTCATAGAGCTTGCCAACTTCCAATCAGAGCAAGGCCAGATGGGAACAATAGGTGGCGCTAGCGATAATGGTAATATTAAGCATATTTCATAGAGCTTGCCAACTTCCAATCAGAGCAAGGCTAGATGGGAACTTCAGAGTCTTAAATTCTTTCATCCAACAGCTGCCGTGATTTATCACAATTCAATTTTGACTAGTTAATCTATTAATAGATTGGTGAAAGCCCTTTCCTGTATGAGTAGACTATTAATAGATTGGTGGAGTTCAAACTCCACCAGAGGGCGACGTGGTGAACCTATCATTTCTACAAAGTGCCTTTTGGTGATGGCTAAAGCACATCAACCATCTTTCATGTATCGATCTGTCTTAATTATTTCTTTTCTTTATATGTATTCAGAATGATAGAAATATGATATATTTGACTCATTATATAAAGTTTTACACAGATAAGCAAATTATGATATAAATAAAACTATTTTCTTCAGTGGAGTAGCCATTTTTCTGGGCATTAATCAGGCGGAACCACAACAAAGATGGCCTCATTGTTTAACGTTTGAGTTCTTTTAATCTCTCAAAATTGTGACTGAACAAACCAAAGAAAGTTGTTCCAAAACTAAAATAATGAACTCCAATACAACTCAAGGAAACTTAACATTCAACAGTAAAGGATGTAATAATGTTTAGCATATTAATTACAGAGTAACTGTTCCAGAGCACATGGCCAATGAAAGTAGTAACATCTCTCTATATGCTCTTTCATTGGCTGCCCATGCGCATTCATGCTTTAAATCAGATAAAGTATGGTCACTAAACCCAAAGTGTATAATGTCAAGTTGAAAGCTGGAAAGTATACTATGTGATCTTGCTTTATCTGCAACATAAAATAAATGTTTATACCCTGAACTGTGTGATCAAATGTTGTTATCCATCATATATCCCCCACAAAAGTGTCTGTGCCATTTCAAAGAAGAGTCTTCTGCTAAAATTGAAATCCTCCTTTGAACACTATTGCCTGCTAAAGAGAATCTTGTAGTGAGTGTGGCCTCCCAGGTCTGACTTGAAAAGACAATCCTAACATTTCCTCGCATGCAGAGCCTGGTATAACCCAGGATCTGCTTCAGAGAGCAATCATCTAAACATACTCCAAATCTATGTACAATCACCTGTGACCTTTGTACTTTACGGTAATTTGTTTGTAAATAATAAGTATATATTTGTTTGATACCAACCATTAGAAATATGTTATTATTGCCTTTAGAAAAAGGTCTCTTGCATATCGTCAGTGTTTGCACAATGTGAGCTTAACACATTGTGTTCTAATAAAATGGATCAGCTCTCAAAGCAGAATACTCACCATGACCTGGCTAATTCGAGCGCAATTCCTGGACTGGGGAAGTATAAGGAAATGGTTTTTTGCTCCGAGATAGAGTCAGTATTACAATCTAAATTTAGCCCCTTATAATTATCAAATTTGCTGACAAATATGTTGTTAGAAATGTTGATAATGAGTTAACTTTGGTGAATGGGAACAACAACAACTACAAATATTTGTATAGAAATATTTCAGACTATGTCTGCTCATGGCATTTGTAAATAATTTTTCCAATATAAGTAAGTCTTCAGTTTAGATTTGAAGCTGCCGAACTACTTACAGTGGCAGGATATTCGATATTTTTGGGGTATAAATTTCAAAAGCCCTATCACCATACATCTTCATATTAGTTCTGGGTACAACATATTCCTTGCTATATATTGATTTGAGGGATCTTGGCCCAAATTGTGGTTTTAATAGTAGTGATAAGTACTCAGGTGCACAACCATTATACACGTTCGATGTCAATAGGGCTTTTAAAGTCTCCCCTAAAGTCTATCCTAGCCTCAACTTTTTTCTGGGCCACGGATCGTGGTGCAATTGGTTAGAGTGCCAGGGTATTAGCACCAATTCCTCTGTGTTGATCCAAAGGTCGTGGTTTCGATGCCCGGCCATGCCGAGATTGAATTCATGATACAAATTTCCCATATGAGCTGAGGCACGTGCCGAAGGGTTAACCCGGTGCCCTTGAAAATCTGTAACAGGGTGGGTTGTCATGTCAAGGACCTGCGACATGACAATTCAATGAGGCAGCACTATATCTGATACAAGTAAGTCTCATCATGAAATGACTGAAATAATGTTGAAAGTGATGCAAACCCCCAAACAAACAAACGAACAAAGTCAACCTTTTTCTATTTGATAGGCATCACTTGAACCAGTTTAGTGCTGTACCTATAATACCACGTCTTTTTTCCAGCCTATTCAACAGTATTTTTTGGTCTAAAAATGTCCACAGAGAAGTCAAGAAAAACTAACATATCAGTATTGTGATAGTAGCGACACTGTGTTTGATTGTCTCTTTAATCCATAATTCATTCTACTGAATAACCTGTTACTATATGATTACATTCAATAAAATTCTATTATGATATTATATACTTTATGCTATATACTTAACTATTCATTACATTATTGATACAAAAGAGAAACATGTCCTATTTCTGCAACTGATTTACACATTTAGACTTTTAGATCAATGTTTTAACATACATATTACATAATGACTGGGATAGTGGAGTAAATCCACAAGAATAGCTTGATATTGTGCAATGAGATAATGAATACTACGTGAATAAACAGGATGTATACTTCGATCTATTGGCAGACTTGATCAAAGGTGGTTACCCACATGGGTGCCATGTGCCAAGAGAACTGATTGCACTGAAGATGTACCTTATGTTCTATACTTGACAATCACCCACCATCATTTAAGATATGCACACTGAATAAAGGATATGGAATACACATACAGACAGAATTTAGATCAAAATTGGGTGCAGAATGTTGTTCATCGATTGACACATACACCGTTATTACATGCTGACTGGCGTTATTACACGCTGACTGGCGTTATTACATGCCGACTGGCGTTATTACATGCCGACTGGCGTTATTACATGCTGACTGGCGTTATTACATGCCGACTGGCGTTATTACATGCCGACTGGCGTTATTACATGCTGACTGGCGTTATTACACGCTGACTGGCGTTATTACATGCTGACTGGCGTTATTACATGCCGACTGGCGTTATTACATGCTGACTGGCATTATTACATGCCGACTGGCGTTATTACATGCCGACTGGCGTTATTACATGCCGACTGGCGTTATTACATGCTGACTGGCGTAATTACATGCTGACTGGCGTTATTACATGCTGACTGGCGTTATTACATGCTGACTGGCGTTATTACATGCCGACTGGCTTTATTACACACTGACTGGCTTTATTACATGCCGACTGGCGTTATTACACACTGACTGGCTTTATTACATGCCGACTGGCGTTATTACATGCTGACTGGCGTTATTACATGCTGACTGGCATTATTACATGCTGACTGGCTTTATTACATGCTGACTGGCATTATTACATGCTGACTGGCGTTATTACATGCTGACTGGCGTTATTACACACTGACTGGCGTTATTACATGCTGACTGGCGTTATTACATGCTGACTGGCGTTATTACACACTGACTGGCGTTATTACATGCCGACTGGCGTTATTACATGCTGACTGGCGTTATTACACACTGACTGGCGTTATTACATGCCGACTGGCGTTATTACATGCCGACTGGCGTTATTACATGCCGACTGGCGTTATTACATGCTGACTGGCGTTATTACACACTGACTGGCGTTATTACATGCTGACTGGCATTATTACATGCCGACTGGCGTTATTACATGCCGACTGGCGTTATTACATGCTGACTGGCGTTATTACATGCCGACTGGCGTTATTACATGCTGACTGGCATTATTACATGCTGACTGGCGTTATTACATGCCGACTGGCGTTATTACATGCCGACTGGCGTTATTACATGCTGACTGGCGTTATTACATGCTGACTGGCGTTATTACATGCTGACTGGCATTATTACATGCTGACTGGCGTTATTACATGCTGACTGGCGTTATTACATGCCGACTGGCGTTATGGCGTAATTACATGCTGACTGGCGTTATTACATGCCGACTGACGTTATTACATGCTGATTGGCGTTATTACATGCTGACTGGCGTTATTACATGCTGACTGGCGTTATTACATGCTGACTGGCGTTATTACATGCCGACTGGCGTTATGGCGTTATTACATGCTGACTGGCGTTATTACATGCCGACTGACGTTATTACATGCTGATTGGCGTTATTACATGCTGACTGACGTTATTACATGCTGACTGGCGTTATTACATGCTGACTGGCGTTATTACATGCTGACTGGCGTTATTACATGCTGACTGGCGTTATTACATGCCGACTGGCGTTATGGCGTTATTACATGCTGACTGGCGTTATTACATGCCGACTGACGTTATTACATGCTGATTGGCGTTATTACATGCTGACTGACGTTATTACATGCTGACTGGCGTTATTACATGCTGACTGGCGTTATTACATGCCGACTGGCGTTATGGCGTTATTACATGCTGACTGGCGTTATTACATGCCGACTGACGTTATTACATGCTGATTGGCGTTATTACATGCTGACTGGCGTTATTACATGCTGACTGGCATTATTACATGCTGACTGGCGTTATTACATGCTGACTGGCGTTATTACATGCCGACTGGCGTTATGGCGTAATTACATGCTGACTGGCGTAATTACATGCCGACTGGCGTTATTACATGCCGACTGGCGTTATTACATGCCGACTGGCGTGATTACATGCTGACTGGCGTTATTACATGCCGACTGGCGTTATTACATGCCGACTGGCGTTATTACATGCCGACTGGCGTTATTACATGCCGACTGGCGTTATTACATGCCGACTGGCGTTATTACATGCCGACTGGCGTTGCCGACTGGCGTTATTACATGCCGACTGGCGTTATTACATGCCGACTGGCGTTATTACATGCCGAGCCACGGGCCGTGGCGCAGTTGGTTAGAGTGCCAGCTTATTAGCACCAGTTCCTCTGTGGTGATCCAAAGGTCGTGGGTTCGATCCCCGGCTGTGGTGAGGTTGAATTCAATATACAATTTCCCACATGAGCTGAGGCCTGTGCGCGAAGGGTTAACCCGTTGTCCTTGTAAATCTGTGACCGGGTGGGTTGTCATGTCAAGGACCTGCGACATGACAATTCAGTGAGGCAGCACTATATCTGCTACAAGTAGGTCTCATCACGAAATGACCGAAATAATGTTGAAAGTGATGTAAAGCCCCAAACAAACAAACAAACAAATTACATGCCGACTGGCGTTATTACATGCCGACTGGCGTTATTACATGCCGACTGGCGTTATTACATGCTGACTGGCGTTATTACATGCTGACTGGCGTTATTACATGCTGACTGGCGTTATTACATGCCGACTGGCGTTATTACATGCCGACTGGCGTTATTACATGCTGACTGGCGTTATTACATGCTGACTGGCGTTATTACATGCTGGCTGGCGTTATTACATGCTGACTGGCGTTATTACATGCTGACTGGCGTTATTACATGCCGACTGGCGTTATTACATGCCGACTGGCGTTATTACATGCCGACTGGCGTTATTACATGCCGACTGGCGTTATTACATGCTGACTGGCGTTATTGTATGCTGACTGGCGTTATTACATGCTGACTGGCGTTATTACATGCCGACTGGCGTTATTACATGCTGACTGGCGTTATTTTCACTGTTCTAACAACGGTACTAGTAACAGTAGCTTGTGCAACGTTTTGCATATCTTCTGCAAGGTAATATATTGCATATATCTTCGGGACAAAGAGACACAACAATGTAACAAATGCGTTTAGGATGAGGCTTAATGCTAACAAAGCTGTTTGGTGTTGAGCATAGAAAGTTGTGAAATATGTGGGAAGAAACAATATCCAGATGAACAAAGTGGTTGACACTGATATAAATATGTACCAACACTCATTAAAATTTTCCGGTAACTTTCTAGTAAAATAGCCATGAAAGGCACAACCTAAAATTAGCAACAAATTATAAGATAGAGGTAATAAAAGACCCTCGATTGTGAGGTCACAGAATAGCTCTGCAAATTTCTCTGTCAAAATGGGCATCCTTGAAGTCAATGCAGGTGGGTACGTGTAACACACGATAACCAATATTACAACCTGCAAAATAGATATCATCATATCATGAAATATCCTTCACATTCAAGAAAAGTGGTTTTATATACTATATAAATATAGTCAATCAAACTTTATATTGATTGTTTGTTTGTCAATCTATATATATATATATATATATATATATATATATATATATATATATATATATATATATATATATATATATATATATATATATACATTGTTCATAATATCCTTACTTATACATTACTGACATTTCTATTCATTTAAGAAAAAAGCAATTACAGGACAAAGGCAATTAAAGACAAATACCTGTGCTGTGATCAGCAATGCTGTTATCACCAGTTGCGCTTTTGGGCTGACAAAAAGTGGTCTTTTTTTCCCTTTTTTACCTGCTGTGAAAATCCGAAGAATTCTGTTTGATCTGACTAAGAGGGGACTGTATATCAATGTAACAACAATATGAAAGCCATAGCGACTGAAATAAGAAACAACAGGCCATTCATTAAACAACAGTAAACAAACTTTCTTTTTACTGAACGAAAATAAATAGCAAGATGCAGTATATTTGAATGTATGCTTATGTGTGAATTTACCCAACCCTTAGAATTTATTCATGGTAAAATATTTTATTAACAAAAATGAGTGATGGAGTTATCCCCTCAATTCATATACCCAATCTTCTGATGGGTCATATCTGTAGTGCCCAAAATGGTCCAGAAAAAAATAAAAACAAAAACAAAAAACAAACAATCAAATTAAAGTTTGATTGACCATTTCATAAGCACAAAGTTACATTAATGATTGACAAATGTAATATACCTGATGTTGCAGGACAAAGCTGTGGGTCTCCCCAAGAATAAGTACACGTTTGATAGGGCAAGACAGACTGCAATAAGAATGATGGTACTGAGTTCTCTGCTTGTTGCCTTGATAAGTCTCGTGTTCCTGTGTAGGATATAGAGAGATATGATAACTAATGAACTAAGCAGGCCAACACCTGACCCACAACTGAGGGCAACGGACACCACATCGGTCCAGTCAAGGTATGTGAGAGAGATGGGGAGGCATAAAGTGGAAGTCATCTCATCTGGCCACGTGGTAGGGGGACATACGTCACATCCGGTTTGGTTAAGGTGGGTTGATATGATTTCATTAGATCTACATGTTCTACATTCCCAACAGCATACAAGCTCTAATCTTAGTTTATATTCATTCTCACCACATGGCATACTGCACAAAGACACTGGGGTTTCATTAGTTTTATAGTCCACCAAATGGTCCCAAGAGAGTTTATCATAGTAAATATCAATGTCATTTTCTAATATGTCCCACAGTGATACAGTTTCCCAGAATGCACTGCCATTAACATGAACGACTTGTTTGATATGATACTGGCCTAACATGTCTCCCTTATTGTCAAATTTAATTTTGCCAGAATAACCTTCAAACGTGACATTTTTCATGTAGGATATTAAATCAGGGCCCTTAACACAATCATTCAGTAAAGTTTTGTCATTGAAAGCAGCAGGGCATTGAGCTGAAATCAGTTCATGCAAAGCATATGCATAAGTAAACACTCCATCCATGCCTTTTGTTACCCAGTTCGACAACCACTGGTCCCTCCTGGGTATGTGGTGAAAATCTGAACAGGTGGTATTTGTGATGACAATATTTTCCAAAGAACAGTCAAATAACATTTGCCACAATGTTTTCATCCATGGATCATGCGGAGTATTATTGGGTGTTTTATCCAGATACCACGATCCAAATCCACCTGCATCTCCAGTTACAAAGTGAATAGCAAAGAGTCCTCTCATAAGAGACCCGGGAGAGAAGAAACCCAGATAATCAGATGCAACCCATATGAAATAGTCCTCTTTTTGATATTTTGATATAGATCTTCCAATACCATCTGCGTCTTCTACGTAGAGTAAAACAACTCTTGCTGTCACGTGATTTAACAATTCTTGGACTATCTTATCGTATGTGGTTCCATCTGCATCAGATGGTATCATCAGTGATAGAGCGATACAAATCCCTCTGTCCTTTGCTCCCCTCTCAAGTTGCTTTGCACCATTTTCGCCATAACTTCCTTCAGAAAACAAGAGAGAAACATACGTCCAGTTAAAGCTTAAAGCAAAGTCAAGCATGGCTGCTGACTGGAAACTGTCTGGGGGAACAAGACGGAGAAAGAATGGAAAGCGCTCTTTATCGCTGAGTTCATCACTTGTTGCATATGTTCCCAGAGTAGGTATTGAGAAGACACTCAAGATGCTGCTCACGATAACAGCTACACCACTACTATCAGGACCAACTGCTCCCACCACTTCAAAAGGAGACAGGCCTTCAGAGCAATCAGAGGTCTCACTCAGCTCAGCTTCATTAGGGTGGTCCAGACTGGAACTGTTTGCAGGTGAGACTGAATATTTTGGGATTGAATCATCTGGCACGAGGTATATAGAACTGGCAATGGATGACAAAGAATGGGAACACGTGTCTAGTATAACATGGCCTAGTATAATACCAGGCAGAATATCAGAGCGATTATTGATCAGCTCTACTGCATAAACAAATGCTTCCACATACTGCACGGCATCATCAGGAAAGAAAAAGCTTTCTTCACAGAACGTACCTAAAATGACATGAAAGAACAATCTGCATGCTATTTAGAAAATCTTGAAACATGCATTATACATTAAAAATGCTATCGATATTCATGAAGACTGGGTATTATATATTAACATACCGGATTTAATATTTTCGCAAAACAACTACAATATTTAGATTTTAGTTACTTTCGATCAACATGAAGGACACAGTCGTCTTTCAGGGTCAAGTCTTAGCAGATGAGACATTATATTTAAACATGATGAAGACATCTGAATTCTTGAGGTCGAGGATATATGGGATCGTACCCTGCCTTACTCATCTCGACATGCAACATGGATGTGATGTGGCCTTCAAGTCATGGAATAATATTACAGACACAGTTCCAGAACATCTAAAAGTCTATGTGAGGTTCTCTCACGCAAGTCATGCAATGATTCACATTTATGATGGCAGAAACTCACGAGAATTGGAGTTGTCTAATTCTTATTTCCAGAGATTCTCAATCAACACTCTGAATTGCATTGTTGTATGTGCCTTATCTTGAATGAATGTGTCACAATGGCAAAATGGAGGTTCATAGTGTATTTGATTTCACTGAAGAAAATATCCCATCATGCTTATTTATCTTTAAATCCTAATATCCTTCAATAGTATGCACTAAAACTTTGTTGATATTGTGATTTATTCTGAATATATTTGATTTCAAACACTGATTACACTATAAAATTATTATTGCCATATGTGCTAGCAAGCTAGAAAAGGTTTTGGCACAACATTCTGTTTGCCAATACATGTTGAATACACATCATTTCTCTCAGTTATAATATACTTCCCTCTACATCCCATACACAGCAAGAAGCTCTCATCAAAGGGCCATAAAATGTATTGTCTTACCGACAGTGTGAAACATTTATTGGGAGATAACTAAATGATAAATGATATATATTGTAGATAAACACACCTGTGCCACTGTTCCTGATGGTGGTAAGATAGGCAATGTTGATGTCTCCATGTAGGCTGTAGCATTCCTGTCTTACTGTAGGCACAACTAC
Source organism: Amphiduros pacificus (assembly GCA_949316495.1). NCBI lineage: Eukaryota > Metazoa > Annelida > Polychaeta > Phyllodocida > Hesionidae > Amphiduros > Amphiduros pacificus. The sequence goes on along the minus strand of OX439008.1, from coordinate 42,360,044 downwards.
CATCCCATCACAGGGTATCAATGATGTCATTAGTAAAGCCCACACATATATTCTATCTATCAAAGACATTTCTAATCTGCAAAATATTCAACAAAATCTTGATTTTTATATAATTTTTTTTAGTAGTTAGATAAATTCTAACTGCCAAAGACATTCTTAATCTGCAAAATATTAAACAAAATCTTAATTTTTATATCTTTTTCCTTATAGGCCGATTGCCGATCTCCATGTTGTATTTTTCCCCATTGAAAAGTACACACCGGAACTGTACAACTTTAGCGGAACCAGAACTGTACAACTTCACTATATTTAATCATTGGTCGGAGAGATTGTCAGGTGGCCTATTTTAAAGGGAAAGATAAATTCTAACTACCAAACACATTTCTAATCTAAAATACATTCAATAAAATATTAAGTTTAGCGTTTTATTCATATTGTTTGCTTCATGATACTGAGGCTGGAGTGAATTATTCTGGATATAAACTGTCATTACTAAATGTGTTAGGATGAAACCAGGTGCCTATTATGAAATTCCTGAATTCATGACGTCTTGTGATCAAGAAGAGAATATACTTGTCTTTAGAACTATGAGGAACAGTCGTGGAGGATTAAAAGGTTGAATTGGTAGCAAATGAATTTGCATGTATTTTTACGTCAAAATCAATCTTTATTCTGTAGTCATGCCGTGAAAGCACTAAGACATAGCGGCTGTAAGTTGGTTGAATATTGTATAAACATTTTCTCTTCAGGGGATTTACCTGTTGCAGAAGTTATAGCTACTTAAACACATAGGAAACGTTTTTAGTTTTACAGTTGTATGGTATTTATCATTAATATTTCTTAAGGGCCTAACACATAATAACACATAAAGGGTCCAATGGACAAGTTCAGCAAACTGTTTGGCTCAAATAAGAGAAAACCCTCAGGAAGCCCGAACAGTGATGATAAGAGGGATAGCAAACAAGCCAGAGAAGATGCTTCTTCACCCCCTACTAAAGACAGCAAGGTTTCATAATGCTAATTGTAACTTTTGGACAGATATCCACGGAAACGAACTCAGCTTGGTCCCTGGATTTACCCTTCTGAATATTTGTGTTATATTGGTATATATTTACCTCTTATTTGATATATTTTATTATGGATAGATTGAATATTATATGTGTCAATGTGAGAGGTCTTAATGATGAAATTAAAAGAAATGCTTTTTACTCATGGTTAAAAGATAAAAACATACATATTGCATTTGTGCAGGAAACTTTTTGTACTGAAAAGTTTATTAAAACATTTGATAAAGAATGCCAAGGTGAAGTGTATCATGGATTTACAGACTCATCACATAGCAGAGGTGTATGTATTATAATAGACAAGAAAGTCAATTGTAATGTTATTAATATGCATAGAACTGATGATGGTAGACGTGTACTAGTTAATGCTACCATTGATGATACTGATATAACGCTGGTATGTCTTTACGCTCCCAACAATATGCGAGACAGACTAGAGTTTTTCCAAAAAACTAATCATTGGGTTAATAAACATGCTATGTTCCCAAATTCCATCATGGCTGCTGGTGATATGAATTGTTGCTTACGGGATTGTGACCGTAAACCTCCCAGTAAAAATGTTGATTACAGTAAGAAAGGTTTTGACAAGTTTATTAATGATTTTCAATTAAATGACTGCTGGCCAATAAAGAATAAAAGCCCTGGGTTTACTTTTTATGATAAAAGAACTGGTAGTGCCAGCAGGCTAGATTATATATTCACCAGCAAAATGTTACCTTTTATTTTACACAAAATTAAAATTACTACTTGCTCTTTATCAGATCATGAGACAATATTTGCCTCGTTTAAGACTGTGAATCAAAAACGTGGTCATGGATATTGGAAATTAAATAATTCATTATTGAATGATGAGACATATAAGCTTGGCATCAAAAGTATCATTACTGAAACTGAATCTGAAATGGCAGATATAAAGTCATACAGATTAATATGGGAGCTTATTAAGATTAGAGTAAAAGAATTTAGTGTTAGATTTTCTATTACAAAAGCCAGAGAACTTAGAAGTAATGTTGCATTTTTAGAACAAAGGATAGACAATATTAGGCACAAACTAGATGTAATAGATATTAACATATCAAGTGAGTATAGTAAGAAACTTATTCATGAGAAAAGTAATATACAAAATGAACTCCGAGAAATTCAGGAAAATAAAGGCCGGGGTAATATGATAAGATCAAGAGTCAAATGGGTAGAGGAAGGTGAAAAATGCACTAGATACTTTCTTAAACTAGAAAAAGGAAGGCAATCAAATAATGTTATAAGAAAAGTTACATTTGAAAATCAAGTATTTGTTAAAAATGATGATATCTTAAATGCTATTAAGAAGTTTTATGTGAAATTATATACCAAAGATAACATTGCAAATCATTGTGTTGATGAATACATGGAAAACGTTAAGAACTGTAAAACGTTAAATGAAACTGACAAGCAATTTTGTGATAATGATATTACAAGTGAGGAAATCAGAGATGCTGTTAAAAAAATCAAATGTAATAGATCTCCTGGTCCTGATGGGCTAAGTCCTGAATTCTACAAAATGTTTTATAGTGATCTAGAACACCTTTATATTGGTATGTTAAAAGAAACTTATTTACATGGGGAGCTGCCTGAATCCCTAAAATGGGCCATTATTACAGTCATATATAAGAAAGGTGATCATGATTTATTAAAAAATTATAGACCTATAAGTCTGACAAATTATGACTACAAGATCTTAGCCTATGTTCTAGCAAAACGTCTACAACATGTTATTAAAACTATTGTTGATGAAGATCAAAGTGGATACATAAAAGGAAGGTACATTGGATGTAATATTAGAGTCTTGGAAGATGTAATGGATTACTGTAAAAAATTAGATATTGAAGGTTCAATTATTTGTTTAGATTTTGAGAAAGCCTTCGACTCAGTTAACTGGTACTTTATGATTTCTGCTTTGAAAAAATTTAATTTTGGTGAACAATTCATAAACTGGATAAAAATATTATATACTGATCCTAAGATAAGTGTTAAAAACAATGGATATGTATCTGATAAATTTGTTGCTGGTCGTGGAATACGACAGGGATGTCCCGTGAGTGCATTGCTGTTTTTACTTGTTGTTGAAATTATGGCTTTGAGAATACGGGATAATGATAATATAAAAGGTTTTAATGTAAATGAAAATGTTTTTAAGATCTCACAGCTTGCTGATGATAGTACACTATCATTGGCTGACACAGACTCTATAGGTCATGCTGTTAATGAAATTTCTCTTTTTTCCGATGTGTCTGGATTAAACCTTAATTTGGATAAATGTGAGGGTATGTGGATTGGCAAGAAAAGAGACTTTCTACCTACTTGTAGTAGTATTAAATTTACCAAAGACCCTATTAAATGCTTGGGAATTTATGTGGGAGGTGATGAGGAAAAAAGATATAATTTGAACTGGAACAAAAAACTTGAACATTTTGATCAAGTACTAGAAAGGTGGAAAGATCGAGACCTAACAATATTTGGCAAGACCCTAATATTGAAAACCCTGGCTATTCCAAAAATTGTATACAACATGTCCCTGCTTAATATAAAACCTGAAACTGCCAAACATATTGAGCGATCAATGTATAATTTTATTTGGAAAAGTCATGATAGAATAAAAAGGAATGTCTTGATAGGAGATTACTATAAAGGTGGCATAAAAATGATAGATGTTGAATGTAAAATGAAATCACTAAAGGCTGTGTGGGTATGCAGACTTTTAAGGGATAAGAATGCCAAGTGGACAAGTATATTAAGATATTTTATAAATAAATTAGGATTTAATATAGAGCACTTTCTAATGATGAATTTTACATCAGTTAAAATGTTTGATTGTATAACTGAGCTACCAGATTTCTATTGTAATATATTTCTATCATATAATGTGGCGAAACCCTACCAAAATGTGGAAAGACTAAGTAATGATAATTTTCTGAGCCAGATATTATGGGGTAATAGGCTGTTTCAAAATAATGGAAAGTGTCTTTATATAAAAAATTGGATTACATCAGGTATTATGTTTGTTAAAGATGTGTTTGATGCAAATGGCTCATTTCTAAGTGAAAATTGTATTATTCAAAAGCTTAAATCCAGATCTAATTGGATCACAGAATACATGATTGTCAAAAGATATGCATTCAATATTGCTAGGAAATTTGATTGTATTAATGCAACTTATATAAATGATGATAATATATGTAAGAATATACATATTGTATATGATAATACTAGGTACACTGTTGACAAGTTGACAGCAAAATTTTTGTATCAAATATTGAGTAACAAAAAGTCAGTATATAGCTTTACACAGAATGCATGGCAAAGAAAATTTCATATCATTATGTATGAATCTGACTGGGAAAAGGTATATGAACAAAAAGTATGGAAATTTCCAGTCAAGAAAATAGGAGAATTTAATTATAAAATTATTCACCAACTAGTGAATTGTAAGATGAATGTAAGTCGATGGAAAAGGTCTGTTTCATCAAAATGCAATTACTGTAATCACCTGGAAAATATGGAGCATCTCCTTTTTGAATGTGTTGCTAATATAGCCACTTGGAGTAAAATGAAATTTCAATTGTCAGAAACTTAATTATAAGCATAATAGCCTATTGTATCTTTAAAGTGAGAGCCACTAATGACTTTAAAATGGACTATAGTAACTACAGTAAACAAGTCAGAACAGAGTTCTATAAACAAACTTACTATCTGAAATATGTAAAGAATATCCCTCATATGGATATGGTAAATAACACCTATGAGAACTGGTAAATGGTATTAAATTTAATTAAAAGTTGACTATGTTCCACACTCCGCCAGGTGAGAATGTGGGCCTGTAAATAAATGCCTGGAAATAATAATCTATTTATCTTCCTCAAAGAAAAAAAAAAAAAAAAAAAAAAAAAAAAAAAAAAAAAAAAAAAAAAAAAAAAAAATATATAGGCCCCAAATGAAAGCACACTCCTTTCTTGGCGTCATTTTTATGTGGAGTGTCATCATAGAGGCACTGAAAGGTAAAATGACATCATAAGAGTATGGCAATATATGCTTATGACGTCATGAAATGTATTGTCCTTTGAATAGTACCAAAATGACGTCAAACAGTGCTACCCTTCTTTGAGCCTCAATTGAGGTCAAATAAAGTTCACGCTACCTGTGTTTACCCGTCACATGCAGCTTATGGCTAAGGCAGACCTCTGCTGGAAGTGCAACTGCTATGTCTCATAGCAACATATCTTTTTACTCTATTATAATTTTAATCTGGCATGATGTTCATATGTGGTTAAGCTTTCAATACACCAAATTGTAGAATTGATGCTTAATAAATTTATGAAAATTTTAACCTTCCTAATACAGTACTCCATTTCAATACATGAACTTTTTGTTTCATTTTCAGATTTGGGGTTCATTGTAATGTACAGCTGTGTATCATTTGCATATTTGTGATGTTTCATTCCATATTTACCAATAATTTCCAAAATGGGTTCCATATATATTGTGAAGAGACTGGGCTCAAGAACAGATCCCTGGGGTACAACATAATTAATATCTATGTATTCAGACATTTTTCGATTTATATTAACACATTGTTTTCTCTTTGCTAAATATGATTTGAATCATTTGAGTGCCATCCCCTTTATACCACATCTCTCTCCAACCTGTTCAATACTATTTTATGATCAATGGTATCAAAGGCAGCAGAGAGGTCTAGTAAAACTAGCATGGCTGTTTTATCGTTATCTATATCCATTAGTACATACTTTTGTACCTTTAATACAGCGGTCTCAGCTGCAGTGCTGTGAAATTCTGTGAAATTGTATTGGAGCATACTCTGAATATTGTTTTTTGATAAGATGATGTACAAATTGTTTGGCTACTGTCCGCTCAATGAGCTTAGACAAATAAACGAGATTGGAAACCGAAAAAAAAAAAAAAAAAAAAAAAAAAAAAATTAATATTTCTTAAGGGCCTAACACATAATGTAAGACGTTTTGTAATCGGGAAAGATGAAAAAATATTTAAAAACAAGGCAGATTGTATGCCTCTACATACTCCGCATACTCTCCATGTTTATACATACTCTTAAACAACCCTTTTAATTTTTACATTGAAAACAGAAAAAAGTAAACCAATTGGAATTTAAACCAACTGATACCTTCTTCATCGAATTGCGGAATGCGTATTGGGGTGGCAGAAGAGAATAAATTTCAGTTTTAACTTTTTCATTCCTAACCGTTTTAACTATGTTTATTAATATCTTTTGATTTCAACAAATTTTGAGCCATTGATCCTACACATTAAATATTAGAGCCGAAATATAGTTGTCATGTTTTTTGATTCTATTCTGATAATTTTCAATATATGGGGTGATTATCAAAAAAGATAATAATCTTAAATTGACATGACTTAAGTACAACCACCTTCTAGAAATATCTTATATTTTAGTATGCACAAAATTAATCAAATAGTGCAAAGAATATGATATGTATATAATAGAAACCCACTTAACCTGAAAAGGTCTAATTCAAAATAGCAAGTAGTCTGGACAATTAACATTGTGTGGTACCGTATGCAGTACCTGATGCAGTATATTATGCAGTACCTGATGCAGTACCTTGCGAAGTACCTTATGCATTACCATCTGTATATTATGTAGTACCTTATGCAGTACCTTATGCAGTCTGCCTGGTTGTGTTTAGAGTTTAAACTATAGATTGTGTATGAAGATGATTCGCACAGAGAGGCAATTAAAATGTACCTTAGGGATTTTGTAAGTGCGTTTCCTAGTCTGATAGGGTTAAATTTTCTCAAAAAAGGTGTTATAAATAATGAATGTCGTGACAGAAGCACGGGAAGCTGAGACCTCAAGTCTCAATGCTGCAATAGATTATTCAAAGTGAATTATTGACGAATATCCGCAGGTTAGGTACACAATGCCACACCTGTATTGTCATAAACTTTTAAATATGAAAATACAAAATGCACATAAAATCATAAGATATTATAAGCATTCAGATTTGCATTAACCTATGTAAAGATTTCACACTAATTTCCAGTTTATATAATTTTTGAATTAATGTCTCCATATTAATGTGATTCGAAATGTTGTTCCCCTACTATAATGTATACATAGAAGCTAATGTAATATATAATACAACTCTGCAATAGGCGTTGAAGCTATCATGGCATATATTTGCTTAGAACAATCTTGGCATAAACAAGCATACACTTTTCAAGTCCCTTGTAATTATCTCAATTCATTGTAATACAAAACCGATTACTGATTAGAAATTTACCTCTTTACAATCTGAGCCTATTCTTGTTCCACAATTAACTAATATTTCATATCTCTGTCAATTGGTCAAATATGTTTTGAGGAATTTACTCTCGAAATGTTCTTATTTGACTCCTTTTGGAAAAAAAAACATTTATCTCCTTGTTAAGTTGACTGTGACAAGGCAAATTCATTCACTTTTTAAATTTAGAATGAATTAATCAAAAACAAAATCTCATATCAAGTAGCCCATTTCTACACTACAGATACAAGAAGCTGAACAAACATATCCGAATATGAGGACTACAGCTTTATGTCTTTGCTACTCACCTTTTGCGTGTCAAATGGCTTGGAACTTCAAATGAAGCCCATATGTACATCAAATAACTTTGTAAATAAGGTCAGCACACCAAAAAGAGAATATGTCTTGCATGTTGTAGTTATATAGTGAGCATCCACTGGTGGCTGTGTTGCTACATATATTACTCACTCTGAGTGTGGGGCTGTTCTCACCAGGCCCAGCAAGCCGGAAGTATGGTTAGCGCATGGTTAGCGGAGGTATGGTTAGCGCATTGACTGCATAATGCCAAGTGAGGCTCCATAAGCTACTACTTAAGCCACGATTTCTTCAGTGATGTTTAGCAATCAGCCTCCTATTATGCACATGCCATCATGTATGGGGGGGTCACAAGTCACTATAAAGACAATATTTACTCACTTACTAGTCTAGTAAATCTTAGCTCATTAGTCACACAGCCTCAATAGATATTAGCATTGTGAGTTCAGATTTCAATAAAAATACCAGTTAATAAGTACCAGTTATGAGTTTCTTTGTTTCTTTCTTTTTCTGTCGATAGTATATTATATAAGACGATCTGTATGTCCATACCCTGCCAACTAATATAATCATTTCTCAACATAACAATGATGAGTTTAAATCGGGAAAATTCACTCATTTTTGCAGTGACTCATTTTTGGAGTTTTACACGAGCAAGAAAGGATTGTGGTCAGTGAATTATGATTTGACATTCCTTCAAAAAACATCAAATCCCATCAAAATGTTGACCTATTTCTTTTGATAATATACAATTTCTCGTTGAATATCATAAGAGGTTTTGACTCTGCCATCTCAATCGTCAAATAAATAATAATTAATAAAGATCGAAATATAGTTCACGATGTATGTCACTCGTCTGACGTGTTAAACGTCATCAGTTTTTGTGTAGTTTTTGGCGCCAAATTTAATTGAAAAAGTAGTTATCAATGTCAATGATTTTATCATAAATAAATCTGATATTTATTTGGAGAATCTACTGTATGAGTGAGGACACGGGCTGTGGCGCAGATGGATAGAGCGCAGGCTAATGCCTCAGTCACATTTGCGCCGATTTCAGTAAAGATGCCCGGCCAATGAGTATTTTTTACAAAATCGGCAGGCATTTCAGATTGCTGTGTGGGCACCGGGAGATCATCGGCCACAATTGGGCATCTTTAAGACGTCGGGCGGGTCATCGGGAACTTTTATCTGGAACATAAAAGTTGCCGGCGTTTCCCCGATGTCTTATTAGCAAATATCATCTTAAAGTGCACGGCAGGGTCCCGGTAGTGTCCCTCAGGCACATCGGCAGATTATCTTAGGGCTGCTGGTGGCATTGTGTGGTGAAAATAGGATTAATTATTTTTTTAAGCCTACCCAGACGTCTTAAAGACATCCTGCAGACGTCTGTGTCATGAAACAGACGTCGTAAAGATATCCTACAGACGTCTGTGCTATTCAGTTTTGCACGTGCCGTGCGGTGCTCTTTGATAATGTGACCACAGCTACGGCATCTCTCAGATCGTTGGTGATAAACTCCCCGGCGCCCGGCAGATTGTGAAGTCGGCCGATTCTAACTTCCCCGCCGGCGCCCGGTGCAAATGTGACTGAGGCATTACTAGCACCAGTCCTCTGTGGTGATCCAAAGGTTGTGGGTTCGATCTCCGGCCATTCATTTGACAATTTTTCACATAAGCTGAAGCCTGTGCCTGAAGGGTTAACCCATTGTCATTGTCAAATCTGTGACTGGTTGGGTTGTCATGTCAAGGACCTGCGACATTACAATTCAGTGAGGCAGCACCATATCTGCTACAAGAAGGTCTCATGTGCCATTTCTGTTCCTCAGATGCAATCCTTAGATGCAATCCTTAGATGCAATCCTTAGATGCAATCCTTAGATGCAATCCTCAGATGCAATACTTAGATGTAATCCTTAGATGCAATCCTTAGATGCAATACTTAGATGCAATCCTTAGATGCAATCCTTAGATTTAATAAAAAGAGAGAATTATTATCATATGGTGGCAACCATAATTCAGGTATTCTGAATATATGGACAATTTTATAAGATTTGGAAAGAAATGTGAAAAATTACAACTGATTTTGAATAAAGCATTGTTTTCTGTTATCTGCCTTGTTTGTGATCAAGATTTTGTAAAGCCGATATAAAAGATCTTAAAATACGTTTTGGTATGAATGGTTAGACATGAATAGAATGTATTGGAGGATTTGGAAGCACGTGATAATAAAGGTACATGGAAAATATCTTATTTATCTGAAATAGGAGATACTGAACATCTGTTATATAGTTGTATAGAAAATAAGAATATTTGGATAGAATTACCAATATTTTAAATATTAACATTAAATGGAAACATATTGTTTTAGGATTCAGAGACAACAATGACAGCAATATATTAAAAAATATTCACACTTATATGAGGTATTAAATAATATTTATACCAAATGGTAAATCATAAAACCCCCAGCCCTCCGGGTGGCTGGTAATAAATAATAATAATAAATAAAATTTGTATAGCGCTGATATCAGACAAGTCTGTTCATAGCGCTGAGTTCAGGACATGCATCCTGAAGAGATGAGTTTTCAGCCTACTCTTAAACGAGGAGACTGACGTGCTTGTCCTAATATCAGTAGGCAAGGAATTCCATAGTCGTGGGCTTAAAGATGAGAAGGCCCTGTCACCTACTGTCCTTAGCCTGGTTTTAGGTACTTGTAGGTGGGTGCCATCATTGGATCTTAGACAGCGTTCACCTTCTTTAATCAGGAGTAGATCCCGTAAGTAAGGCGGAGCCTTACCGTTAAGGGCTTTCCAGGTTAATAGAAGAATTTTAAAATCAATTCTCGCATGAACGGGAAGCCAATGCAGTTCCCTTAATTTTCCTGAAATGTGATCAAATTTCCTGATTTTTCCAACTACCCGTGCTGCAGAGTTTTGGAGGTATTGCAGTTTCATGATGTCAGTTTTAGGAAGACCTGCCAGAAGACCATTACCATAGTCAAGGGTGGATGTAACAAAAGCATGGGTAAGTGTTACCGCGGTCTTCTCGTCTAGACAATGTCTGATGGCCGCCAGGTTCCTGATGTGATAATAGCCCTTCTGACACATTTTCCTGATCTGGGCCTTCATGTCCATGTTGGAGTCAAATGTGATACCAAGGTCAACAACTGACTGACTAGGAGCAATATCAGAGTCACCCACTCTGATTGTGGTTGGGATACTGCTATGGGTGGTAGTACTGTATCTGTCAGTACATATGAGCATCTCTGTCTTTCCATCATTTATCTTCATCTTGTTTGATATGAGGAAATTTCTGACTTCCCTGACACACTCCTCCAGTTTGTGTCTGCTCATATCCACATGATGGGGAGAGGCGTGGTCCACAGGGATGTAGATCTGAGTATCATCTGCATAAATATGATAGCTCAGACCATATTTTGCAAGTATATCAGATAGGGGTGTCATGTAAATGGTGAACAGTATAGGACCCAGGACTGAGCCTTGGGGTACCCCATATTTTAAGGATTTGAGACAGGATCTATGAATCCCCACCTTCACACATTGCTTTCTGTCCATTAGGTATGACCGAATCCAGGAGAGTGCATGACCTGTGACGTTGCATCTATCCCTCAGCCTGTCCAAAAGGATTTGATGGTCAATAGTGTCAAAGGCAGCGGAAAGGTCAAGCAACAACAAGATAACTGCCTTTCTATTGTCAAGGCAGCCCAAGATATCATTTTGCACTTTTAACAAAGCGGTTTCAGTGCTGTGATATTCCTTGTAGGCTGATTGAAACTTGTCAGTAAGACCATTCCTTACAAGATGGGGGACTAGTTGGTCTGCAACCGCCCTCTCAGTTAGTTTGGAGACAAATGTTAGGTTGGAAACAGGCCTATAGTTTTTTTCAACCAGTTCCAGACCTAGTTTCTTCAGCAGGGGTGTTATGATGGCTATTTTCATATTTTCCGATACTGCTGATTCCATCAGTGATTTATTTATGATGGAAGTAATTATTGGTAGGAGGTCATCTAAGAGGTCAAGTAAGAGCCAGGTTGGAATTGGATCCAGGTCACATGACTTCTTGGCTGACCTTTTGACCAATTTCCGTACGTCATCAATGGTTAGGGGTGTGAACCTATCCAGACATGTAGTACTATTGTTTGCAGTGTCACCTGGTGGCGAAATTTGGCCAGATGGAGCATTATCAATGTCCAGGCGGATTCTCTCTATTTTTTCAAGAAAGAATGTGTTGAACTTCTCAGCTTGAGTAATCTCACAGTCCGATTGGGGCATAGGTGTGTCCTTTTTCTTGTGCATGACTGTGTCAATGACTCTAAAAAGCTTTTTGGGGTCATGTTTGTTTTCCTCAACCAGGTTGGAAAAATATGATGATTGAGCAGATTTAAGCATTGAGTTGTATTTGTTCCTCTGAGAGTTATACAGCTCCTTGTCAATTTGAGTGCCAGTCTTGCTCATTTTTCTCTCAAGCCTCCTCCTGAGAGATCTTTCCAGCTTTAATTGGTCACTCATCCAAGGTACAGGTTTGCGTTGGGTGACCATGGCAACCTTAATTGGTGCATGTTTGTCCATGAGTGATGTGAGTTCCCTATCATAATAATTTACCATGTCCTCCAATGATAAATGTTCCCAAGTTGAGTCTCTGTCAGTTAGGGATTTAATGTCCCTTCTTAGGGATTAAACTGACGAATTGTAGTAACTACAGCTTGTTCCCAAAATATGGTAGTGGTCTTGTACATATAATTCCTGGAAATAAATATGTATATACAAAAAATATATATATTTATCTATGATGTTATTATAATTGACGAAGTTTTATGCCATATTCAAACTCAAATTCATTTTATTTGGCCATATTTTTACATAAAATAATGTACTCTATACGATTAAAGCATACATTAATGTAATATTATGGCCAGGGAGACTCCTGTTAAGGCTAATGGTTATTGCCGCTATCACAGGGGCCACCCTGGTAGAAATTATAACAATATTTCGTGTGTGAACATGATGTCTGTTCATATTAATACAACCAAAAAATAGTATAAGTCTAATACCCATGTCTCCTCAAACTTAAACTTTAGAAGGGATATAGAAAGCATATCTTAAAAAACTCAATTTTACCAGAATAGGAAAATGTAATTAAGATAATTCTTAATTTATGAACTTCACAAAAAAGAAATTTTAAATTTTGAAGATTTTGGTGTAGCAAAGGGACTTCATGTTATTCACCAGCATCTCAATCGGACTCATTTTCTGGAAACTAGTACATAAATCATAAACTATCTCCTTTTAAGAATATCTTACCGAACATCATTTCTTAATTCATCATTTCTGAATTAAGTTATAATATGTTCTTATTATATTTTCACCCTCTCATCTGAGCAATTAGAACCCTGTCATCTAAGTAATTCGAAACATTAAATCAATATATCTCAATGTACGTACATGGACTGTTGTAAACATATTTTGGAAATAAGCTGTAACAATATTTTGGGAACAAGCTGTAGTTACTACAATTCGTCAGTAGAACCAAGTCTTAATACAACATCCATATGTGTTGTAATATGGTAATACATTTGGTATCACTCTTATATAACGTCTATTAAAACTACAATGTAGTTCTATTCAAGATTAATGACAAACAACATTATCAGCTAGTTATATGCATAGTAACCGTGAAACAAATATAACACTTTGATTGGAGGAAATAAAGATAATCAATATATTGTAAAACAGGATAAATTACATCCATGCACGTACTTCCTCTACAAAATGAGGTTGAGTTATACGTACATACACCTGAGATATTTATGTATGAGTGAGTTTCTTATTCATTAAATCTTTTCCCTACCCAACGTCACGTGTAATAATGCACAAATGAACGCCATTGTTATGTTAGGCGGGGAAAAAGCATCCGAGAGATCTCATATACGTGAAAAGCCATTCCAAAGCCTAACGAAATAAGTATTAGGGAGTTCTAAAAATATAATTAAATAAAAAATGAAAATAACGAAATTAACAAATACTACACATGCCATACAATATTAGAACTTATGTGTGGAATACATTTTGTTTATGAAAACCTGTATCGGGATTAAACAATCAAATCAGTCAGAATTCACAAGGATTGTGTTGAGACCCAAAAAAAGCATTGTGGCTGTGGTTGCCAAACAGTACATGCAGAGATGCCAAGATGTAAGAAGAAAGATGCCTCACATGTTGAAGGCAAAACGTATTGTGATTGTGGGTGCCAGACAGTGACGCCAAACTCTAAACTCTCTGGAACCAAGGTGGTTGAAAGTACATGGAACTGGCCTCTTATTTAGAGCCTACGTTATGTGGCATTGTCAATACATTTTATTACTTAAATGCATATGGCTGCACTAGAACAAGACATGCTTTAACATAGGGGAAATCACCACATTTAGAAAGACACAATCGATTAATCAGCTAATGGTGGACTAACATCTAATATTATATTCTAATGGTGTATAAATGTTGGACAATTTACATTGGTACAGCTTACATGTACCCCCGTGGCTAAATAGACGTTGAAAATATGGTTGATTTCCCGTAAAAAAAGATAACGTGTTAAAGGTAAAACTCAATATTTACGATGAGGTCCTTGCCAGCATTTTGGGTATCAGGGTCATTTTGATAAGAGAACAAGATAAAACTTACTGATGGTAAAAGTTGGCTGGAATCTGGTAAATAAATATGAATCATAAGGCTTGGCATTCCTAAGATTTGAAGATCAAGTAATGATTTTTGTTGTTCTAGATATAAGTATCATATATGATGAAGAATGTACACCAAATCTACAGGTGACAGATGGTTTACATGGTGACTCTAACCTGAAGGGTATGGCTTGGATAAGAAATTGGAACATTTATTCACTTCTGATCATGAAACCATTCTTAGTGCTGGACAGGTCACTGACTATGCCGCAGCATATACATCCCTATCCCCATACATCGTCATTTCAGATTTGATACTATATATTCATTTATATCAGTGGAACGCCGGTTTCTTTGATTTTTTTATTGAGTGGAAGGGATAAGTACGTGCCCACTCTTAAATTCATACAGTTTGCCCTTTCCCCAAATCTGTAATAAATTAAAAGCCAGGATGATGAGGTAAGTGTTCCAGATAAAAGGTAAAATGAAGGCATAGAGAGGCTTGCCATCCAAAAAATATCAACACCACCACTAATGACGGCTTACACTTATGCAATATGTGGCTGTAACGAGCCATTAAGGAGTCTGCTAGGCATAAGTATTACATGGAAATGGGGTCCGCCTCAGGATATTTGCAGAAAAATCAATGATGATATGAGAGTCATTCCGTGACTTTGATGAATCCTGAAAACACTATCCAGTGGAGGAGATTACGATATTGAACAGCATTGTGTGGGAGCATGCTCCCATGTTTTATTTTGGGGGTTTACTTGAAATTAAATAGTTTCTTAAAATTCAATTCTGAATATATATATATATATCAGACTGAGGAACGTTTACCAATGTGACCTTTGCAGGAACCGGTTAAATGTTCTCTGGAATTCTACGTCATAACTTGTCTCATTGGAAAGTTACAACATAGGCCGCCTGCCAATCTCTCCGACCAATGATTAAATATAGTGGAGTTGTACAGTTCTGGTTCCGGTAAAGTTGTACAGTTCCGGTGTGTACTTTTCAATGGGGGAAAAAACAACATGGAGATCGGCAATCGGTCTATAAATACAAATCTTAAAAAAATAATTTGCATTGATAAATTTTTCACGTAAATCGCATGAATACAAAACAAATAAATAAAATTTAAAGATATTTTTTTTAATAATATAATATACTTCATGACGAGTTGATCATCAAATACCACATAATTTGCAGAACTTAATATATTTAGCCGCATGTGGAGTGAACCAGAGTGAATTAATATATATATATATATTAATAGTTAATTTCACACTTGATAGTATATGAAAATATGATCAACTTGTTAACAATCATCGGTCCTTCTGTTAACATACATAAAATATGATGTGCCAATGGAAAACACATATACAATTCCCAGTCAATTATTAAAGACAATACGCCACAAAGCCACGTGTCCATTATTCAGATGGGACAATCAAATAGCATTTAATCCTTGCCTATGTCAGGACAATTGTTATGGCTGTATATAGAACACGACAATATACACTCTCAGAAAACTCTCTCTTCCTGCAGTATGTACACACACCTGTCTCCATATTCCAGATGAATGTAAGCTATACAATGATGCTGTATCGCTATCTTAATGCGCTTGCCAATACCCTATACTAGACATTTGGCATGACATTCAAGAACCACTTTATCTGTATCTTTGTGTTTGAAAGGATACTCATGACAAGGGTTCATTTATATTGGTATAAGGACATTCCCCACCCGGACATTCCCCACCCGGACATTCCCCACCCGGACATTCCCCACCCATTATGTGGTCACGTCACGTCTGCCCTTCATTTAAATATAAAGTATACATTAACATTTAAAATTTGAATCACCTTTCAAAAATCAGTTCGGAATCAAAATCAGATATCCAATAAAATATAACTGGCAAGAAATGCCTCGTATCATATGGTTACATCTGACCCTCACTTAGATGCAAATGATAATTTAATTTATTTAATGCTTGCTTATTTATAAGAAGTGTTACATGTGGCAGCCGATAGGTGTCACGTTGATATGATCAGTCAAGCAGAGTGATACTCATTAGGCCTTGGACCACTATTACAATGTCCCATTGAAAACCATAGTAAATGCCTCACCTTCAATAATTCATATAAAAATATATAAATCGACCTAGGGTATTTTGAACAATAATTATCAGATGGCAAAAATATTCTTCTTTCTAAAAGCAGAGTATGAAGTGAGGTTGACCATTGAAATTTTTGGCTAGGATCTGTTAAAGCGCCACCTACCTTGAAAACAAAGAACAGAACATGGAAATATAAGAATGAGCCCCTGACAGCAAAGATCAATATATAGACCCTTCAATTATTCTCATTATTTTTCTAATAACTTCGACAAAACAAACCATTATTGTACTATTAAATAGCACTATTCATTTTATGTCTAATGTGATCTGCATCTCGTTATTATCTCGTTATGTATAATAAGGGGGAGTAGGAAATTATCAAGCACTACTTTCATATGCCCTGGTCCCACATATCAAAGAGTAGACTCAGGTCTCATTTGGGAATATTTCTCTCTTCTATCCCTTCAAACAAAAAGGATATTTTTATTCATACATCATAAAGATGGTTAATATTTTATAAAATGCCTGTGGTATTTGGGCATTAGCCAAATAATTTGAGTACACATTAACATGTTGTTTTATCTTTGTTTGTGTTTATTGGATGCCTTATTTAATGGTATGTGTAAATTAAAGTATTCAGAATCATTATGTAGTGCTTAACCATAGTTTCGATGAGGAAGCAAAATTAGGTAATTACTAAATATATCATTTATGGATCAGTTGCATGCATTTCCTGTACATTCTTGACAAAGTTTATTGTCAAAGTAAATTTTTGTTACCTCTTCACATTCTGTTATATTGACATGACGGCCCACCCTGTCGCCAAGTTACAAGAACAACCCTTCAAGCAAAGATTGTGACATGAGTTACAATATCGGCATGGCAGGGAATGGAACCCATGTCCTTTGGTTTCATTAAAGAGAATCTAGTGCCAATGGCCTTGACCTCTAACCAACTACACTTCAGTAACCAATTTCTCTTACCAGCTACACTTATAATAGTTGACTTTTGTTGAATATGTTTCCTTTAAGCAGTCGTGTGATGATAATACAAGACCAACAATGGAGCACAACCTTCAAATCATATCGAATAAAAGCAATGAACATCATGTATCATTCATAATAAATGAGAGATTATTATGGTATCGATTCCTTGGAGAGAAAATCCATTTTAAAAAGGGAAAAAATATACTTGAACTTGAATACAAAGACTATGATAGAGATCGTCTGACCTATGCTATATATTTGCCAAATGAGAATTACAGCGGAACAGATGCAGGTGAGGGATTCATGAATACATACAAATACAAGACCTCGCATATTGTGATCACAGTAGAAAACAATCATGAACCAATAAATGTGAAGATGACTGTAAATAAAATACACAATATAGATGAAGCAGTGGTCAGAGCGTGGCACAGAGTATCATAGACAGAAACTCAACAGATTAATGAGGAATGTTAAGGATCTGCATCTACCATTACCGTTATCATGCTTTCCAATTGATGTAAAAAACGCCATAGATCGATTTAATGTATTAAAATCGGGTTTCATATCAAATAATTTCCCCTCAATAACAGGTATTTTGTTTGTAATAACCGACCCATATTCCAAAATGGGACAGTACATGTGCTCGCAGTTGCCCGTATGTTTGGTCGGAATTCCGGCCATATGTCACTGGAAATACGTCACAAAATGTGGTCTTTGTTTGGAGTTTCCCTGTTCTATATTTACGTGAACCAATCAGGGCAATCCTTTAATAATCTATGACATTCGTCTGCTGCACAAATTCATTTAAATGAGAGCTCTGTGATTGTCCTAATATTGATTGGACAAGGATTGTCTTGAAAAAGTGCGTGCGTCGTTTGCCCCAGTACACATAGGAACCGGATGTTTATCTCTGATGATGTCATTTACTGGTCAGACTAGGTTTGTAAATTCCGAATTTTAAAAGTCACAATGTCAGAACATGATTCTTTACATTTTGATGATTTAAATGAAGCCTGGACATTTTTGTCGTCTAGCTGAAGGAATATATATCCTCGATTTTTCAAGAATGTAATCCTGGAATTTTCTAAAATCAAATCAATCTTGAATTTATGTCAAAAGCTGTATAGTCTGAATATAAATCATTTGAAATGTGTCTCTTGATGACAATTTTGTCCATCTCAAAATCTTACTATAAAGAAGAATTGAGTTATGTATATTTTGTTTATGTGCTTTTTATCTATATTGAAAGGCATTTATGCAAATATTATATTATAGATTGTCAAAATGATTAGGTGAGTAAAAGACTTGTTTATGTATCTTTATTTCATTTTATTGCTTACATCTAATACAAACTGCTTTACTTAATAAATTTCAGATATTTTTACCAATATTTTTTAGATATATATATATAAATGTTTTGGACATTCAAAATGTCAGGATTAAGCACAAATACATATAATTTTGACTTAAGTCCCAGACCATATATGAATCAATATCAAGTTTTCTTTCTAATTTTTAACTGGCATTCATTTTCTCAAGTTAAAGTAAACAACAAACAATTAATATAATATACCTCATTTATTCATTGATTATATTTATTACAATAAATATATGATATATTTTCCACATTTAACTGTATATGCAGGGGTTATATACCTAGAATCGGTACCTCAACCCATCCATCACATTGAAAGAGCAAAAGCACCTTTCAACTCTATATTCCAAAATAAAATCTCTACACATTATTTTACAGGCACAATTCTCTAGATAAGCAAAGGTCTTGAGTACCTCTATAAACAATCAACAGATGACATGTACAAAGTGTGAAGTAAGCTGTGTTTCAAAAATATCTAAATTATTGTGTAAAAATGGTGTCACTTATATCACCTATATTCTCTTTTAACCATTTTTCATCAAACTTCAAGAATGAAAGTGCTATGTTTATAAGGTTAATATTGAGACAGAACATCGTTCTAAGGTAGAATAAAGGGACAATTACAGCAGTAAATCAACAATGTGTCAGACTGACGTATACATATAAAAACTTTCCATACTGGCCCAATTGTTATTTGTGAGACAAGGCGATTTGACATTCAGATTAATCCTCAGAGTTATAAATCTCCCTCCACTGTTTGACAGTATTGTTAGGTGCCCTGCTGGTCTGTAGGTTGGTGCAACATTTTTCAGAAATTCTTTAGCTCAGCTGATCGTTAAAATGCATATTTGCCAACATAATCACATTTACACTTAAACATATTTGCCAAACTTGCTGTCATACTGTTTGAAGGATATTGCGATAAAGTTCTAAATGCTATGAATTCTGACACAAAATAATAAATAGATACATTCTTCCATACTTACTGCAAAAATCGAAACCAAGCTCTTCAAAGAATTAAACATTTAAATAATACAATGTGTATGTCTTATCAATCTTAATCATATCATATCAAGCACGATTCTTATTGTTATATTGATTTTATTTTGTTCTAACTTCACCGTTTTTGTAAACTAACATTCTTTTTAATGACATATTCGTCTTGAGCTGGTATGCCAATTACCTCCTTTCATGGTGTTTTATTTCCTTAATATATATAAGCCAAAGGGCACACTGATTCAAGGCTGGGGCACCATTAGGGTTTAGTTAATCCCATCAGTAACACTTATGATGCACAAAGCTTAATATATATTTCAAGAACATTTCTTTTGGTGTGGTCAATGGAAAATATAGACATATCCATAAATTAACCCGCACATAGATAAGGTTAAAGTCTCCGGTTGTATTCTTTGAGAAATTCTTTCTTGTTTTCGATGGCACAACAATTTACTACAAACCAAATAATAATAATAAAATGTTTTATAAAAGCTGTGGTTTAATTAATAACGATAACAGTAGTACATGTGAACACAGGCTTGAGGCAGATGAATATATAATATCTAAAAATGGAGCTTAAAGAAACAATGTTAAGAACTAATGGATATTAGAGACGATCCAAACATATGATTCCCCTTCATGAAAAAATGTAATGTGTGAGTGTGCAAATAACATCATTCTAGTGGCATAGAAGTTTCTTTTTTAAGAATTTGTTCTTGTTTTAAAAATTAAACCCCCAGTTATTGAAATATTTTGCCTATTTTTTGGCTTAAAATTTAGTTTGATACAGATTAAAGGTCACAGTGAATGTAGAAATGTAGAATCTGAACACATAAAGCTTTCATGAAAATTAGATTCTCAAGAACCTTTTTCTTCCATAAAATAAATGTTTATTTCCAGCACTTTCCAACATGATTTTTCTTTGCGATTTGAAAATAAATGAGTCCTCTCATAAAATTATCATCCATTGATCACTTTCTCAGTTTGACTGAGAACACCTACTTAGTAATAGTTTGTTAAAGATGGGGCACCATGTGATTGGGACACTTGATTGTGGCTTACAGAGGCTTGTTTGTCCATTAATGTTTGTCTATTGGTACAGGCCTAAACCCTGACAGAGCAAAAGACTGGCAGGGGTATGCTGGTCGATTTCAGGGAGATAGCTGGTTTGCATCACAGTTTCCTGACCACATATCATTTAAACATATCCCAAATCTCTGTAAAATTGTCTGTGACCATGGTGGTTTATCAAAAGCTTTAATTGCATAAAATATGCCATTTTCTCTATGTCATTATCCACAAAACAACATTGCCTTGTCGATATGGGCAATTTAATGTTGACCAAAATCATATATCATTATCACTTTAGTTTCCAAAACAAGATTATAGATTTAAATTTTCCCAAAACTGTGAAACGTTAAAAGACTGAGGTTTTCGTCTTTTTAACTCACAAATAGAGTACTTCATAAGAACAATAGACATGTCCTATTTGAAGAAAAAAATATTTAATTGACAATTCGACAACTTTGTTTAAACACGGACCAGTATTCTACACCCAGGATTCTTTTAGCGGTGATTGAAGCATTCATTCCTTCAGTTGATTGTAAGACATCAAGCCTCAAGCCATCCTACAATGTGGTGACACCTGGTGGAATATATTTAAAAAGTAGAGCCACCTGGTGGAAATTATCACTCAGCTTCAAATTTGCAATTCGTGTTCCAAACTACGTCAGATATTCAAGTAAGATATAAATGTTTGAGCGTCATTTACTGGTCCAAATGCGCTATTGGATGAAGCAAGTTATACCTCAACATGTACAAAATATTCTAGGTGTTCATGCACATGCCAAAATAAGCAGTTAGAGAAAATAAAATATGATACATGCTGATATCAATAGGTGAAAATATATTATGAGATTTTCTCCAACAGTCCGCAAATCAACTTTTTTCTATTTATGTTGTATTTTATTCAAAACCTAGTGCAAGCATCTCTGTTAAGATCTATGATTACTTTTGTTGATTCTGTGGAGAGACAAATCAAGAACTTAACATTTAGTTTTGGTTATCATACTTTTTTTTAAAGAGTAAAATCTCTTCAATGATATTAATAGCCAAGCGCATATTACTATTTGAAATATCAGTGTGTATGACTACCATCTTATTTCATATCCTAATTTTGCTTGCAAATGTATGGCGTCTGCAGGATATAACCTTTATTCCTGAGCATTGGGGCTTACTCCTAGATGGATATTCTAATCCTATATTAAATTAGACCAGTTTTTATCTATATTTAGGCATCTGTAATCATTCATTCACATGATTTATCACAAAGATAATAAATTTTGCAATGCAACTAAATTAGGGAAATCTTTTTGAGGCGACCCCCCGCTATCTTCCCCCTGGCATTTATTTCTGGCACCTTTAATGTCATTCCCAGTGGCTCCTGCTCAAAGGCATGCCTGTCACATAATGGAGATACTGGGTTAGATTTAGAAATGGGGTGAATTCGATAACTTGGAGAAAGCGACCTAGGTCTGCCTTTGAAATATATCACTAGTCGGCCATTTTCTCTGATCTTTTTAAGGTCAATATTATTCCACACATTATCACAATGGTGACCATCAGTGCATGATAGGCCAGTACAACTCTTGCCCCTCGGGCGTCTGTGGGGGCCCCGCGTCTTTTCTCGATGTCGTCTGCTTTCCGCACCTGTCGTCTGCTGCGGTACATCATCGCTTGATGGCTGCGTCTCAAGAGTGGGGCCACGAGGGCCCTTGATACAACAAACAGCACTTTGAGACAACGTTGCCATTTGGGGATTTACACAACCTTCTGTTTCCTGAGAACTATTTTTGGAACATTCACGGACATGTCTGCCTTTTTCGTCTTGAGGGAGGAGTGGATCTTCTGGACAGCTAAAGTCAGATTTATGGGACTTTGAAGTGGAGCTTGACTTGACTCTTTGAGCTTTGTCTGACGTTCCCGAGTTTCCAGGGAGGCAATTGTATCTGTCTGGTTTCCTGTTTGCAGCAGCGGTGGTCAGAGTGGAGTGTGGACAGCACCAGCAGCCTGTCGCCTGCGGAGAGTCCGGGAAGCTGCCACCACTGCCACTGCTTGGACTGCGATCGCTGCCCCCCGCCGATCCACAATTCCCTGACCCCGGCTGGCAAGTTGTCAAAGTTTCCAGATCGAGGGAAGGTCCTGGAGCTGTCGATGACGTGCTACAAAGCTCTATCATTTCCTTCTCATCACAGACATGCGCACAAGACTTATTAACAATCCCTGACCCCACTTCCGTTTTCATCCCACTATTTTCACTATCTTTTGATGTGGTGCTAGTGGGGCCAATGAGAGATTCTTTTACACAACCTGAATGGTTAACAACATTGGAATGATCCTCGGATTTTGCTACTTGATTACAGATATCTAGAGCAGCTTCTCCAGAAGTCTCCTCTTCACTCAGCAATGACGTCACAGTACTGCATACGTCATCCTTCTCTTCAGAATTCTCGTCCTTGTCCTCACTCGATTTTACACTACGCAGCAGGTAATCAAGAGAGTGACACGAATCGGAGAAAGGTGCGGAGTCATTGCGAGGCTCCGCTCTGTCAGAACTGGCCCTAGATATTGTGATAGAGGGTCTCCTTGCGGTGCCCATAACCACAGGCGTTTCATCATCAGAGCTATCTAAATATTCCTCATCACCCACGGGCGGCGTGAATGACATGTTTTCGCGGCTTCCCCGACTAACTGCGGGGATGAAATCAAATGGTCTGTCGGCACGGAAGGTCGGAGAAAACATCATTGAAAGGTCCTTATTTCCTCGGGGACAAGGGGAAAATGCCCTTCCGGGGATGGGCGAATGAGGCATGGACCATATTTGTGGTTCTAGAGGTGAAGGCGATTCGTTTCCGGAACTATCCCTCCTCGATATGGCAGCCATCTTCATTTGTAACTGAACACGAAATTTGGACTCCTCGTCTGCATCACATATATGAATGGCGGGCATCTGAAAATACAACATTGTGCATTAAGGTTTTGAACAATTTAATCATTCTATCGAATTGAACTGAAATAATGCTAAAGTGGACTCATTTAGCACTTACTATATATATATATATATATATATATATATATATATATATATATATATATATATATATATATATATATATATATATATATATATATATATATATATATATAAATTCTTATTTAAGGCACTCAATGAAAACAATATATCACTCACAGAGATCAGTGTACCCCCATTTGCGGTAACATGGGCAAACGTAAATAATTGGGTTTAAAATATCAAGCGAATTATATATTGAAAATAGACCATATTGATATATTTAATATTCACAAATTCCTTAAGAATTGTCTCTGTTATTGCTCTGTTGATATTGTCTTGAGGTAGTATTCACAAATTCCTGCTAATATGAGCATGATAATTTCCACACAGCCTTAAATGAAGAACACAGTGATGGCACAATCCTCAGGATAATAGGCTTTTCTTCGTGTAGGAACTGAACGTGGCCAAGACAAAGCCCCCCGAGACATGACCAATTGCTTGTCAACTAGAATTTGTGTCAACTTGTTCATGTCACCAACATGACACAGCTTCTCTGTTTCTGCCGCGCTATTGTCTCGTATCTCACGAGAGGATACGCGGTATTCTCGCAGGATTCTCGTCTGCTGACCGCCATGTTGAACCCGCCCGTAGGACCACGACAGAAGGCCAGCGCAGAGTCAAGCCACAACAATCCGATTACGACCACCCATGTGGCTTTCACAGAGGCAGATTAAAGGCCTGGACCGAATGCCGCACTGTACCAACCATATTTTGGTATATATCTCAGTATACGTGCCATTAACAAGATCATTCTTAGATCCATCTCAGCATAATGTACATATTCAAAAAATATTAGTTATAAAAAAATAATCATGAACACTTCAAAAAAATATTTTCGACCTCGTGGAAATATATCCATGACAGTCAGGTCCAAAAACTCCAATACACTTTCCAGAAGGTTCAGGCCAAAATTGTTTAACAATGGCAAAAGACTGAATCTCAACACCTGCACCCTCGGCCACCCCAGGGCAAAACTTAAGACACTGGCATATTTCTTGTCACTACCTCACATATGGTTATTACATTTACCCATTTAGTTTACAAGTGATAAGTTGTCTATTTGTGGTTAACTTTGCTTTCAGAGGACCGAGCTGTGTTTTAATGTGCTGGTTGTCTGGTCCATACATGATGAACTACCCCGCTATCGCAGATGTCAAGAGTTAACGTAACTGCATTTCTGTGGTGAGCTGTCTCACTGTGCTCAGTGAAGACCTGGTATGATGATCCAGCATCTTGTACCCTCTATGAGTTAGCCCTTTGGCTTCGTTGCGGTAGATTCTTATTTGTAGCTGGTATATGTGTAAAGCTAGCTTATTGTGTGTGTGTGTGTGTATATATAGACATAAGGTCACTGGTGTGACTTTGATGAGTAAGCTCACTCTCTCTCTGAGGATATCTTACTTTGTCTTTTTTAAGATCGACTTGCCTACTGGTCTCTGTGTGGACAATTCATAAGTTATGAAATAATTTGAAAATCATATCATGAATTTAGACATATCTGAAAAGAAGGAAAATGTAATATCCTGGTGAGGATTGCGTGGGAATTGATGCTAGATGGGGTTTCTGAATTGTGTGGGCCAGGCTTGTAGCAAGGATTTCCTATTTATAATTTATAATAAGAACAATGAGATATCTGGTATCAATTTTGCCAATACTAATAGTACAGAAACAGTACCCGATCCAGCTGAGTAATAAGGTCTCTCGTTTTCTACTCAAATTTCTGTTCTTGAACTTTCTGAATCTTTCCTAAGATATGGTATAAATTCCATTGGTTGGTAATTCAATATTAAATTCCGCAACATCTTGCTAGATCTGTTTATACTCATCAATTATCTTGTTGTATGAAGAAGCTTAACTCCCAAAGCTTAACCTTTCTTTTTATATAAATTTTATTTTTGTCTAAACCTTTCTTTTTACTTTATATATATTATACTTTTGTCTAAACCTTTTTGGTTTAGATATAGAAACAAAAACAAAAACAAAAAAAAAGAAAGAAAAAAGAACAAAAAAACCAGCATGATCTGTAGTCCCTCAAGGCTTGTAGGGCGTCAGGTAGGATCGCTTTGATGTGTTGCAGAAAGTGACCATGGCGCCATGATGATCGCCAGAAGAAATCTGATTTAGTGCGGAATCGATATCTCAGAGATCATTTCGTGTATCGAATACGAACAAAACTTACAGAAAATAATGCAAAGAATTTCCTTGTTAGGCAAATAATACGTTTGAGCCATTTGTTGGTTTAGACATGGTCACGTGACCTTCTCTGCTTTCACAGGTTTACATCTCATATCCAACTATATATTTAAGAATAACGTTTTGGGGATGACCGTGAATTTGATTTCTCCACAATTTGTTGCACACTTTGTTTTACATTTCCATTCCTTTAAACTTAGATACATCAAGAAGACAAAGAAAGTATGAAAAGCCTCCTCGTCCTGAATGAATGCAAATATAGAGAAAAAGGCTTTTACAAAAATATCATTACTTAGCACTACATTGGCACATGCAATACGCACAATAGATAAATCATATATTAATATATATACACATATACAGACATATGTATATGTAAAAACATGTATATGTATAAATGTATGTAAAGTTTGTTCATCTCATATTTGACAGATTCGCTACTGTTACTTGTCATACATGGAGTATGATCATCGTTGCACAATACTAGCCACCTTTATACCGGAAGTAAAGAAATATTTCATTTTAGATTGCATGAAAAACCATTGGCTAACTAAGCTTTTTTTTGTTTCATTTTCAGCTTGTTAAATGTCATGCAAACTAAATCATGAAATGCATCTTATTGTACAGTCTTGGTAATTTGTGAATAAATGTTTAGGATAAAAGGGGCTTGTTTCTATTGTAATGCAGATCACCATGACTTTGTCAACAATGTAGATCTAACCATTCATTCATAGAGCATGCATTTAAGGTACGTCTAAACATCTTCATGAAACGTTTCCTGACCTGTACACATTCCAATAGTGCAAGGAAATATATCCTCACAAATAAGGAGCTTTGCCAAGCTTAGGGAACTAGAGAAACCTGTAGAAACACACAGACAGAGCAAGGCATACAGAGAGATCATAAAGCAAGATAATCTATAAGATAATCTACATAATATGAGATAATCTACACAGAGTGTTCTATGAATCTTAGTACAAGGAAAGGATTTTAAAGGGGGATTAAATATTCTCTTCTGTAAAAAATAGTTTTCCCCTTAATAAGATGATCTATTTTACAGTTCATCGGCCTATTTGGCATCATTGTCAAGAACAAAAAGATGCAAGCCTGTTTGACATCTGCTACATATATAAATGTAAATCAGAGGTCTGTCACATTACCAAACTTTATGTTAGGATTCTAAGAGGGTATTGATACTCAGTTATATAGAGTGGCTCAGAATAGATATGCAATATGCAATTAAATATGTAATGTGCTCTGTTTCATGCATAAGCATCAAACAGGGCAATGACGATCAATGAATTTCTGCATCTTTACTGTTTTTATTTGGTAAGGAGCGTACTGGGAATTTTACCATTTGAATTCTAGATATGAGAAGCTTGATAAAATCCTTTCCTGGTATAAGAAATGTAATCCAATTTTAGTGTCTTCACACATTTCAGAGTTAAGAGTTCATTGCACTACTACAGAAAGAGAACATTACTTTTTGTTACTAGGCGCAGTTCTAATTATAGGAAATTAGTGATAGAAAGCTTCTAGTGAATGTGATTAAAGAAATCCTAAAAATGTTAAGAGTTTTAAAGTCGTGCAAATTAATAAGTAGCATTCCAGAAATGTCTGTCATTTCAAGAATCAAGGAGGATGAACATTGTTTGGGCTGGATGACTCACCTTGAACTTGGGCAGGTTACTCTCTGGTGAGTTTAGTCGGAGGGGTGAGGAGGTCAAAGGTGAACCTTCCATGCTGGGGTTGGGAGAGGCATACTTGGGGGAGGTGGTTGGAGAGGGGTTCGGGGAGGGTTTTGGGGTGCGGAACATCCCCCGCGGCATGGGGAGACCTAGGTCCATGGTGGTGGGGCGGGGAACATTGTTTTTGGCCGTGATGAAGTAACTGTTGTACGGTAGTGCAGCAGAAGACGTATTCTCCTCAAAGTTGTACAGCGACGGGTTGGTCAGATAGCTGAAAACACACAAAGATATTCATTTGTATTAATCCTGATATGTTATTCACATGGATTAACACTTTTAATCTTTTACCAGATTAAACATTTCAACAAAAGTATGGTTTTCATAGATTGGTGATTTCAAAATGTCCAAAGACCTGTCATTCCAAAAGATCTGTCATTTCAAAGATCTATTCTTCAAACAATCCTCATCATTAGCAGAAGATAAAACCTTAATGAAAATACTCAAAAGACACAAGTTCTGAGAACAGGCGGCAAGAAAGAGGTGCAGATATTGTCTCCTTTATATAGCTTATAGCATGCAAATTCATTCGTAAACCCTGTGTACATGTAGTATGCACTGAAATTGTGTACATCTTTTCACACAGATTGTCCCTTTTGACACAGATATGGCTCGTTATCTCTCAACATTTTATTATTTCATATAAAATATTTAATATTATACAAGTGATTTCAACCAATAAGTTAAGACAGTACAGAGGTTAACTTAAATTCGGGATGTGTTCATGTGTTTTACTAAATTGATCTAGCTTCCTTTAAGAAGGATTTCCCAGAAAAAAAGGAAACAACTACAGCTCTTTTAGTAACATTATGAGATCATTATTTTCTTTGCCATAAAGAAGCCACAAAACTGTTTATATATGGGCATTATCTCTCGGTGAACGACCGCCTTTGTACCGTGGGAGGACAACCAGAGATCGCCAGAAGATGGCAAGCGTAATTGCTGTGACGGAAGTCCGGACGTGTGGTTCTCACGCAGCAGGAAGTAAAATGTCTAGCGCCCCCTACCAACAGAAATAGTCTAGTGGTGCTCTGTTCACCTGTGTGGTACAGTGACGCTCTATCTACATTTCTTTCCAGTGAGGGTCTATCAACATGTGTGGTCCAGTGACACCCTCTGCAAGTTATGGTCAAGCGATGCTCTATACACATAATGGTCAAGCGATGCTCTATCCACATAATGGTCAAGCGATGCTCTATACACATAATGACCAAGTGCTGCTCTATCCACGTAATGGTCAAACGACGCTTTATCCACGTAATGGTCAAACGACGCTCTATCCACATGATGGTCAAGTGCTGCTCTATCCACGTAATGGTCAAGCGCTGCTCTATCCACGTAATGGTCAAACGACGCTCTATCCACATGATGGTCAAGTGCTGCTCTATCCACGTAATGGTCAAACGACGCTTTATCCACGGAATGGTCAAACGATGCTCTATCCACATGATGGTCAAGCGCTGCTCTATCCACGTAATGGTCAAGCGATGCTCTATCCACATAATGGTCAAGCGCTGCTCTATCCACATAATGGTCAAGCGCTGCTCTATCCACGTAATGGTCAAGCGATGCTCTATCCACGTAATGGTCAAGCGATGCTCTATCCACACGAGGGTCAAGCGATGCTCTATCCACATAATGGTCAAGAATCGCTCTATCTTCATGTGTAGTTCAATGACAGTAGTTCCCTCATCATTTGTTTTCCCTGTTTCCAAATGTGGCACATAGTATATGTTCTTGCATGCACTAATTTTGAAATTAGCCTTCGTGGTAATTGGGTTAAGTTCTCGTTGTACGCCCACAGGGGACTCCTTAATCTGGACATCGTGGTAAAAGGTACACTTACTCATTTCATGAGCAGCGTGAGCAGATGTTATGGGCCTCAAATGGCAAGACAAAGACAATAACCTTCATTTTGAGAACTGTTAAAGTAACATCACTCGCCTCTTTGCAGCGTTTGCACAAAAGAGTCCACAGTTTAAAAAACATCTTACAACCATTTAAAAATGTTGAAAAAAAAAACAGGCTCGTTGGAATAGTATAGTCTTGCTATAAATAAATTGCTACAAGGACGTTATCTTATTATTTTTCTATTAAAACACACATCTTGTGTCATTGCCTTTTATTTCTTGAAAAGCAATTGTTTTTATGTTTTGTGTGTAAAAACGGAACGTAGGTTGTTTATGGCATCTGAGACTGAAGCCAAATTTATTTGAATTGTCTATGATGAGCTGCTTTTAGTTAATGAAAGGCCACAGATCAAACAAAAACACGATTGTAAATACAGAGTTGAATGTCCCCCAAGGTACACATTTCAAAGATGAAGAATTTCTTGAAGTAGTTTGTTATTTTGGCATCGTGACATACGGGCAGTGTGGGCAGTTAGGAGTGGGCTGAGCATCGTGAAATCCGGGAAGATGATGGGCTGGGGAGCATGCCATGAGTACAACTTGTAGGCTGGGGAGCATGCCATGAGTACAACTTGTAGGCTGGGGAGCATGCAATGAGTACAACTTGTAGGCTGGGGAGCATGCCATGAGTACAACTTGTAGGCTGGGGAGCATGCCATGAGTACAACTTGTAGGCTGGGGAGCATGCCACGTGTACAACTTGTAGGCTGGGGAGCATACCGTGAGTACAACTTGTAGGCTGGGGAGCATGCCATGAGTACAACTTGTAGGCTGGGGAGCATGCCGTGAGTACAACTTATAGGCTGGGGAGCATACCGTGAGTACAACTTATAGGCTGGGGAGCATACCGTGAGTACAGCTTGTAGGCTGGGGAGCATGCCGTGAGTACAACTTGTAGGCTGGGGAGTATGCCGTGAGTACAGCTTGTAGGCTGGGGAGCATGCCATGAGTACAACTTGTAGGCTGGGGAGCATACCATGAGTACAGCTTGTAGGCTGGGGAGCATACCGTGAATACAACTTGTAGGTTGGAGAAGAAGGCGTATCGGCAGTTTATGAGTTTGGTAGCTTGAAGTGTGGGCAGTTTGTAGGCTGAGGAGTATGTAGTTATTTGACATCCGATGATTCATTAAGGTGTCATCAAATATCTCATTTCCTAATGCGATATACCATATCATAAATCCAATGACCGTAATAGATACAATAAACATATCGGAAATTGGTCTTCTTGAGCAAGCTAATTGCAGCATTCTCCTAATTAATAAGTACTTTGAGAAAATGAATTATAAATCAATACTAATAATATATGTTCACTTAACAAAGACATATTGTACAAATTCTATATATCTTTCTTACATTTTCATATGAAATTACATAAACATAATTAAATGTTTAATCTATGGATTGTACAACATTGTAAAAAAAGTTTGAATAATTTAAGATAATGAAAAAAACACGATTCCATACAGAAAATCGTAACGTATCTTTGAAAGGATTCAAATTTGATAGAATGGTGTAACTTAACTGACCTATTATTTGTGGTCGTGATACAACTGACATAGGTACATGAGGTGAATATATTGGTCTAACTTTCATATTTTAATTACTTATGGCAATAGCTGATACTCACTAGGCAGGTAATTGTTTCATATGTGTGTGGGGGAAATGATTTACTTATAGATAAGGACCTTATGCTTATATTTCTGCTGATGTTAATCTGAGTAGAATAACTACAGGAATATTGCTTATGTGAATGTGAGAAACAACCTGATACTAAAATAACCTTTCAGTAAAAATATTAGAAACAAAGAAAAAAGTTGTTATTGTGGCAACCTACATGAAATCATACAAAATGTCAGTATATCAAGCAGGTCAAGTGAGCTATCTAGTTGATTGTTCATAGGTATTGCAAACATAAAGGATATATTTGAACAATTGAAACATTTTAAATTGTGGATATAAAATGAAAACAAATATATTAATCGGCCACTACGGGGTGAAATAACTAATTTTTAGTTTAATTTGATCGAATTAGCTATTTATTTCAACTGTTGTTTATTATTGTATAACAGGATACCTGACCTTTGACACTGATATAAAGGTGGCTCTCATAAAGTCCATAAACTTTATCTAGTAGGCAATGCATGATGTGTTCATATTTTCCATAATTTTCGAATATATCTAACTTTGGAGGTGAAACACCAGAGTAAGGAACCGTTGTGAAGAATTAAACAGTTGAATCGGGGAGAGTGGCAACAGCATTCCCATAGTATATGGTCACATGTGAATATGTGACATACAAAAAAATAGGCCGATTACCGAACTCTCTATCACACCGGAACTGTACAACTTTACCGGAACCAGAACTGTACAGCTCCTCTATGTTTAATATTGATAGTAGAGATTGGCAGGGGGCCGATGTTATGATCTGGAAAAATCATCCAGGGAGTTTATATATTCACAACGAAAGTATAGAGCGATGGGCTTTACCTTAATGATGAAGTCTGGCGAGAATAAAGCAGAAGACAAATAATCAATATGAGGAAATTTAAGAAGGACTGAGGCACCTTCCTGGGCTTCTAAGCATGCCAATTACACCTGCAAGGTCACTGAAAGAAGCCCACTATTTCCGCAGAGAGATATCAGTGACAAGAAAGGTGTTCCTTATGAATAAGCCAATTAGAGTAACACATCATTGCTTTCGTGTGGGAGGAGTATATTTATTTGTTGGTTGGTTTTACATCACTTTTAACAGTATTTCAGTCATGTCGTGACGAGACCTGGTTGTTATAGATATACTGCTGTCTCACTGTATTAACATGCCACATGTCCTTGACACGACAACCAACCCAGACACAGATTTACAAGGATAATGGGATAACCTTTCAGGCATGGGTCTGTTCCATGATTTCAATGCCGACATGACTGGGATCGAGCCCACGACCTTTGGATCACCACAAAGGAAATGGTTCTAAGATGCTTGTGCTCTAACTGGGGCCTGTAGTCAGGACGAATAGAAGAAATTAAGGCTTTTATGAAAATGCACAAACGCCTTTCATTATTCTAATTTTCCTTAAAGTGTACAATAAACACGATGTTCATGTGAAACATTCATTGGAAAGTCATCATGATAATATTAAGGGGTAAGGTTGATTTTTTTCAGGTATCCGTTTGGTGTACAAAAGGTGAAGTACACTGAAAATCAGTTTTGATAGAATATACTACTTCCTAAAATAATATATAACCTTTACATTAGTTTTCTCGTCCTATATGTAGGAAAATAATGCTCTCAAAATCCAAGTTAGCCTTCTTGTCAGGACCACATATTTTACATTTAATGCAAATTCTCACATTTAAATGCGTGCAAAAAAGACGTCAAGATCTTCCTTCAACAATGCAAAATTAAGCAAAAATGTTAACGGACAGATTCATTTCAATGAAGGCCTCAAGATCAAAAGATCTAAATACGTGTTATTGCTTTGATGGAACTCTTCCTTAACAATAAGCGACTGCTGGATTAAAAAAAGGCTCATATTTGGACATGTCAAAATGTAACACATTATCATCCATATCAAAACATCAACTGTTGCACTGCAATTACAGTACATTCCCCAGTTACACCGTGCCAAATTGTTTTTCTGTAGTTAACCATCTAATAGTGATTTGAAATCAAACATATGGGTTCTAAATTCGTTGACATTTCTGGTCTAATAATATATCATATTCTTTAAAAAATCATCCTGGTGATAAAATCGCTTTATGACTTGGGCATTAATGAAGTGTATCTCTCTCTCTAATATATATATATATATATATATATATATATACATATATATAATATACTCTTTCCTTTATTTCGTTTTGATAATGACTTTCTCTAGATGATTGATAACATTGCAAAATAAGTTGACATGAGTATGTATAATACACGAATAACAAGCAAATAAGGTGAGCCAAAGGCAGAATTGTGACAAGCATTTTAACGCAGGGCTGATGCTGGCAGCTTCACGCTGTATGCTGCTGACAACTATGTATGATTCTGAGACATTCACAGCAGAAAGCGTTGTCTTAGCACGCTATATTCACATCGGCCTTACTCCAAGCAACATATCGGCCATGCCAAAAGTCATCTCACTTGATGAGACAATTTCTCAGAAAGAGAGTTCCACTCGACATTTCACGCAAACATCCTCGTTAATATATATGACATGCCAACAAGATAAAGAGTGATGGTCCGATCTTATATGTTAGATGTCGATTTACATTTTGTCCAATATTTATTGTCACTGTCCATTAGAATACTGGCATAAATTTCCTTGTTTTGTTCTGAGTTTTAGTATATTCCAGACATTGGCTTCCCTTTATTTTTATGACTCTTATTTTTTTTTCTAAATTGTCTTACTAGACACTACATGTAGTATGTTGTGTGTGGGTTACCGGGCCATGATGGTTATTGCTGTGGAAATAGGCAATCCAAATATCTCAAATTCCCATTTTACAATTTGGATTGTTCCAACCCTCTTTAAATATTCTTTCAAAACTCTTTCAGGGAAGCCTATTATCACGTGATGACAATTTTTGTTTTAATGAAAATAAAATGGTCGGCATCATATTCCTATGGCGATGATCACTTATATTTCAGATTTCCAAAGCGAGGCTATTTGAGCCGGGATTAGGGGTATCAGTGGGGATTCTTAAATGACGTCATGCCCATAATCTGCCAGAGAGGGAAATCACGTGTGATCGCCTGACACGAGGCTGTTATCCATCTCGGCTTTCATCGATAGAAATTAACCACACGATTTTAAGGAGGGTCAACAGTGGAACGTGATGATCCTTAACTGGGAACAAACACATCTTTAAACGTTGAATGTCAGAACAAAAAAAATATCTGTGGAAGACATTAACCCAGTTTTTCTTTGGTTCTCATTCCTTAACTCACTTTCAGGCTTGCTCAGAAACATCCGGGTTTTTATGTGGGTTGAGTTTTCTCTCTCCTCTCCCCTGAGACTTGAAAGGGACAGCTTGCAAGCTGAGTTTGTAAACAGTTATCACATGGGCTTTTAAAGAAATCCTAATTCATCACCACATTAACTCTTTTTCTTGCAATCTTCATTGAGTATTTTAATGGATTCAGCATGCCATGTTGTTTTGAATTACACATCCAATATTGGTTTTCAATACTTCTGTGCCAGGAAATCACGGTTCCATGTTAATATAACATGAATTGATTAAATTTGGATGTAAATTGCGTGATTTGCCGTGACAAAATTAATGGACAGTCTTGTGATGAGAAACTATTTCAACTCGATTAATTCTCACGGGTATAGAGTTTTTACTGTGAAGATTTTCTAATTATTTTCCTGTGAGATCCATTGAACTCTTGTGTATTTTTTTGTATTTACAAACCAACCCAGACTTTCTATACACATCATTTCTGCTTAAAGAGTAAAAATTATATGATGGCAGGTATACCGGAATAAGCCCATGAGAATGCTAAAACTTTGTAAAAGATGTTATCATTGCATAAACATTTACTTTTATGTCTATATGATAATGCAAAAAAGACCCCCAGTTACTTTTCAAAAAGAGCAGGGCATAAATTCCCGGTGACAGACTTCTATCTGACCTGATATAGCAAACGCTATGAACAGATACTGTCAAGTATCAGCACTAAATGAATTATATTTTTATTATTGTTCTTGTTAATACTACAGCCCAAACTGTGCTGAAAAGCTTAAAATATATAAAAATAGAAATGCACTTACTCTTTGGCAATCTGGCTGATGTTGGTTTTGCCCGGGAGACTGAGACCCTCCATCTGACTGGCGACGGTTACAGTGTTACCAAACAGACAGTATCTGGGCATCTTCTGGCCCACCACCCCGGCAACACACTCTCCCGAATGTATGCCTATACGGATCTGCAACACATTCATCATCGTTAATCTGTAACCAATGTATCTAGGAAAAGAGCAGCACCTTTATTCAGTCTTTTATGGAATGTATAATGCAATTCACATCGCTTGGATTTCAATATATGCGATCCACCAGGTGTCTCTTGTGTCATATGCAATGCGTGCTGGGATAGGTGTGTGGACATGACAACTGAAGTACAGAACAGTTCTGAAATCTTTTGTTACTACTGTGAGCCAAGTTTGCATATCCACATATTTCAGCCATGCATGAAATCAGGTGGCAACAAGCAGTCATTTCATGGCCTTTCCATATATTATTGCCTCAAGATGTATGTACCCTAATCAAGAAGATCGCTAATTTTACAATGTAACTAACATATTCATGACGTCTTTGACACAAGAGAAGTCAACTTGGAGAAACCTATGAGGATTAGTGGTCACATTATTGGAAGAATAATGGGAACTGGATTCTCATATTGCCCCTAATACTGAATATATACCTGTAATGTCAAATGTATTTAAAAGAAAATGTACACACACAAAAATGTATATGTAGCTTTATACTTTATAACTTTATACCTTTATGGTTCCCATGGTTCCCATAAATTGAATTTTCAGAATTTGATTGATCTATTTGGATAGATCTGCTCCATTGAAAGCCAATACGAAGACGTCGGAAGAATTATTAATGCAAAGTCACACTTGCTGAACAACATCAAACATCCAGCATCCGTAAAGACCTGATGGCACAATATATATGTTGTAAAGACCTGATGTAAAGACCTGATGGCACAATATATATGTTGTAAAGACCTGATGTAAAGACCTGATGGCACAATATATATGTTGTAAAGACCTGATGTAAAGACCTGATGGCACAATATATATGTTGTAAAGACCTGATGTAAAGACCTGATGGGACAATATATATGTTAAGACGTTGACGGAGAGTGGTGAGGACAAGTCCAAAGCAGAAGGTTCTGTCGCAGCGACGATTATTTATGACATGTCTGGCTGGTTTGTGTACTCAATACAGATCCAACAATACAGAGGAAAGCTTCTGCATTGAATGCTGTCAGTACTTTGCCACCCCTCCCCCTTGCAGTATGCAGCATAACCGGTAATACCTGTCTGCCAGGACAATACTAACAGGTGATTTCTGGCACATCCATTTATTTGCAGAGCAAACGCATTAGACATGTACACGTAAAGCCAATAGAAGCAGTTGTCATTGATAACAAATGGTCTGATTTTGCTGCAGTTATATCTTTCATCTATCTTTCTTCTATCTATCATCTATCTTCCATATGTCTGCTCACAGCAGGCTTTGCACCTGCTCTTTCACTTCATCTTAAAACAATAACCCTGCTTTCTTTTAAATATTACCTTGGCAATAATCATCTTTCATCTATCTTTTAAGTCTTTCTTAAGCATCCCTAAAAAGAGCAAAAGATAATCTAGGTCATCCTGATGATCCTACAAGACAAAAGACAAATGTCGGCGGGTTAATCAAGCCTGACAGAGGCAGCTTGATGTCGCTTCTTAATGAGAGATAATATCTTTTTTCCTGACATCTTAACCACTTTAAAGGTTAAAGGTTATTGTATTTGTCTGCTTCCCAAAAAGATGACAATTCTTCTTTAGCATCCATTAAAATAGGGACTGGTAAGATATGTGATAGTTCTACATTAATTCTAACCAAAATAAGCATAACGTTTCTTGTCAAAATCCTGCATTTTTTAGACATTCAATATGTGTTGTATAAATGTAGAAAATGATCCACAAGTTTAGAAAGAAAGGACTGGAACAAGACATATTTTGTGATACAGATAAGACTGAAATTCACTTCGTGCATGTCATATATAAATTAGTGTTTGCTTATTGTTGCTTGTTGCCTAATCCAAGTAGTGAATTATGGACTACTTTAGACTCCAGCGAGGTAATGTTTTATATGGTGCTGATATCAGACAACGTCTGTTCATGCAGTGCTTGATAATCACTGGCCAGGACTCGAACCAGGAAAACCCTTGGTTTCTCTCTACCCATTGAGCTATTCTGGCCAGGAGTTTAATAAAACATATACCAATAGTGGAACTTCTCTCATAATGATGCACGGAGATCCTCTTCTGCTCAGTCAGACTTTATTGCAAAAAAGCCGGATATGGGATTTTCCAATGACTCACAATTGGTTATTCAAGGTTATTTATCATCCATATGATAATGGAGACAACAATAAAAATGCATTGTGTCGCGGTGGCAGGACTCAACCTTTGACCTTGTATTTAAGAGGTCATGCTTGTAAAATATACCTGAATAGGCTGCTGGTCACAGGGGGACATGACAGTTCTGGATACGTCCATCATTCCGAACGCCATAGCGGTGGCGTGGTCGGCGTGAAACTCCGAGAACTCGGGGAGGCCCCCTACAACCATGTAGGCGTCGCCAATTGTCTCAACCTAGAATGAGAAGAAATATAGTGAGAATTATACAGAACAAAAACCATTATGTGACTATTGCAATTTTTTCATTTCACAAATTTCTATAAGCAATTGATATTATGTTTTCTTGAAGGGTATGAGCTATCTATTATTATTACTAGATAAACGATGAGACAGTGTCGTGTTTGATGCAGACATGAAAACATAAGATACTCAAAACGGGTGACTGAATTATATGAACTAATGAGCCTTCGTGACAAAGGAGATTCTTTCAGGCAGACACGTTTAATACAAATTACAATATTCACCCCTATTGGTAATTAATCATTACAATGAGGCGTGGAGGAAAATCTCAATTTGTTTCCTTTGAGAGACCAATTTAAATATTTCCCTCCCCTAGCAATGCATATCCCCATATGATTTCCTCCAACTAAATTTAACCAAGTTGTTTTTCCTCTTAACAGAATCTCTTTTTTAATTCTGAACAATGCCAGTATTCAACATGTATATAAAAACGAATTGTCTCAACTGCATTTTTCAAATGAATTCTCCCCACTCTCCCTTCCCGAGCGATTAATGATCGATCCCTGAGACATTGTTGGTCTCGCATTTCTATTTTTATGTGGCACTTAAACACGACATGGCCAATAAAGGTATCACTGTGCTGTTAGTAAATTCCTTCGAGAGCATAGTGTTCATGCCAAGGCAGGAATTTATCTATTTCGTTAATGTGTATTACAGACTATAAAACTGCAATGGGGATTATTTCTTCAGGAGCACAGTAAAAATCAGGAGGTCATTAACCATTGGTGACCACGCCGGCTTCTTTGATTTTAATTCCACGCCAACAGCTTTGTTTTAAATGTCAGCAGCATGACGTGAGAACTGCAAAGTGGCTAGGTCTTTGATGATTTATTTCTAATCCAGTTCAAAGGCAAATATGGTCTTGTTTGGAAGTGCAAGCTGAGTTTCATGACATAATTGCATCAATTATCATTGATTTGTCATAAAATGTGAGGAGTCACTGAGAGTACGAACCAATACATATTTGCTCACTTTGTAAATATTACCACACATAAAAGGGGTCAGTACATAGCCGTCTATAGCATGATATCCACGTAGCCCTATTCACGTTTATCTCATACTTGGTGCTTCAAGAGGGTGTTCTGCACCTATGAGATATTCTTTTGCAGATCACCCCTCTGCCGAACTACATTCGCAGATCACGCCCCTGCCGAACTACTTTTGCAGATCACCCATGTGCCGAACTACTTTTGCAAATCATCCTTGGTCCAAATGATGAGTGAGATCCTTCCACCAGAACCAACATGAGATAAAGTCAAGAACATAGGTTTGTACAGTGTTCAGGCTGACAGATCTCTCACGTTGGTTCTGGTGGAAGGATCTCACAATATAGAGTGGCACTGTGCCCACCTCTCAATGGCGTCATAACATAATAAATGATATGTTGTAATGACGTCATTGAGTGTGACATCATTAAAAAGGGGGCGTGGCATTGTTTATGTTGTTTGACACACACAACATAGGTCCACACATGCTGCAATGTTTTCCTCTCTGTTTTGCTTTAAATAGATTGGACATCAAATCAAAACCTTTATCTCATACCTATCCGTAGGAGTTAAGTATGAGATAAAGTCAAGAACATAGATTCGTGCAGTGTTCAGGCTGACAGATCTCTCTCGTTGGTTCTGGTGGAAGGATCTCACTCGTCCTTCGGACTCTTGAGATCCTTCCACCAGAACCAACTTGAGAGATCTGCCAGCCTGAACACTGCACTCACATGTTCTTGCCATAAGCCCTATTAACGTAGGATACTGAGTTCCAGTTTAAACCAATGTGATGGAGTATGATAGACTCCATTGCATGTCATGATCTAGTAACAGAACTTACATGTAGGTATGTGGTTATACCTTAATCATGTCAGGTAACTACACAAGACCTCAATCATATCAGATACATCACCAATCCTTTATTGCTTAATTCCCCCATTACAGGAAAACGCACACTCTTTGCTCTTTATATTCACGTTTCAATTTCCTTTGTGATTTGGCTTCCAATCAGTAAACATACACAAAATACGGTTTGTAAAGATTAAATCAACAATTTATGATTCTGTATCAAATTTGTTATTCACATAAGATTTGACTTCAGGCAACCATTTTCTGTACTCTATTTTTCGTGAACAACTCAAATCTGAATATTTTGAGCATGCTACCCCACGGTTATTGCTAAACTCTCAAAAGTGTTTGTGAGTTCCATTGGGATGCAGAAAACATAAAAACATAAGGTAATGTATTCATATCTTTGATTAATGATATTTCAGTCTGTTGCCTGTTAGGGGGAATTCAAGACAGCAAAAACGCCAAAAATGTAAAGAGCGAGATAAAAGGGAAATCATTCCACTTAGATGATTATATAGGTTTTGTGTATGGATTAGGGTGACACAATTAGATTTTTCTCACAAAGAAGCAGAAAGTAGAATTACAGGAATAGATCAATATAAAAGGGAAATCTCAGAGAGAGAGAGAGAGTGAGAGAGAGAGAGAGTGAGAGAGAGAGAGAGAGAGTGAGTGAGAGATAGAGAGAGAGAGAGAGCTTGAAGACCAATAATTCCCCATCTCACACACTGAATTTTATCATTAATTCTGTCATTGATTTCTCCACAACATAAAAAACCACTTCCATATCAAATTGTCACTATCGCACAAATCTACAAATTATGATTTTGATCTAATTTGGCCACGTAGAAGCAGCAATCTGTGGAGCTTATAGTGGTGGTTGTATTTATGCTGAGTGGCCTGGCTATGATGGCGACTGAGTAGCCCCGGCCTGTACTCCTCACTCATCACACCCCCCTGAGCAGCATTCCCTTACTCGCCGTCCATAAAGGCCACCGCTGAATGGCGCGTTTTAGGACCTTTAAAGTAATGCAGGACTTAAGGAGATCTAACCTCAACTGAGCAAGACTAACGTATGTGCCTGGAATATTGGTCAATTTGGGAATATTGACCAATGGGTACGCTGGGGTCACCAGTTTTCCTAGATACTTCAAAGCACGATTCTTCCCACAAGTCTCTAGCACCCACTTGATATGCAACAATCACACTGGCAGATTTTATGGGTGTAATTTTGGGTGGGTACATTTAGATGTGGTCCGAGAACATAATGAAGCTATTACCATTCGGCCTGGGCGTAGTTTTGATGTACTTGGTGGCTGCTGTGGGCAGAGGGGCACTTTTATATTAGATTTATCATTAGTGTCCAATCACTTCAGGAGATTTGCTGATACAAATATCTATCTCTAAACTAAGAACTGCACGTGATAAATGATACGCTATACTTGAATGCTTTATTACAACATAAGTTTATATAAATATATAAATACATGTTTTCTAAAATATTCTGGAATAAGAAAAATTGAAATAGCAACATATTAAGGTTTAGAAAGGATTAATTGTGTTTTATGTATACCAGTGTCCAAAAGCGTGTTAGGAAATATAACATTACAATGTGTCACAGACATTAACTGTGTCTGACCATTACCACATCAGTCAGACTGATTGAGAAGTGAGGAAGGAAGCCATACAAGGAAGCCATAGTTTTCCAAAACCCAAACAGGACCAAACAGAAAACGTCTGCTGCCTAAGAGGAAGATTGTATGTAGGTCTGAGATAATATTCACTATCTGAACATGAGGGTCTTCTAGTTAGGACTAAAACACCTGGTCTATTTATACATTATAGGCAATTGCAAGCCTTTAACTGCAGGAACAATAAGAGCATTATAAGTAATTGTTAGCCTAGAACTTGTTTGAGACCACATGTACAGATAATGGTTGTCAAACAACTTAAAGGACCATAATCTATATTGATGTTGGCTAATTTGTCATATATGGATGCAGCTTAAAGAACCATAATCTATATTACTAATTGCTAATCTACCACACATAGACCCAACTATACATATATGAAGATAAAGAATGGTCTACAAGGTGTAATTCACGGAAAAATATCCTCATTCTTAGTAATTGATTGATAAAATTAATAAGCGGCAATCAAAAGGTCATATTATCTTGTTTGTCAATTATTTCCACAATGATGCATGATAGCTCTTGGACAAATATATCCAAACTACAATCTTCAACAAGGCTCTTGTGCTATATTACACGCTTGTTTTTACAAAATAGAAAGGTCCATTGAGATCTGGCAAATCACAGCCAAAACATAATTTACAAAATGTGAAACCAGATGAAAAATATGACTCAATCAGTGAGGAATGCATTAGCACATCAATTTGAGTTGTGATTCTATCAGATTGGTCAGAAAGAGTTGTAATTCTGTCAGTTAGGCTGGTAAGAGTTGTGATTCTGTCAATTAGGCCGTTAAGAGTTGTGATTCTGGCAAATAGGCCGGTAAGAGTTGTGATTCTGGCAAATAGGTTGGTAAGAGTTGTGATTCTGTCAAATAGGCCGGTAAGAGTTGTGATTGTGGCAAATAGGCTGGTAAGAGTTGTGATTCTGTCAAATAGGCCGGTAAGAGTTGTGATTCTGTCAAATAGGCCGGTAAGAGTTGTGATTGTGGCAAATAGGCTGGTAAGAGTTGTGATTCTGTCAAATAGGCCGGTAAGAGTTGTGATTCTGTCAAATAGGCAAGTAAGAGTTGTGATTCTGTCAGATAGGCTAGTAAGAGTTGTGATTCTGTCAGATAGGCTAGTAAGAGTAGATCAAGCTCCTTTATGGAAGTGTATGGCTTCTGTTTGAACACGGTCCACATTACATTCCCTGTGTCTATGTATATAATTTCTGATATGAAAACCTGAAAGAATACACTATAGTAATTAATATTAGATAGATTTCTCGAGCAAAGACAGTATAAACCTGTGTCGCATATTTTTCCAGAATATCTTTCCAAAATATGTTTTAATTACGTGGGAGACATGGATTTGTGCGCACATAAAGGAACAGATAGAATCTATCTAAAAATAGATCTAATATAATAACAGAGGATTTTATTAACGTAGGGAAATGATTAGTTTGT
Organism: Amphiduros pacificus; assembly: GCA_949316495.1. NCBI lineage: Eukaryota > Metazoa > Annelida > Polychaeta > Phyllodocida > Hesionidae > Amphiduros > Amphiduros pacificus. Next base: position 42,316,787 of record OX439008.1, on the reverse strand, counting down.
GATATTTATAAGCGCAAAGTGTATGTTACACGGCAGTTGTCAGTCTGATCGGAATCTTACTCATCACTTTAACGTGCGTATTTACTCTGGCAAATTACGACATTAATGATTTTGTGGCTACTTTCTTTTATTAGTTGCGTATTGCATGTTTGACTTTTTCCATTTTTAGGGAAACAGTCTTTACGCATGGTGTCTAAAAACCTCCTGAAGATGAATTGGGGAGTCAAAATGCCAGTCCTACACTGCTAATAAGTGTTCCCTGTTTGTGAGGCATGAGTGATAAATGGCAAAAAGATAAAAAAACAAAACAAAACAAAACAAAACAAAAAAATCCAGAAAATAGATAAATAACTGCAGGGCTTTGACTCTTTGACATATTAATTACAGAAAAGGATTAGATTAATTTGGATGCTGGTATCCCTAATCTGGGATTACCCTCTGCTTTATCACGATTATCTTATTTTTAGAGGTCATGCCAGCATCTATTATCCTCCAGGTGTTCCTTGTGTCCTGTACAATGCATACAGGTTTGTAGATTTGACAGCTGATGTACTGACTGGATATTGTGAATGGAATACATTGATATTTTCACAGGTCAATCAACATTTGTTATTACTACAAGTCATACATACTTACATGTCTAAACGTTTAATCATGCGTGACAGATTTTGATACACCAGGTGGCAGCAGCGTGCACTTGAGCAGTGAGAATTGTTTCAGTGGAATCGGGATTTGAAAAAAAAATATTCAAATATAATAAACAGGACAAGGTCATATTAGAATTAGATATTGTAATATTGATAAGTAGCGTCAGATACAAATGTTTTCATAATAGGTTGCAATTGGCGACAGAAACCAAAATATTTTCCATTTTCCAATAGTTTTGAGAAGAGTCGTCTCCATTCTCTCCAGTGCTTTTGATATGTTTTCCTCATCGCAGCCCTAAGTGCCAAATTAACCAAATTTCTTTACAGGTCCATTGTTTGCTGCGATTGAAACCACATAACTGACGCCTGAATATACTCAAGGTGGAAGCAGACAAGTCTGTTGCATGGATTTATGTCCCAGGAAATGTCTTGACAACATAACCCAACCTCTATCCCTGGAAACTAAGAAACACAAAAGACTCTCGTGAGATAAAAAAACAAGAAAACGTTCCCGACAGGTTACTTGGCAGCAATAACATGACTTAGATTGCATCTTGGAATAGCGATGTCAGTTTTAAGCTTGCAGCTTGACGATGCCGGACCTGGAGTTGGCCCCTGTATTCAGGAATCCCGACACTTGACAGACTTATCGATTCCCACGATGTGTCAGCCAAACCGTCTTTCACCGTGTCTTCAAAAGAATTCTCCTCCTTGATAAAAAACAACAAAATTATACGAAACATTGCAAGATTGAGCGGCAAAGGGAGTATCGCGTAATAAGGTTAACATTGTGATGAGGCTGTCCACGTGTTTTTGCGCCCCTCTGCGTGTGGCAAAGTCCCATCAAATTAAATGATTACAACTTCTATGACCCTTCACACTCAATAAAAAAAATATATGAGAGTGTTATAATGTCTTAAACTTCTAATAAGAATCTGACTTCAAATGCCATATGACTTGTTTATTTATAACATGCAATTTGCTCGGTGATCTGACGATTGCTCAGCGATACAATATCTTTAATTGGCATCACATTGGCTGGGTTAATGATTGCATAACTATATATAATATGAAGTTGCATTATATTTGCTATTTATAAGTGAAAGTATAGGAGGGAGTCCGCCCATCCAATCAGGTCACCAGGAGTTGATGTGACCCTGTCTCCATCTATACATATATATCTAACGTCAACCTAATCCGGCCTGGGCGAGCTAAGCAGCTTGTGGTTATAAATATCGCCTCGTAGCATTCCAAGTTTTTGCAGTGTTCCGGAGACAAACACCGGCCCTATCGGTCAGAACGTGAAGAGGGGAAACAAGACAGGGCGGTACACTGCGGCCTGGGAGGTGTTATAATGGTCCATTTATCACCCACATGTCATTGGCCCTAATCTCGCTTCTTCATCAGGCAGTAGCACTAACGCATGGATGGCCTCATGGATACATCTCAGAAGGCTTTCACTCTGCGATGTCACATTTTGTCGCCTCTATAAATGAAGAGCGAAATTACATGTTCTTTTCTTGGGTAGGCTTGTAATTGCTTCTACCTTGCGACATATATCTCATTCCCAAGGCTGGATTACAATTGAATGTTTTCTACATCCACTATTTGAATGTGAAGTTGAATTTATCTAAAGTTTATCTCAGTAAAATCGGAAGTGCTCCAAGCTGTTAGCGGCAGTCCCATTTTCTCACTAATAGATACCACGGATTTAAGTGAACTAAATCATGCTGGTTCCAAGTACAGAAACTAGTTTTGAATACATATCCCGTAGCATTTCTCTAATTGTGCCAAATCTCCCGCCAATTGCATAGCATGCAATGTTCCCCACAAAGGTGACGCATTGTTACACTCTATCTTGCTAAATAAAAAACAGCGTTTAAAACTAATTAAAAGTTTGCGTTGTTTAAAGTTTTATTAGTATAAGCAGTGATAAGCTTTCCCTGGCCTATCCATATTCACTACACTAACTTATGAAGCTGTCAGAATGCAGGCCTTTCACTGCCCCCTGAGTGAGCATCATTCTGTCGCAGTGTATTACTATATCCATGTCCCTATTTTCTGAGATGCGGTTGTAAATCATTAATGGCTTGCCTGACATCCCGGCATGCTTTGCGCAGAGCCCTGTCTCAATCCATGACCTTATCATGTAAGAGGAAAGTCACACAATGGCCTCGATGTCGTGTTAACTGTTGCTATAGAAACAAGACCATCCTCAAGGTCGGAGGCGGAGTTCTGGTCTAGCTCAAATCTGTTCTATCCCATATTGAGTGGCAGAATATTATCTAGGTTCAGACTGCTTAATCCCAAATACACGTATTTCTTAACAATACAAATAAATCGTGTTTGCGGACTTGGCTGCTTCTCAATAGAACAGTGCAGAGGGATTCAAACTGATAGAATTCATGGGCACGGGTGGAGTAAAACATGAGATTAGTCAATAAACCAATACTAGGGACCTAGAGGCTATTGAAAACTAACAGTTATAGCGAGTGCTGGAGAGGGTTGACTTGACACTTGAGGATGTAATAAATGTAGGCCATATTGGCACGTGTGAGCACAGAAGCTTTGAGTTGTGTTGCACCCCGGGAAATATGTCAAGAGTATCTGGAGCAACCTTCATCCAGTGTGCTTCATCTCAAACAGGAAATATAAAGGAGACACTTATACTTTTGTTCAGTGGTCTCCGCCTACTGAGTGAGTTGGGTAATGATAAAGATAATAATGTTATGTATTAAAGCGCTTATGCCAGAGAGTGTCTGTTCATAGCGCTTTAACACAAGGGTATTTTTTTTTACTTCTGATAACCCTTGAGTTTAAATCTTGGAATAATTTCCTGATTCCCAGGGCGTGTTGTGTTGAAAGTTTCCTCAGTATGCATAAAAAGGTCCGCTTTATATTTAACTCTTTGGTGCTAAATGTTCCTTTATTCAGTGAGCATTTGACAAATCCAGTCTCTGAGGGCTTTTCTAAATATGATAAAAAATAGTGTGTTTATTTGTTCACAAATGAATACACAGTTGAGGTGTGACTATGTTGCTTTGCTGTTCATGACATCCATTTTATAATTCACGCCCCAAGCAATTTAGGAAAGATATAGAATTTTACTGGGCTGCTGCTTCATTGATGTCAAAACCATAAGCAGTTTACGCCATAACACCTGATCACGAAGCCTCGTTCTCATTGGTGGACGCAGTGGGGGAAGCATCAATCATTGTGACAACTCAGGATTGCGTTGCGGATTTATTTGCCTGCATATTGACCCAGTTCACCTAATATGGTAATATCAATGTTTGGTGCATGTGTACCGATAGTGTTCGTGTCAGGATGGACACATGAGAGTAAACGCATTCATCATTGTCAAGAAACAGGCAGAAAAGAAAAATAAAATCTTAGTAGAATTTCTCCATTTTATCAAAATCAGTAAAACATAACATTTAACCAAAAAAAACCATAACACATAGGCGCTATGGTGAATATGATACCAAAAACAAAATAGCAAAACCTTCAAAAGCTCAGGCCTATATATTTTGTAAATCAAATAAATACTTTCTTGCTAACACAATTAAATACTTTCTTGCTAACACAGTTTATGTCTATCTGGACATGGTTGCTATTTCGTCTTTATTTGATTAAAATCACAAGTACGATATCCAGCCTTAACAAGTACAATTAGTTAGTCCAACTTAAACAGATGGAATCAAGGACATAGCATTACACAATAACACAACTGGTGAACGAGAAAAGATCCCTGGATTTGGATTTCATGCTAAAATAAACCTGAAAATCTGAAAATCTGTTCAATGCAGAACAATACAAAATTAAAGATTACATTAAAAATCAGGCAATTCTTTTTAAAGTGAGTGATCTTCATTAAAAATGCCTTCTCACCTTAAATACTTGATGAATGTTGCTGAGTATATCGAAATGAGTATAGAGTCTGTTGAGTAGTCTCACCACGTCCATAGGAACCACTCCTTTGTTTCCACACATGGCTGTGAATCCCACTATGTCAGAAAACAAAATGGTCACCAAATGGTATTTTTCTGCCTCCACGTTCTGATTGAGTCTCAATTTTTCTGCTACTCCAAAGGGTAATATAGAATGCAATAATTCATCTGTCCTGGACTTATCCTCGTACAGTCGAGTTTGTAATTTCTTCAAGTTATTGGAAGTTTCTTCTAGTTTTTCCACCAGTTCATGTTCAGCTCTTCGCGCCTGCGCAATGAGGATGAGATCACGTGTCGCATCATGGATTGGAATGTCACTCAAGTACAAGCCTCGTCCTCTGAGATCGTCGATGTCCGAGACTCGGGGAGAACACAAGTATAAAATATTATCTGTCTCTGGTACAAACACCATCTGTCCTTTCAACCTCATGTTTTTCTCCCTGACCGTGGGACTGTCATTTCTTCTGGAAGATTTAGTGTCAATCACTCCATCCCGAGTGACGACAATGAACACTGTGTTGATATGGTTCACGATGGTCTCAAACGAAACGGTAATCACAGGACGGACAACTTCAAATATCTCATTAAAGTACAACTTTTTTCGTTGTTTTCTGTATGTTTTCAGCACCCGTAGCAAAGCCACACCGGCCTGGATGATTTCAAGGTCTGATGTGATCAGAACATGGAAAGGGAAGGCATGGCAGAAACTCTCCACGTTCACGTCCAGTTCCCTGGGATTTGTACTGGACTTTGCTTTATGTAAATGAGAAACAAGTGAACTGCTTCTTTTTCTAATCATCAACGTCGTAAACGCATCCTCCTTGATTGAAAATATAGTATGATCGTGTTTTGAATCTTTCCTTGAAACTATTTGAACTTTGACACTTGTGTCAAAAAACTCTCTGGCTACAACTTTAATGATGCCGACCACCATGTATTCAAATCCCGTTCTTTCACTGTAGTAGTGTAGGGAGATGGTGCCATCCTCCCCTGCAAAGCACCGGAAGCTAGGTGCACGCATGCCTGGATAAATGGAGCTAAGGTGGTCGTGGAGGGTATCCAAGTTTGACAGGAAGTCATGAAGGTTTCCTCCGAGCACGCGCAGAAGACGGTCATATCCACACTCTATGCAGTAGCTGAAGAAGTGCTCGCCAAAACTCTCTAAGATCACATCCTGGTTTTTACCTGCAAATATACGAACATTAGAGCATTCAGCTTCATATTTAAATAAACAATATTTTACACAGAACATAACATCAAAAAGTACATTTTCGATTAATCATAGTTATCTTTCAAAATATAATTTTAATTTTCGCCTACCGATGCTGTTTTAATATATGTTTTGTAAGAAAAATAACATCTGTTTGAATATATGTTTTGTAAGAAAAATAACATCTGGATAACAACATTCTTTTCTAATAATCTCCATCATTTAAAATATTCTGCAGGTCTGTGTGTGCTAAAACAGGGGGCTGAGGAGGAAATTTTATGTGACCTAAATGCCCTATCTGGTTTGGTAACTTTCCGAATAGAATCAGCTCACATCCCGAGTGAGCCTTAGGGCACTTTCTGATCCAATTTCACCAGAGTCCTCTCCAAGAAGAAGTTCTGATATCCGGAGAGAGGTTACAAACTAGCTTACCGCCTCTACCTGTACCTTAAGCAGCAAGGAACAGGTCAATATTTTCCTTACAAGAAAGGGGGCAGACATTTGAATATCACAATTAATAAAAATAAATGGTTGTCTTACATGTGGCAAGAGAAGTATTTTACAAGTAAAAAGTAAGCGACATTGTACGCATCATTACGTGTTAGGCCCTTGAGGCATTTTGAAGCAACTTACTTTGACCAATTTACAGCCAACATGTTTTTAAAGCTTTCACAGCTTGACTACAGTTATCACAAATGATTTTACCCTTAACACAATAAGTGCGTATGCGTTCGCCACAATGCTCTTTTAATTATTTTAATCCCTCCCGATTGTTCCTTACTGCAGTCTTTCTCCTCATAAGTCAGGTATATTCTCTTATGGCTAAAACATATCACGGTTTCTTCACTTTCTTTTAAGATTCCTCCCCAACCATACTATGAATAGTGACTCGGCATTGATGTGATTAGATAAAAGAATGTCCCTAGCGGTAACTCAAGATATGCTAAGGCACGAATGCTTTCTGGGCCGCAAAATACATTGGTGAGCGATAATGAAATCAGATGTACCACCATGGCAACTGCTAAACCTCCTCCAAAATATGTCCCTCTGTGAATACACCTAATTTCTCTGAGGCGGAAAGTCAAAGTGTGGGCTGATAGATCTTAAGTGGAGTGTGCCCTTGTTAGCATCACAGATCAGACTACCACCTTAGCAACCTCCAATGCCAGATCAGTCCAAGTCCCATCCTTGCCCTTGAACTTCTTACCAAACACACTTTAAGGTGTCACATGCCTTTGACTTTTTAGCATCCAGGGACCATTGAAACACTCATTTTGGTCTAATTCGTTTTAGATTCCAGTGATTTGTAGTTTTAAGCTTGAATGTCGTGAATGTGTTTTTCCCCTAAATTCAAACAGACTGTCTTCTCGCCTTGATGTAATGCGACAGAGTGTTGCTTTTCGCGACATTGCTTTGCACTGTTTGCCATATGCCATGGCCAGGTTTGCTTTTACGACACTAAGAACCTCTTTACAATATTGGATTTTGCCAAGATGCACTTGTATGCCAAAAACAATCCGGCTTCCGTTGGCAACAATCACGACATTCCAAATTCGCACTAATACCATTTTGTCAATATATTCCACCCACATCTCAGTCCGAAATATAATTCTTAGCCGGGTTTCATTATACTACACGGATCTTCATTGATGAGGAATGTATATATGTATATATATATATATATATGTATGTATGTGTGTGTGTCTATGTGTGTGTGTGTAATTAATCCTTGCCCATTTTATCTCTTTTGTCATGTCACTCACTTTGGGTAACTTAGATCATGAGATTGTAAAAAAAGCGCACGGTTTCAATATTTGCAGAATTCGTACTGAAAATGCTGCAAATTGGAAGAAATATTAAACCGCTTCACACAGCAAAAACGCAGGAGCAAATTACATAATTGTATTTCTTAATTCATATTCTATCATAGTTATATAATATTGAAAGAAAAAACAATAGATCAGATCATTATTTTCAACCAATATGATATGAACCAAAATGGAGTTTCTATACCAGACGATTCCTACGAAAAAACCGAAACCATACGACTGTTGTTACACAAATTCATTAATTTAATAACTGGTAGGTCTGATTAAACATCGAAACAGCCTGTTATCCATTGCTTTTTGTTCACACGGGCTTTCATACCGAAGCAATTATCTTGCATGATACTTTATTAATTAAAAAAATAGAATACACGTTTTACTCAGGTGAAAGAATGCGATTATCTCTTTACCAGTGTGGAAAATCTCTGTGGCTGAGGAATCTAGCATAAGGGTTCTGTTTTTAACTTAAGGATATTTGCCAGTGATTCACACAGACAGCTGCCAGAAATGCCCGTCATAAAGCATGTCACGTGGCAGTGTCATGTGACAATATCACGTGACAAGACAGACAGACCAAGGTGCATGCAGCGGACAACCTTCAGTGCACCAAGTCTGGAGCGGAAACTCATCATTGTCCACTCTGGAATGCAGAGATACTTGGACATTTATCTACATGGCCTTCAAGACATTCTTAATTTCAACTTATGCTCTTGTTTCTGTCAGCTGTATCAAGTAACTTCAGCTGTAAGTGAGCATTGTTCTCCTTAGTGTAATATCTTCAAGGTACTTAACCTCCCGGTAATTTTAAAAATCTTTTACAGACCACAACAGTGGTCACAGAAGAATGATTGCAGTGATAGGCACTTTCAGCAAAATACTGTAATCCTTGCAGGTGTCCTTTGGTTGATTTCAGGAAATGTGTATCACAGTTTCATGACCTCATATTATTTAAACATACTCCAAATCTCTGTACAATTACCTGTGACCTCTGTGATTTCATGAAAGCACATAGCAAGCAGTTAGAATATAATATCAACCCTTTAGCTTTTACTCTGAAGATGAAGGTGAGGGCTTTGAATGTTTCATTTCATTTAATAAATTAAGCCATTGAGGAAAAATAGATATCGATTTATCTTTAAGGATATGACAGTTGGCGGAGGGAATGCCAGACGATTCTCCCAATTACAGTAGAATCTATGATGACATAGTCAGCACAGCTAAAAAATAAGTTATTTTTATTTGCAAAACACCCACGTTTTTGATGCCTGAGATGTATATGATATTTCACTGTGTATGGAATGATTATAATTCACTTTTCTTTATTTTGAAAGGTCAATATGCTTACTCCCACTCACTTAGATAGAGCTGAATCAACGTTTCTATAAGACATATATAGGATGAACTTTTGTGCCTTAAAGATTTAAAACATTCACAAATGATGAAAACATGTACATCAAAATCATATGTGTTACCCTGACATGGTGACCGATGGTTTTTTTTTCAAATTCTTCATTATAATATTTTGATGTATTAAACCTTTGCTTTTTACACTGAGATTTTGTTCTAGGAGTTCTAGTAATCAACATAGTCTCTTCTAATGAAATGGTGAGTCAGCAGACGCTGGGAACGCTATTATGGGCTGATGAGGCAGAAATAGAAACGTCAAAGATAAAAATAGAAGAAAACACAGGTAAAAATAGCACCGTGACATTAACAGCCCACAATAATCATCTATGCATATATATATATATATATATATATATATATATATATATATATATATATATATATATATATATATATATATGCATAGATGATGTTCTCATACACTCTTCTTAGCAGATCGTTGATTTAAACCAGGGCTATGCAAGTGATGTGTTAGCCAATACTAACACATCAAGAAGAACATGCTTCATTTTTACAGCCGATATAATGGAATCAACTATTTTGTCACATGTAATAGCATAGCCAATTGGTGTCACTGTTATGATAAGAAAGTGAGTACAATAACAATTGCACATCTCTAACGCAATTTGGTTTTGTGCGGAATGTTTGGCCGCCAAAATATATCGTGTATTCATAGAGGTAATATAATATCCGACCACGCCATGCGTTCAGACACCAATATCATTTAACAATTATCCAAATCTTGACTTTTAAAATTTGAAATAAGTGGGTACATTCAGTAGCGTAATCATCGAAAATAGATATGAGATAGTAGCCAGACTGTGTCAGTTAATCGCTTCGGAAATCCTTGACATTTGTGTGGAATAACCACGAGGCTTGCCATTGTGACCTTAAATAACCTTGGTGCAGCTATATGTCGCCCTAATTACTGGCAAACACAGGTAAATACAGTTATCAAAGGCAATCTTCATGAAAGAAAGTTCTTTCTTAGCGCTTAATCATAAGGCTATTCAATTCATTTTTGAATTTCAAAGAAATGGATGTGTGACGTCTAATTTAGTTGTATGTTTTATGATCTGTGCGGTTTTTGTACTGTCATTAGTATCCTAGTTAGTATTAGAGATTAATCTTTAGTTTAGCTCGTCTTGATGAGTGGGGACCAGTCATTGACCAAACTGTATAAGCGAGAAATGTTGGCAGATATACATGCACTGTTGAGTTGTTTCCCACACAAACCAAAAACTGAAATACGTGATTAGTGTTTCTATTTCTTTGAGATAATTACAAAGAAAGACCATCAGCATCTCTTTAACGAGATTAAAGTATTCAGCTTCGATGATCTGATAGAATGTAAATTGTGCTTAAACAGGGTTATATCACTCACAAACAACTGACATTAAAGCATTTGGAAATATCAATAAATAAAAAACACAAATCAAAATAAGGTTTTCTTAAAAATCCCATTTATTTTGTTTACTAGCAAACACTGCCTAATATCGATCCTTAACGAAAAATCTGTGTTTATTAGTTAGGCCTGTGTCTAACACATCCGTTCTTATTTGATACTGTTGCTGTTCTACCTGTATATTAACCGAGCTTTAAGGTGAGTAGGGGCCGTGTCCTTGACTCAGGTGAACTCAACTAAGGAGAAATCATCATACATATTCATATATAGTGTGTGCATTGTATCAGTACCGATCAATCAATAAAGCACCTTGTTTCAATATTGAAAACCAGATAGGCTTAGCACTGACTGCATGAGCAAGAGTGGGGATTGGTGTAGCCTGGGTTTCGGAAATGATTGAGTTGGAAATCTGGGGTCAGGCTAGCCATGTGGTGAGTTTAAGCAGAGTTAGATTTATGGTGAGTTTTATGGTGAGTTATATGGTGAGTTTTATGGTGAGTTTTATGGTGAGTTTTGTGGTGAGTTTATTATGAGTTTCATGGTGAGTTTTATGCTGAGTTTTGTGTTAAATTTCAAGGTGAGTTTTTGTGGTGAGTATTTGTGGTGAGTTTTTGTGGTGAGTTTTTGTGGTGAGTTTTTGTGGTGAGTTTTTGTGGTGAGTTTTTGTGGTGAGTTTTTGTGGTGAGTTTCATGATGAGTTTTATGCTGAGTTTTGTGTTAAACTTTATGGTGAGTTTTGTGGTGAGTTTTTGTGGTGAGTTTTTGTGGTGAGTTTTTGTGGTGAGTTTTTGTGGTGAGTTTTTATGGTGAGTTTTTGTGGTGAGTTTTTGTGGTGAGTTTTTGTGGTGAGTTTTTGTGGTGAGTTTTGTGGTGAGTTTCATGGTGAGTTTTATGCTGAGTTTTGTGTTAAACTTCATGGTGAGTCTTTTTGGTGAGTTTTTGTGGTGAGTTTTTGTGGTGAGTTTTTGTGGTGAGTTTTTGTGGTGAGTTTTTGTGGTGAGTTTTTGTGGTGGGTTTTTGTGGTGAGTTTTTGTGGTGAGTTTTTGTGATGAGTTTTTGTGGTGAGTTTTTGTGGTGAGTTTTGTGGTGAGTTTTATGATGAGCTCTGTGGTGAGTTTTGTGATAACTGTGGGACGCTGGAACCCTGAATTACTGGCCTGGCAACCTCAGTCATTTACGTTTCATTAGGGTATCGTCCATCACAGCACTAATTAATTGATGATTTTGTCCCGAATATAACAGATTATATCGAGATCTAGTGGAGCACAGACTCTCTATATATCTCATTGTGGCTCATTCTACTGTTTTATAAGGCATGGGTTTTCATAAATCGTCACATGTAGTTAGACATGCAGAAATTAAGAAGTTAGACATTAGACATGCAGAAATGAAGAAAACATTTAGAATACGGGTCAAAGTTACTTCAAACAGTTCTAAGGGGTGTAAAATGAAGCATTTTGAATACAAATAAAAGTTAGGACATACCTTTAAATGCTATCAACCCCTGACCATTTGCATAAACTGGGCATCACTACACGTCAAAAATACGGGAAAAATGGATATGAATTGAACCTGGCTAATATGGCTAACCTAGCTAATACGGCTAATATGCCTAATATAGCTACACACGGAACGAAGACAGCTGGCAGATACAATGACTGAGTAACAGGCCGAACGCATTTTCCGAGGTAAAGGTCACCTTTCCCGGGTTCAACGGTCAAATTACAGAATTTTCTATCGCGAAGTGCATGACCAAGTCAATATATAACCCCACAGGAAAAGCAACGGGAACAAACAGGCAGAAACAGCCTCAACACTCATGATAGATGTGCGCATGCGCAACAGGAAGTTGGTAATTGATAGTCAGAATATATCACATATATCAATTCATCAAGTACTGAATTGAAGGTTTATCATCTATCTACACAGTGATACTTTCCACATTGTGTGAGGGAAAATAAAAGGTAGAATACAACCGAGAGCAATCGTGCGTTCTTCCTGATAAAATTATGATACATGTACAATGACCAGCTGGTACAATTAACAACTGGGACCGCTCAGGACATTTACTATATGATTATCCCGCATGTTATGACTGCTGTATGATTCATTAATCAAGACTTAAATATATGATTGCAAAGCACTATGATATTGTGGCTGTAGAACTGCAGTGTTCATAGGAGGTTCAGTGAACCTGTCTGAACACATTCTTAGCTGCAATTTATACGGCCCGATTTCTGTTCTCTATAAATGACTTTACACATTGAGCAGACTGACAAATGTTTGTGGCTGCTATCAAATCATATAAGAGTTTTCCCCGACCGATATATTTATCTCAGACGTTAAAACAGCAAACAAATGATATTACACAAGTTAAAACAACAATAAAATCATATCCAAGGGAAAAATCCCAAATTATGATCTTTACCATTGTTGACATATATAATTATATATGATTCACCCAAAGATGACTAAGACTGTCAGGTTAAATCTGTATTTATATGTTCATACATATTTCTTTTTCTAATGCTTGAGTTTTTCATCACAACTTCAGTGGTTCCTGTTTTAGAATGACACATAAATCAATCCAATACTATCCCATATCCCAAAAATCAAGTGAATACATGGATTTGAGTGTAAATCAATCCCATAATATCCCAGAAATCAAGTGAGTACAAATGATTTGGGCATAGTAATGAGTGAGCTAAATATAGATTATGAGATCTCTCTATTTATTTGTTGTCTAGTGCTTGAATGGTTCCTTTTGTTTAGTGCTTAACTACCACATGCACATGGCTGATGACGTAGACATCTAAAGAATAAAGCAAATAAAATATGTCTGGAATAATTGATGTAAGACTCGAAAGACAAATAAAATATTTCTAGAATTATCCCTCAGGATTAAGTGCCAATACATAATCATTATCTATGACAAAACAATTATACATTCTGAAAAATCTAATGTTGAATTTTGAAAAGCCGACATAAAGAATTGCTGCATTTATCTGTGTTTGAAACAGAGATAAATTTTAACAGTGCTGAATCTAACCGGCAGGTGCTCTCTCTGGCACCATATATTGCCAAACAAAACAAAAGCAACATCAAAGCTTTTGGCTGACAATTCTTGCTGGCAGGTTGAGCATGTTCATCTCAGCTCATTAGGATGATGACAGAATAGCTGCTCTGTTATAAATAGGTCTACACCCAACCCTTTTACAACAATCAAGGTTTTCTTCAAATTTGAAAACGTTAATTTACGCCATGGACACGGACAGAGCAAGACTATTATAAAAAGCGTATATATATATATATATATATATATATATATATATATATATATATATATATATATATATATATATATATATATATATATATATATATATATATATATATATACATATATATATATATATATACATATATATATATATATATATATATATATATATATATATATATATATATATATATATATATATATATATATATATATACATATATATATATATAATTGTAGGTTAGATATATATATAATTGTAGATTAGATACTTTGATATTAATGTCTCAATGCTTTTGAAGATAATATATCGGAAGATATACACCAGCTAATTCTAAAACCCTTTTCATTACAACAATGAAACGAACAAGTGTGAATTTATTTCCATTCTTTGCAAATATTTTCACATCTCAAAGAACAAGAAAACAATTGTTGAAAAAGAAATAATACCGATGATGAAAGCGATGTTATCTTTCCTAACAAATAATTTTCATAACACATTTCAAAACTATTTTTTACAATTAAAATTGATTACACTCATATAAATCATATTTATTGATTTACATTCATATACATGTACATGTTACTTACATTTGTAGATTTACATAATTTGGTGGAGAAATTAGGCTGCCTTTTGTGCACAAAATGATGATGCTTGATTCATCTAATGCGAAAAGATTGCGATTAAAAGTGACAGTATACAGGTAATTGCTATGTCACGATCTATGATAAATACGTTATACTCTGTAAGATCAAAACACTAGAAAGATCGAACTGGCACAAGATACAAAATCACTGCAAGCAGATATATACAAAGTTGTCATCATATATATATATATACTGCTTACTCCCTCGTCAATATTGCTACTGACAGTAATGGAATATGTGATTTGTTTGTCCCTTGAATATTTATTTGTAGATTACCAGATCTGTATATATTAACAGACCTATCCATGGCCATTCAATGTCACCGAAGAATGTCTATATGCATTGGATTCTATGCATAGGATTTTGCATTGAGCTGACAAGATTCATCCATCATATTCATAAATGCAACCATGTCAATAACGGTTTATATTATTTGATGTACTTATTTTCTGAATTGTTATATTTGACAATATACTCTAAAGGTATTCCAAGGAAAGGTCCCTGATGTTGGTCAGATTGTGTAAATGTAAGGTCAGCGGGAAATATGTATAATCCCAGTGGTGTCTGATAATATATGATAATGTGTTGGTTCCATATCGTAATAGGTCAATTGGGCAATGTGTTTTGTCCATATTTTGTAATGTCAATAGGGTATGAATTCATATGGTCTTGGATTAACATGATCTCATGTGAATGAAGTGATGGTTCATTATCTGTTGGGCCCACATTAGGGTTTACAAGGTTAAAAGGGAAAATTGACAATGTTTTGGATCCACATTATGTTTGGTAAGTGGGGAATGTGTTTCCCAAATTTTAATTTTAAAAATGGTTCCTTAAAATATGCCGATTGTCACAACAATTTGCTGCTTTGATATTGTGGCCTATTAATTAGCAGTGTTACAAAAATAGCCAATTTTCTGAGAAATGAATAACAATAGATATGCAGGCCGCTCATTCTTTATATCAAGCTTCAATATCTCAATATAAAATTACAATTTTAGAGATAAAGTAGATTCACCATAGACCACTAGTATGGCGGCTTAGAATAACTACCTATTTTGCATAGAGTTTTACCATGAAAAAAATCTCTTTATACAATTGTTCAAAGATGAAACCATTCCTTGATTAAGTTTGTCTGCGCGTTAAGTGCTAGTTTCTTTGCATGCTATTTATTCAGAAATGTCATCCTATTTCAGTGTGTGAAATTAAACATACTTTAGGTAATTAACGAGTATCGGTTAAGATAGATTTGGTGCTTGTAGATTCCACTTGTTCCCTTGAATACAGTTGGAGCCAAACATCAGACAAAAAAATGACAAAATAAGGTCACGCAAGACTATCACATGACATCACCTGCTCATTCATACCTCATGCGTGACATTATCTAGTCATGCATATACTTCACACGTGGCACAATATGGTCATGCACTGGACATGAGTGACCTCGTTTAGTCATGTTCATGCGTGTTTGGCGGCAACTGTCAAGGTGATGAGGCACATGTTGGCTGTATTGTTATATCCTGTAATGGGAGCTTGACATAGTAATCCAGAGCTCACAATCACGGGCCAGAGTAGTGAGTACAGGCTATCGTACATCTGCTCATAGTCAAATGAGTACAGGCCATGGCGGTGGTAAAGGTTAAACGAATGGCTCTGAGGCAGCCGCATAGCTAATCATGGTTCCCTTAGTCTGTGACGAAACTAGCATAAAGATACTGGTCATCGCTGAAGGCGCTTAACAACCTAACTGTAGATTCCTGAGTAGCCATCAAAGGCACACGTGCCATCGGCTATCACCTTCATTGTCACATGACATTAAGCAGAAGATTTCTCATTTTACACCTTACCCGACTTTGTACTTTATCATACATCATGAAACTCATAAAAAATATCACGTGAGACCAAATCGGCGTCACTTTATTTTACTTAAAGAGGAGCAATGAATATATTAAACCTATTTCAAACAATCCCAATTAACCCTCCATCAAATATCCAATAAGTGTTTTTAAATAGTTTCCATTATTGGTATTGTTCATTTCACAATCGTAGAAGTTTATATCACGATGGCTCATGGCATGTCTTAAATACTTCCACTTTTAGAATAATGGCTTTCATTTTTTACAAATATTTCTATTGTTTATCATGCAGGATGAAACTGCAGAAATTGCAGCAATGCTGCAGCTCATTCTCGCTCTTAGCCTTGAGAATCCCACAGACAATAGTTCTCTTACTTTCCTGTCACATTTACTTGTCTCTTTCCTCCTAAATCATGTTTTTGTGTTGAGTTTGCCAATTGCTCTCAAGGGGGCGCCCAAGGTAGGAAGGAGAGTTGTAATCACCTGATCGTCACCTATCATCACCTTAAGGTGTCTCTTAATTATCACAGAAAGAACATGTCACATGCAGCGTGAGGTAGGCTACATCATTAGTGTCTCCAATGATATGTACGTCTCCATATCATACCTAGAATGACCCACCCATACGTATATCTTCTCAGCTTTATGTATATATATATATATATATATATATATATATATATATATATATATATATATATATATATATATATATATATATATATATATTTATATATATATATATATATATATATACACACACACACACATACACACACACACATACACACACACACACACATATATATATATAAATATATATAGAGTAGACAATGAGTGATATTTTCCTTATAGAAATTGGAAATAGGGCCCCAGTAATTCAAGTATAGATGCACCAATAGAACACAGTTGAAAATGTTACTTCCCGAACTAAAAAGTTCCCTCCCAGTCATGTAGCCATGTTTAAACTACGTCATGTGGTTGTCGTAGTTAGATGTTGTGGGCAATGAATTATTCCCCTCATGAGGTGGCTTTCTGCAGGATGTTCTAAATTGCTCAGCTACAAGGCTGTGAGCCTGTTCCTTTGTGTTCCATTAAGACTTGTGTACGATTAGACATGTGCCTGCACACAGCGATGGCACGATGGCCATTTCTCCCGTGTTTAGCCCACCATTCAAAGTCCCAGCACAATGATATTAATAAGAGCATGGTGACACACTCTACACAAAACCATATTTTGTATCGTAATGTAAGAATGTACTTAATACACTGATGTCGGTTTCAGCGAGATTTCTTAATCAAGATTTTATTTTCTATGCCAGGATATTCCATCCAGTGATTTACAAGTATTCATCGCGATGATAGTGATATTTAAACAAAACACTTTAATCACTATGAGTTACAGCGATCTATATTTAGCCCCTTAATCCGGTATTTCAGGTAAGATGGCTGCTCCCTATTTCCGTTCAAGCATTTCTTCCGTCTCCTTCCTGTATTTATTCATTTCCTGTCTCTAAATATCCTTCAGTAATCAAGCTTTCTTCGAATTGCTTGTACTTTCCTTTCAAATCGTTTGTTACCGAAGAAAGAAAACATAGGAATATCCATTTTTAGTCTGTCCTACAGTTTTGTTCAAAAAGAGGCATTTTAAATATATGCACCATTCACTGTTAATAGTTGTACAGTAAATCTGCTGGTAATTTACAGCAATTTACAAATGATAGAAATAGTAAGCTTCAGAAAGAAAAAATGATTTTCGGAAAGGGAGGATTTTCTATTTTATTCTAAATATTTGGTTGTGGAGTAAGATATTAATACAAATTGGTGTCATATGACCGCAAAATATCGCAATATGTATACTGTTATTTTGGGTATGACAAATATTGCTGTTAAAATACAGCAAATGTTGCTGATGTTCTACAATAACGTCTTACAGTGTTCAAGGAATATTGACATGATCAGACTAATTTGCTGATGTGACAATAATATATATTGACCTTTATAGTGGCAGAGGGGGGGGGGGGTACTAAGAGGCTCAGAATGACCACTGGGAACCAATTAACACTGACCTTGGACATGTGTGAGAGACGGCTGGATCCTGAACTCAGTAAGTCCTGCAACTCTGACCTTAGATGTGAGTGGTAAGAGCAGTGAACATCTTGTTAAAATAGTTTTATAACGTTTATACAGGAATACAAAACACAAAGTTTGATTATCACCGTGTATTCTAAATGCAATTAGTATTTTTAGTGTTTCTCTTTTGTTACTGGCAAATATACATATGTATGTATTACAAAGGAGAACGTCAGCACAAACTCAACTACAATTCTATAAATTAATTGCAAACAATCATATACATAAATTACATTTATATTGTAAGCAAAACTTCATTTTCAGCCTTAATATTCTCAAATATTAATAATATACTGCACAAAGTAGTGATTTCTAATTGCATATTTTTAGTATTGACTTGCACGTTTTTTTATATAGAAAAATCTGATATATCTTTACCGGTTTCCGCAATAGTATTCCTTTGGAACATGTAATTCTAATAGCATACCTGTGTATAAATTCAATACACACATTGGTCTAATTTCATATGTAAGACTTATGTTAAGGTCCTTAGTCAAGAACAACACCCACAGTGATACAATATGAGATGTTATTTAGAAAAAAAGCAAAATACAAAGCAAATTATCACCTTCCATCTTGAAATTGATATTTCAAATCATTATCCATTTTGACATAAACATTCCCAATAATACAGATATGGTATTAAAACCTCATTTCTCTTCACTTTTCACATCTTAAAGCATTTGTTACTGTGCTCATTTATCAAACGATTTCCTTTCATGAAAATACACCCTACCTTATACAAACACCAAAAAAAAACAGATTTATCTTTTTCCCTTTGTCTATTTTGCTTCAACCCCAAGCATCATCACCTTGTTCCCTTAAGATTGTCATCCGACATAACCTTGTGCCAAAGTATCCCAGAGAGGGTAACTAAAACACACCATACAACTTGATTGAGGATTTCAATTAGCAACTATGGATCGCTTTTCTTGTTTTGTGCTTCCTGGAAGCCGGTTAATTAGTATTCTTTTAAGCTTTTTTTTAGCAAAACCGGAAGTTGCCTCTGGTTTTGATTGTTATGATCTAAAAAGACGATTTGACTAATTCAGTTATCTGCACGGACATGAAATACACCAATTAGATATGTACATAAAAACCTATATTACGTGTAGACATATATGTGATGAGAGGGGATATGTTATCTCTCAGATTGCACTATATGGCGTGCTGGCAACCCGAGAATGCTTGCTGCATTGGCAAGTTCTGTCCTACACTGGTAATCTGCTTCACGCCTCACAAATTGGTCCCATGGTAACGAAGGACCTTGACCTTGCTATTAACCTGAAATGAACTACTCACGGCTAACACTCTTGTCATAGCCACACCTTAATGTCTGCGTTAATTTCAGACGATAGGCCTTGGAGCTTTGCTGACCATTGCTTGTTTATAATGTTTGGAAACATTTCCAGGAAATGCCTGCAAATTATATTATGATATGATTATGTATAGAACAAGGTCAAGGCAATGTTGCAAGAATGATTAATAGTGTTGTAAACAATATGGTGGCATGACTCTATAATCTCCTAACCGATTTTCCACAGAAATGTATATCAAGGCTATAATTAGAATAACAAAATGAAGCACTGGATGTTCCAGGCAGCAATGCATGTCAGAAAGAATTCACTGTTTGCCACTGCATATTCTAAAAATCATAAAAATATCAAGTGATTCTTAACCTCATATAAAATAAATAGAATTCATCACAAAACTATACCACATCTAACCTACAAGAACTGGTTTCATACCCTCTGCATACCAAATTATAAATTTCCAGTTGTGATTACAGGGGATATAAGCACGGTTTTATTTGTGAAGGGAGACACCATTAATATATCAGTAATTTGATAATAATGTATTGCAATTCCGTATCAGTCTCAGTGGAACATTCCAGTGGGTAAACTGAAATGGTAGAGATAATAAAAAAACAAACTGTTGAAAATTCCTGTCATGCACTACACACATCAGCAACTTGAGATTTTGTATAAGACTGACAAAATCTGTTTAGACTTTCTAATAGGATTTGCCAGAGAGGTGCTTGCTGCTAGCGATGTGAGCAAGATGGGCCGGGCCTGCAAGGACTGGATGTGGGGATATGCTGCCAGTACCAGCACAGGGCAAGTGGCGAGGGGCATGGTTCAGTGGTGGTAAGATGTCTGCCTCACCTGCTGGTGGCATATGATCGATGCAAGAGAAGGCTGGGGGTGAACTACTTGAACCGGCACGATTGAAAAAAAATGGTATCTCCAAAACGTCAGTCATGGGCACACAGCTTAATCTCAAGGCAATAGTTTGTCTTAGCAGTGATATGTGTTCAGACAAAAAATAATATCGTAGTCATTCTTTGAAAAGAGAAAGGCTTTATGTCCCAGTGACAGGTTTGGCGAGTAGGTCCGGTGACGGTTTGAATGTTGTTGAGTAACCGTTGCGGCGTCCAGAAATTGGCTTACTTTCTCTGCTGGTCCAATGCCATCACTGCTGTCTGGCCTGGACCAGATAGCATCAGTGAATGGTTTAACGGATGGTGTCAGGAACATATGATGGAGAGAGAAGCCTACAAATGCACTGGAGCACCTACATTGACCAAAATAAACACACTCGTCAGTCAGCGGCAGACGCTCTCTGGATATTCAGGCACCCTCTGTCTGGGTTCAAACAGCACTATGCTGGGCAGTCACAGACAAATCCTGCATGGCATGGGAGAAACTACCAGACTTAGACAGACCTACTATGGTCACTAGCCAGTCTAGGGGAATTTCAAAGCGGTCAATAATTTGTCTGATTTCTCTCAGTAAGTAATTTTAGTGGTTGAGATTTCTTTTGATATACCCATCAAATATATTTTCAAATATATCAAGAAAAGCACATGTAAAAACACATTCCATATGAAATGGTCTGTCTTGTTGTGATTTGCAAATGCTATATCTGTTTTTAAACCATTTGATTTCACCTTAGACCTTACCAATTACCAATGAGCTAATGGACTTCTCAATAACTCGCTGCAACTCTCTTTTTGAAGAGCGGCAGGGGATGTTTTTGGCTTCTAAATAAACTTGGCAAGACAACACGAGGCCTTTGATGTGCATTCAAATTTTGGCAGATACCTTCAATTACATCTAAGAAATCCTTGATTTGAACCTAAGCAAGAGCGAATTTAGAATATGCATCGAAATGTTTACTGAATCAGATGCCTTCGATTACATCAAAGAAACCTCCAAATTTTACCTCCGAGAGCGAGTTTAGGTTATGCATCCTGTTCCAGTATGTTTAAAGTGGATGAAAATTCATAACATTTATGAAATTCGTGAAAGGAAAAAGTTGACCAGATTCCATTTGAGCTTTTTTTCTGGTATTCCTCCAACATATCATCCAGCTTGGGCAAATGCCTACCAGATATAACCAAGAAAACCTCGAATCAATTTGTAGTATCATTATATTGGCATATATTTGTGTATATGGTATATTTTTCCATTTTATGACCCATAATAACATGGAGTTTTATTTCCATTTGGTATGTCTATCTGCAGTAACGCTGTCTTAATAGGCTTATTTCCGAAGCTGTACTGCACACTTACTATAGGAATGTCCGATATTTCTCTCCTCATATCTCCTGTATCAGCGCTGCCTGTGAAGGACGATTTTTACATGGACGAACACAGAGCGTTTAATAGACTGTAACTACTGTTCTGTTTAAAATATAATGGTATATTAGATACCTCACGGATATTGCAAACAGTGTCATGGCTTGATTTTTGCTTATGATAGTAAAGGTATATTGTACATTTAGATTTCACTATACGTTGCAAAATAAGCGGCCTATATAAGGACTGCATAATGTGTATCGGCTAGGGTTTAGTCTGGACAACCCAGGAGGATAAAATAGATCTTAATGGCGTAGATTATGGTTACATCCTCGCATTGATCTGGGCTCAAACCATCAGTATAAGTAAAGCATGATTTACATTATATTAATATTAAGAACATCAGGATAGATGACCCAGATGTCCACTGCTTCATCAGCAATAAATTGCCGCAAAATATTCCGACATCCTCCAAACAGTCCCCATTGCAAAAATTAGCATACATAACGTGCTCTCCAAGATCGTATGGGTATTGTACATGTTTGCACTTTAGCCATGCTGTTTCATTGGATCTTTTGTCCACAGACTAGTAGACTATTTTATTATAAATATTAATATATTTATATATTAATTTATATATATATATACATTTATGTATGTGTTCACATAGAAATACAATATGTGTGTGTGTGTGTGTATGTGTGTGTGTGCATACAAGGACACCAGATGAGTTACAGCAACACGATGCCATAAAATTACATATTCATAATGTGTCAATGTAATTTTATTCCCATATCTTATCACTTCCATATAAAGCTTTCCCTTGTTAATTATTATAACATGCCATTTTGATATGGATAACCTTAAACCTTGATATGGAGGTTGTTGGTTTTATGTAGCAAGTGCAGCCCGCTTTGTGTTTGGTGGCGGCTATGGGAGATGTATTTACTGAGCGATAATCAATGGTCCCAGTCTTTCTGTGAATATACCTGGTGTGGGAAAACAACATGCAGCTGCAATCATTGTTCTCATATAGTTAATTTAGTGAGAACAGATTTGCAAGCAGTTATACAAATCCCAATCGGCTGTATTTGAGCTCAAAGCATTATATGTTGTAATGAATGACCAAAATGGTAAAACGAAGAAAGATATCCATTTATTACCAATTTCTTAAAACGAGACGTTATCAATGTTAGAAGAAATGGTCAATAACACGGTAATAGTGACATTTGTATTGACATGGTCCTAAACATTGGCGTATGAGCAGTGATATACTGACACGTTCAATGTCATAAACATTGGGGTATGAGCAGTGATATACTGACACGTTCAATGTCCTAAACATTGGGGTATGAGCAGTGATATACTGACACGTTCAATGTCCTAAACATTTGAATATAATCAGTGATATACTGACACGTTCAATGTCCTAAACATTGGGGTATGAGCAGTGATATACTGACACGTTCAATGTCCTAAACATTGGCGTATGAGCAGTGATATACTGACACGTTCAATGTCCTAAACATTTGAATATAATCAGTGATATACTGACACGTTCAATGTCCTAAACATTGGGGTATGAGCAGTGATATACTGACACGTTCAATGTCCTAAACATTGGGGTATGAGCAGTGATATACTGACACGTTCAATGTCCTAAACATTTGAATATAATCAGTGATATACTGACACGTTCAATGTCCTAAACATTGGGGTATGAGCAGTGATATACTGACACGTTCAATGTCCTAAACATTGGCGTATGAGCAGTGATATACTGACCATTCAATGTCCTAAACATTGGCGTATGAGCAGTGATATACTGACACGTTCAATGTCCTAAACATTGGAATATGAGCAGTGATATACTGACACGTTCAATGTCCTAAACATTGGCGTATGAGCAGTGATATACTGACACGTTCAATGTCCTAAACATTGGAATATGAGCAGTGATATACTGACACGTTCAATGTCCTAAACATTGGGGTATGAGCAGTGATATACTGACACGTTCAATGTCCTAAACATTGGAATATGAGCAGTGATATACTGACACGTTCAATGTCCTAAACATTGGAATATAATCAGTGATATACTGACACGTTCAATGTCCTAAACATTGGAATATGAGCAGTGATATACTGACACGTTCAATGTCCTAAACATTGGCGTATGAGCAGTGATATACTGACACGTTCAATGTCCTAAACATTGGAATATAATCAGTGATATACTGACACGTTCAATGTCCTAAACATCGGAATATAATCAGTGATATACTGACACGTTTAATGTCCTAAACATTGGAATATAATCAGTGATATACTGACACGTTCAATGTCCTAAACATTGGAATATAAGCAGTGATATACTGACACGTTCAATGTCCTAAACATTGGAATATGAGCAGTGATATACTGACACGTTCAATGTCCTAAACATTGGAATATAATCAATGATATACTGACATGTTCAATGTCCTAAACATTGGAATATAATCAGTGATATACTGACGTGGGCAATGTCCTAAACATTGGAATATGAGCAGTGATATACTGACACGTTTAATGTCCTAAACATTGGAATATAATCAGTGATATACTGACACGTTCAATGTCCTAAACATTGGAATATAAGCAGTGATATACTGACATGTTCAATGTCCTAAACATTGGAATATGAGCAGTGATATACTGACACGTTCAATGTCCTAAACATTGGAATGTAATCAGTGATATACTGACACGTTCAATGTCCTAAACATTGGAATATAATCAGTGATATACTGACACGTTCAATGTCCTAAACATTGGAATATAATCAATGATATACTGACACGTTCAATGTCCTAAACATTGGAATATAATCAATGATATACTGACACGTTCAATGTCCTAAACATTGGAATATAATCAGTGATATACTGACACGTTCAATGTCCTAAACATTGGAATATGAGCAGTGATATACTGACACGTTCTATGTCCTAAACATTGGAATGTAATCAGTGATATACTGACACGTTCAATGTCCTAAACATTGGAATATAATCAGTGATATACTGACACGTTCAATGTCCTAAACATTGGAATATAATCAATGATATACTGACACGTTCAATGTCCTAAACATTGGAATATAATCAGTGATATACTGACACGTTCAATGTCCTAAACATTGGAATATAATCAGTGATATACTGACACGTTCAATGTCCTAAACATTGGAATATAATCAATGATATACTGACACGTTCAATGTCCTAAACATTGGAATATAATCAATGATATACTGACACGTTAAATGTCCTAAACATTGGAATATAATCAGTGATATACTGACACGTTCAATGTCCTAAACATTGGCTTATGAGCAGTGATATACTGACACGTTCAATGTCCTAAACATTGGAATATAATCAGTGATATACTGACACGTTCAATGTCCTAAACATTGGAATATAATCAGTGATATACTGACACATTCAATGTCCTAAACATTGGCGTATGAGCAGTGATATACTGACACGTTCAATGTCCTAAACATTGGAATATAATCAGTGATATACTGACACGTTCAATGTCCTAAACATTGGCGTATGAGCAGTGATATACTGACACGTTCAATGTCCTAAACATTGGAATATAATCAGTGATATACTGACACGTTCAATGTCCTAAACATTGGCGTATGAGCAGTGATATACTGACACGTTCAATGTCCTAAACATTGGAATATAATCAGTGATATACTGACACGTTCAATGTCCTAAACATTGGCGTATGAGCAGTGATATACTGACACGTTCAATGTCCTAAACATTGGCGTATGAGCAGTGATATACTGACACGTTCAATGTCCTAAACATTGGAATATGAGCAGTGATATACTGACACGTTCAATGCCCTAAACATTGGAATATAATCAGTGATATACTGACACGTTCAATGTCCTAAACATTGGAATATGAGCAGTGATATACTGACACGTTCAATGTCCTAAACATTGGCGTATGAGCAGTGATATACTGACACGTTCAATGTCCTAAACATTGGCGTATGAGCAGTGATATACTGACACGTTCAATGTCCTAAACATTGGAATATGAGCAGTGATATACTGACACGTTCAATGTCCTAAACATTGGCGTATGAGCAGTGATATACTGACACGTTCAATGTCCTAAACATTGGCGTATGAGCAGTGATATACTGACACGTTCAATGTCCTAAACATTGGCGTATGAGCAGTGATATACTGACACGTTCAATGTCCTAAACATTGGCGTATGAGCAGTGATATACTGACACGTTCAATGTCCTAAACATTGGAATATAATCAGTGATATACTGACACGTTCAATGTCCTAAACATTGGCGTATGAGCAGTGATATACTGACACGTTCAATGTCCTAAACATTGGAATATAATCAGTGATATACTGACACGTTCAATGTCCTAAACATTGGCGTATGAGCAGTGATATACTGACACGTTCAATGTCCTAAACATTGGAATATAATCAGTGATATACTGACACGTTCAATGTCCTAAACATTGGCGTATGAGCAGTGATATACTGACACGTTCAATGTCCTAAACATTGGCGTATGAGCAGTGATATACTGACACGTTCAATGTCCTAAACATTGGAATATGAGCAGTGATATACTGACACGTTCAATGCCCTAAACATTGGAATATAATCAGTGATATACTGACACGTTCAATGTCCTAAACATTGGAATATGAGCAGTGATATACTGACACGTTCAATGTCCTAAACATTGGCGTATGAGCAGTGATATACTGACACGTTCAATGTCCTAAACATTGGCGTATGAGCAGTGATATACTGACACGTTCAATGTCCTAAACATTGGAATATGAGCAGTGATATACTGACACGTTCAATGTCCTAAACATTGGCGTATGAGCAGTGATATACTGACACGTTCAATGTCCTAAACATTGGCGTATGAGCAGTGATATACTGACACGTTCAATGTCCTAAACATTGGCGTATGAGCAGTGATATACTGACACGTTCAATGTCCTAAACATTGGCGTATGAGCAGTGATATACTGACACGTTCAATGTCCTAAACATTGGAATATGAGCAGTGATATACTGACACGTTCAATGTCCTAAACATTGGCGTATGAGCAGTGATATACTGACACGTTCAATGTCCTAAACATTGGCGTATGAGCAGTGATATACTGACACGTTCAATGTCCTAAACATTGGCGTATGAGCAGTGATATACTGACACGTTCAATGTCCTAAACATTGGAATATGAGCAGTGATATACTGACACGTTCAATGCCCTAAACATTGGAATATAATCAGTGATATACTGACACGTTCAATGTCCTAAACATTGGAATATGAGCAGTGATATACTGACACGTTCAATGTCCTAAACATTGGAATATAATCAATGATATACTGACACGTTCAATGTCCTAAACATTGGAATATAATCAATGATATACTGACACGTTCAATGTCCTAAACATTGGAATATGAGCAGTGATATACTGACACGTTCAATGTCCTAAACATTGGAATATGAGCAGTGATATACTGACACGTTCAAT
Organism: Amphiduros pacificus; assembly: GCA_949316495.1. NCBI lineage: Eukaryota > Metazoa > Annelida > Polychaeta > Phyllodocida > Hesionidae > Amphiduros > Amphiduros pacificus. The sequence continues at coordinate 42,289,233 of OX439008.1, read as the reverse complement.
GTCCTAAACATTGGCGTATGAGCAGTGATATACTGACACGTTCAATGTCCTAAACATTGGAATATGAGCAGTGATATACTGACACGTTCAATGTCCTAAACATTGGAATATAATCAGTGATATACTGACGTGGTCAATGTCCTAAACATTGGAATATAATCAGTGATATACTGACGTGGGCAATGTCCTAAACATTGGAATATGATCATTGATTTATGCTCTGTGTTAATGATGGTGCTAACTAGAATCGTTAAAAGATTATTAAAAGATAATTGACTTGCCAACATCCTTACAGTTGGCTTTATATTCTATCCATGATATTCGTTGCTCAGTCGTATATCATTCACATTACCATATCCAAAACATGGTTTCAATTTTCATATTTTATGATCTAATGTGCTCTGGTTGCTATTGTCATTGCCATTGTCATATATCAATGTAAGTGTGTGGCAAAAAAGTTTGGTTCAAATCCCAATGAGTTCAGGCCTCAGCCTCATGAGCCCAGGCCCTGAGCATGATGGGAAGGTTATTTATGGAATCACCTTGTTAGGAGTTGACCTGGATAATAGGCAAACGGTGCTTCATTTCTTTGTAACAGAGATATACTAAGATACATGTCAGGTTAATTATTAATCATGTCCACTGGCAATACTGCTTTGAGAAGGAGTATTCATGGAATCCCCTTGTTACTAAATGACCTGGATAATGGTCAAACAGTACTTTATGCTTGTGTAGCAGAAAAGGCATCATCATTGTCTATAGATAGCTTGGATCAACAAAGGGACCTTGTAAAAGGTATTATCCTTCATATTGTAAAAGGTATTATCCTTCATATTGTAAAAGGCATTATCCTTCATATTGTAAAAGGTATTATCCTTCATATTGTAAATGGTATTATCCTTTATATCATAACAGTAATACCGTAATGTGGTGATCTACGAATACTAGAATATTTGGATTGATATCGTGTTCTGAATGGTCTGAAAGGGCAGTATACAAATGTTTTATTATTATTATTATTATTATTATTATTATCATCACTCACAATATTGTCATATTCATGATTGAGAAATAATGAAGGTCATTTATGAATTGCTTGTCATCATTCCCAATTGCTGGATGGGTGGACGTGACAAATTTGGTAAGGCCTCTGTCTCCCATGCTAGAGATCCGGGGTTCAAATACTGGTTGCATATTTCGGTCATGCTGCATGGTTCAGAAAAGTAGGTATTTGAAACTCATTCCAGCCAATGCTATAAGAACGGTTATCAAAGGATATGTAAAATCCCCAAGATACTCTTGGAAAAGAGTAGGGCATTGAGTCCCAGTGGCAGGCTTCTGTCTGACCTGATCTAGCCTAAGCAGTGCTGAAAAGGTTTGTGACCCAAAAGTAGGCGTCTATCTCTGACATGATAAGGATTTAAATGATCTCTGATATTAAAGACAATTGAACAGAAACAACAGTCGTCTCGAACCAAGGTTTAGGTGGATTTTCTCAAAGCAGATTTGATATAAGAGCATTGTATTCATCTTTCTGGCAGCATATAAAGATATCGGTCCACTTCACATGACATCCAGCTGTGTCCTAGCCACACCCAGCAACATCACAACACTGTGTTCTGGGGTAAAGATACATTATTATGCATATATTCATATTAATGTCTTTGATACTTATTGAAATATCCTTAGCATAACATGATCAATATTTACTAATTTGCCTCTCCATCCTTAATTTACTGTTGTCATGACATACACATTATCAAAACACATGGTGCTATCTCAAGGGCCCAATCACATATGATATGACAAGGCTCTGTGCTGGGAAAACGTGATATTCCAGGGAAGAGACACATCAATATATGACTTAATCTGGCTGTGTTTGAAGTACTGTAAGCTCTCAATAGCCCAGTGTGCCAGTATCTGTGTGACTCTAGATAGGCACTCTAATGTTTCCTTGGTACAAGTAGACCGTATTACTGATGGATGCATATCTGAAGGTTGCACTTAGTGTTATACCACCGCAGGCTGAGAGCCCTTACAGCCAATATGTCTGTGGTCTGAACTTCTACCTAATTATTTGCAGCACATACTTCTTGCACAAAGCTTTGAGGCAATCTCCAGTTGGCACCAGCCCCAGCATTATACATATAGACTTAGTCACTGATATATTCATATAAGACTCGCATCAAAGGTCAAGCGGGATGTATATACTAAACATTCTATTTGTAGCTCAGAGATCAAAAATATATAGAATTAATAAATCATCCCCCTTAGTTTAAACCTAACTCTCAATATATTAAGCTCTGAGTGCCCACGAGACAAAAGTGGAGCGGCCAACATATCAAATCAAATCAAATCAAATCAAATTGGCAGCACTAAGATTCAATACCATGAGTTCTTCTGTTAATTTGAGTTATTGCATGACAAAACATCGATGTTATAAATATGTTTACACCGATGTTATGAAATGTATCCATAGCATTTCTTTTTATAAAAAATAAGTCTTTTCACAAAAAAATAAGACTAAAATATTTTCTTTTTCTTTTTTACAATTTTTGTATAAAAAGTAGGATTTTTATAAAGAAATACGATTTTTAAAGGAATATATTTTTTTATAAAAAAAAATAATATTTTTACAATGAATCAGGTATGTGTCATAAATCAAAACTGATTTTGAATGATACATTTCGATCTTTTATTTATATTAAATTTGTATGACATTTCTTATCTATAGCTACGGCAGTGACACTTGCATCAAACTGGTCTGATTCACACAGGTTTACCTTGTGAATCTGATTTACACAGGTTTACCTTGTGAATCTTAACTTAATGTGACTTACCTAACACGGCGGAGGCGGCTTGCATTAATTTAGTGGAGGTCTTCTCACTGTAGTGTTTGTGCAGTAGGAAGGAACCTCCTCCTAGCTCTATCCCAGCTGCACGCCTGAAACACCAGCAAATTCCATTAAACACTGGGCAAATATAGAACCTGAGAAACCTTATCAATATGCATTATGAATTTGCTCCAACAAATCAAATCATAATACAAAAGAAATATCTGTGAAGGTGGCTTTAATGATGATTGATCTGGAAACAAAATGAGATGGATTCAATTCAATATTTGGAGTAATGTTGGACATTTATCTTTGGGGATTGTTTTTTTATGTATTTTCAGACTAATATATGTGTCATTATATCTTTCAAGATTCTAGGTCAATCCAGGCTAGGTGGAAACGTAAATTTGATTTACACTACCCAGTCATGAGCAGGTAGATTAATAAGATTGATTCACCGTCAAGCTAGATCTGGTGTTATCAATAATACAATGCACAAACATATTAAGGTTCAATTGATTTAATGTCGAAGAGGAATAGGCAAAATGTTGGATTACTAGAATTATCAGGTTAATTAGTAATTTCCACATACATGTGACCTACTGCAGTAAGCTTGGAGCAATGGTCACACAATCTACAGCGCAGTCAAGTCAACTTGGTTAAATGCTCAGACTATTGCAGTCAGACAAGTCAGCCTGTAAAGTCAACCTCTAATGCTCACAGGATACAGTGGTTAGCCAAGCAGTTAGCCAACTAGTTAGTAGTTAGCCAAGCAGTTAGTAGTTAGTCAAGTGGTTAGTAGTTAGCCGAGTAGTTAGCCAAGCAGTTAGTAGTTAGCCAAGTGGTTAGTAGTAGCCAACTAGTTAGTAGTTAGCCAAGCAGTTAGTAGTAGCCAACTAGTTAGTAGTTAGCCAAGCAGTTAGTAGTTAGCCAACTAGTTAGTAGTTAGCCAAGTAGTTAGTAGTTAGCCAAGTAGTTAGTAGTTAGTCAAGTAGTTAGTAGTTAGCCAAGTGGTTAGTAGTTAGCCAAGCAGTCAGTAGTTAGCCAAGCAGTTAGTAGTTAGCCAGGTAGCTAGTAGTTAGCCAGGTAGTTAGTAGTTAGCCAAGTAGTTAGTAGTTAGCCAGGTAGTCAGTAGTTAGCCAAGTGGTTAATAGTTAGCCAAGTAGTCAGTAGTTAGCCAAGTAGTTAGTAGTTAGCCAAGTAGTCAGTAGTTAGCCAAGTGGTTAGTAGTAGCCAACTAGTTAGTAGTTAGCCAAGTAGTCAGTAGTTAGCCAAGAAGTTAGTAGTTAGCCAGGTAGCTAGTAGTTAGCCAAGTAGTTAGTAGTTAGCCAAGCAGTCAGTAGTTAGCCAAGTAGTTAGTAGTTAGCCAAGTAGTCAGTAGTTAGCCAAGTGGTTAGTAGTTAGCCAAGTAGTTAGCCAAGTAGTTAGCCAAGTAGTTAGCCAAATAGTTAGCCAAATAGTTAGTAGTTAGCCAAGTAACTAGTAGTTAGCCAAGTAGTTAGTAGTTAGCCAAGTAGTCAGTAGATAGTCTATTAATGTTCATGCTACTGCAGGTAGCCAAGTGCGATTCGTGCAGTCCATACATACAGACCAAACAATTCTCAGGCTACAGCAGGTGATCATGTGTGATTTATGCAAAGTCCAGAAATACAAACCAAACCTGATGCAATACATATACTACATCAAAAAGGAATGTAATCAGTATGTTCGAAGTGATTGATTGTTAAAATCGCATTCATTCCTGGAAACCCCTGTACAAAACACAATTTCCATCACCTTACTGACTTAGTTGAACTATGGCGTGGTTTGTGTTTGGGGAATGATAAACATGTATGCTGTTAACATTACCACTAGAGTAAGGGCTCCCAGGAAATAGTTGATTGTTAGGACTGAGTAACTCTCTGATCACAATCAATGTGATATCTACCTTCACTTTTGGACTTAATCTTTATATTGATATATTCATATCACAGCTGAAAAAATGGTTCACTTTTATGTAAAGTTTTACAGTCAAGGATTTAAGAAAAGTGGGGCATTCTCTCCCATAATTGTACTGGACTGTTGTTAATAGGTTGGTAGTAGTAACTATGATCATGATAAAACAGTAAAAGCGCCCCAGAGAGGTTGATTGTAATGTGTGAGAATATGCAGATACAGAGGCAACTGATGAAGGGGATGTGTCTCGAGGCAATGCTGAAGCTTTCAGGCGATTGGACCGATGTGTGGAGGCGTACATCCCCGGATGATAGCATTGAGGCTCTGCAGGGATGAACTCTACAGCCAGGAGGCCTGGCCCAGCGAGATACATCAATCTAGATGATCACCTGTTAACACCCTTGACATGAACGAATCTCCTTAATGACTGATGGATATGGTCAAATGTGCGAATTAATCATTCATCTTCTGATCTTACTAAAACGTAAAATGAAATATTTTTTCAATTTTCTCAATTTCCTTTTACAATTTTTAAGTTTTACCTCTTGAAATTAGATTTGACCTCAAATTTGAAATGTTTATCTCTTACATTTGTTAAACATTTAGTACTAATCCAGGGACATTGTCTTATTACAGACCTGTACAAGCTATTATACAGTAAACAGTCTTTATGTTACAATTCTATTTCCAAAATGATACTTCCTGAAATTAGACTTGACTGACCTTTGTTATTGAAATAGTTCAAATGTGAAATGTTTATCTCTTTCATTTGTTAAACCTTTTAGTATCAATCCAGGGACATTGTCTTCATACAGACCTGTAAAAGCTGTTTTACAGTAAATATAATTCACAGAGCCCATTGTGACGAAGCCTATTGACATGCAGTTTGCATTGTCTTCCTCTTTAGGTAAATATCATGAGGCCTATTACATCCAACCTTTCATCAAGGATATGCACAACTAATTGTCAACTGCATCTTAAGGCTCCTAATGATGGTACAATTGCCCAATTATTTTGCATCTTCATGGGAATATTGCATACATTCTGCAGGCAAGCCTGATGATGCTGCTATTTGTCTTGAAACCTCAGTATTTCATCCCTTCATCTGGCTAAATTACACTTGTTACAAAGCTAAAAGGAGTCTCTTGAATAAGCAATTACAACATTTAAATTGTAAATAAGAATTAGTTTTTATCCATCATTCCCTGTTCCTTGTACATCTACTGTGTGTTTACCACATATACCATCACATGTATGTGACCTTCTACACCCTAAACTTGTGTCATCTGCAGCAAACATGTTTCTAATACACAAACAGACAGACAAACAGAACATAGGATGTGCCACAAATTTCAGTTGTATTTTTGTTAATCACTCCAACTTATCAAGTTGTCAATTATTTTGATTAATACCTAGAGGTCAAGAAAGTATGATTTATTCTTTATCTGTTTCCTATCGCATTTAAGGCATCTAAACATGTTGAGTATATCAGTTAACTATCATAAAGTTTGGCATTGGTAATTTATATTGTGCATGTACCTCATTCATGTCTTCACGGCTTGAGAGCAAATGTAAATGTAACCTATACACATAAGATAGCCTGGGAAAATGTCACCCAAGACCGCTCAGGAAAATCAGGCAACTATTTATGTGTTGTGTCACGATTTCATGCAAAAGATTTGAACCATTATAAGCCGGAAACGTTATATGTTGGTGCCTTGTTGCTGTCGATACTGTTGTATGTTTCACTGCTCATGCGTAAGTGTCCTGATGCAAAGAAAATGGCTGGACAGCAAAATATCTAATATGAAACAACATAACTGTGTTAGCTGTTCTATAACATAAAGCGCGGTCCCTTTCAGCACGTAATTGTCTCTACAAGAAGCCTCCAGCATAGATTACGATTCAACTTGAGTATTTCAGATTGTACTTGTCATGTCATTTAGCCATGTGGTTGTGACTGTCTGTCTCTTCCCTTCAGTTCTCTGTTAACTCTATATCCACGGGCTTTGCACTTTGTCTTGGGTGTTTACTGCTGCAATGTATCTTCATCATTCAGCTTATCAAGGCAAAATGGAATGATCAACATTTTGTGATGTCAACTTGCCTAATTTATGTCAAATTCAATAATGATAATTATACAATCTGTTTTATATTTGTACATGTATATAACAAAATAGAAGATTGTGACCAAATGTACATGTACTTATATGTATATCAATATGTATATGTTCATATATATGTGCTCTTGTTACCCCATACCTTTAAAATAAGATGAAGAAACTTTAAGACTTTAATGGCCCGGAGGCATTATTTAGGAATTTAAAGGATATTAAACCAGGTTTGTTGATACTTTCTACATATTGATAAAGAGATTGTGTTGTTTATTCACATCACTCCGCCAATCTGTCACGTGTGCCCTCGAGTCACGTGATAGTGTCCCATAATGCAACAGGTAATGAAGTAAGATTTCATTAGTCTAGCTAACGAAGGACATCATTATCTTCTCGGTCTTACGTGTCTTCCACACAATAAGTAGGAGTTAATTGCTTTTATCAGCTCTTACTTTGTGTTTCATGCATTAAATTATAATGCGTAGTTTTTTGGTGAATTGTCAAATCAAATTTTAATTGCTATCGCCCAATAAATGAATTAAGCAATTTAGAAATTCTTGAGAAACATCGAAATGAATTTATCATGTCAACACGTAAAAATATACGGCAACTGAGATTAAAATATTCCAACTAATTGTTTTTCATGATCTTAAAGGAACTGCCAGCGAACAATTGATAATCTGTTTCCCTATCAAATAATTGGAATCTGACACAAACCAAGAGCTCACATGAAGTGTCATTTTGCCTTATTTTATCCTCGAGATTTTGTTTATTTTTGTTCAAGCAACGCAGCTTACAGTTATTGCATCCAAGGCGAATGTGTTTCAAGCCATCCCTTATCAAAGAGTGAGTAAATCTACAGTCATGAGAGTTTGTGTTCTCCTCCTCTGACCTTGTGATATTTGGGAATGATCCTAGGATTGCAGAATGACGAGGCAATATCCCAGGGCACAGCGCAAAAGAGACATGCTGACGTCATAGCCATATATCCCTGGTGGGCCCCATGGCACAATGTGCCTCTATAAATGTCACTTGATCCGGAACATCATACTATAATACTCCATAAATGTTGCTGTCCCAGATAAAAAAGGCAAAAGATTAGTAGTCACATGAACACGGCGACGTTAGGACACTACTGTGGGACATGTAACAGTATAGTGGAATAATGTGTCATATGACACTCCAGGAATATCAGTAATAAATGTCATTCTGGATGGGACTATGCTGATTTAACCATGCTGATTAAACTGTGCTGACGGTAACCATGCTGATTAAACTGTGCTGATGGTAACCATGCTGATTAAACTGTGCTCACAAAGAACGTGCTGATGATGAGGATGGTTACTCGAGAATAAATATATCAAGCTAAGTTTAACATGTGAATGAACAGACAGAGTTCATTTGAAGTTAGATATATGATATGTGGAAACTGGGCAAGAGTTGAAATCACCTTGGGGTCGTTTCTTATCCTTGTATCATAAAATGTATAAATGAGGTCACCAGATCAAGAGGGAAACAGAAAAATTCATGCAAATTGATCTCGGAGACATCACTCGCGCTTGCTCTGTCCGTGCACGTGCTGACTAAGACCGTGCTGACTAAGACCATGTTGATTAAGACTGTGCTGACTAAGACCATGTTGATTAAGACTGTGCTGACTAAGACCATGTTGATTAAGACTGTGCTGACTAAGACCATGTTAATTAAGACTGTGCTGACTAAGACCATGTTGATTAAGACTGTGCTGACTTAGACCATGTTGATTAAGACTGTGCTGACTTAGACCATGTTAATTAAGACTGTGCTGACTAAGACCATGTTGATTAAGACTGTGCTGACTTAGACCATGTTGATTAAGACTGTGCTGACTAAGACCATGTTGATTAAGACTGTGCTGACTTAGACCATGTTAATTAAGACTGTGCTGACTTAGACCATGTTAATTAAGACTGTGCTGACTAAGACCATGTTGATTAAGACTGTGCTGACTTAGACCATGTTAATTAAGACTGTGCTGACTTAGACCATGTTAATTAAGACTGTGCTGACTTAGACCATGTTTATTAAGACTGTGCTGACTAAGACCATGTTGATTAAGACTGTGCTGACTAAGACTGTGCTGACTACGACTGTGCTGACTAAGACCAAGTTGATTAAGACTGTGCTGACTAAGACTATGTTGATTAAGACTGTGCTGACTGAGACCATGTTGATTAAGACTGTGCTGACTAAGACCAAGTTGATTAAGACTGTGCTGACTAAGACCATGTTGATTAAGACTGTGCTGACTAAGACCATGTTGATTAAGACTGTGCTGACTAAGACCAAGTTGATTAAGACTGTGCTGACTAAGACCGTGCTGACTAAGACTGTGCTGACTAAGACCATGTTAATTAAGACTGTGCTGACTTAGACCATGTTAATTAAGACTGTGCTGACTAAGACCATGTTGATTAAGACTGTGCTGACTTAGACCATGTTAATTAAGACTGTGCTGACCTAGACCATGTTAATTAAGACTGTGCTGACTAAGACCATGTTGATTAAGACTGTGCTGACTTAGACCATGTTAATTAAGACTGTGCTGACTTAGACCATGTTAATTAAGACTGTGCTGACTAAGACCATGTTGATTAAGACTGTGCTGACTTAGACCATGTTAATTAAGACTGTGCTGACTTAGACCATGTTAATTAAGACTGTGCTGACTTAGACCATGTTTATTAAGACTGTGCTGACTAAGACCATGTTGATTAAGACTGTGCTGACTAAGACTGTGCTGACTACGACTGTGCTGACTAAGACCAAGTTGATTAAGACTGTGCTGACTAAGACTATGTTGATTAAGACTGTGCTGACTGAGACCATGTTGATTAAGACTGTGCTGACTAAGACCATGTTGATTAAGACTGTGCTGACTAAGACCAAGTTGATTAAGACTGTGCTGACTAAGACCATGTTGATTAAGACTGTGCTGACTGAGAGTGTGTTGACTACGACCATGTTGACACTGACCATGGGAGCTACACCATGGATGATAGCAACTAAGACTATACTAAGACCAAGCTGTCTATGATAATGCTAAAACAATATTGTCTATGACTATGCTTACTAAGACGGTACGAACCGAGGTCATGCTAACCAAGACCATACTAACCGAGACCACACTAAGACCATGCAGACTAAAACTAAGACCAAGCTGTCTATGATAATGCTAAAACCCTACTCTCTATAACTATGCTTACTAAGATGGTGCTAACTGGGACCACACTAAGACCATGCAGACTAAAACTAAGACCATGCAGTCATTGTTATACTTATTTTGACCTTGGAAAAAAGTATAGATAAATAAGAGGTCTAACAATTTTGAAAATGATGCAAAATCGCAAACAAACAAAAGAAAAGATATATATTAGAGCTCAGATTTATAAGATATAATAATAAGTTCAAGCTTGACACCTGATATATATATATATATATATATATATATATATATATATATATATATATATATATATATATATATATATATATATATATATATGTATATATATATATATATATATATATATGTATATATATATATATATATATATATATATATATATATATATATATATATATATATATATATATATATATATATATATATATATATATATATATATATATATATATATATATTAACTGGATATCATGGTAAGGTGTAAGATACAAATGACCTTGTTTATCCCCAAACTAAGTACCTGCCTTATGTCTGTTAACAAAGCCTTCTATGGTAACAGAAATCTCCTTCGGTTATTTATAGAAGAGTAGATCTATAAATAGATATAATGTGAGGGTATTTGCAGTTTCTAGGGACTGATATTCTGTGTTGGTGGCCTGATGGCCTTAGTCCCCACAAATGAAAAGCGGAAACGCGGAGGACGGTGTATAAGGAATGTGTATCCCGCGAAAAACATGAAGACCTCTAGACACGAACCCATAAATTGGGTCTATTCTGGAGACCAATTTTTCATCTGGGATTATAGGTAGAGACACATTGTGGATAACGAGTTTCAACCTTAACAAGTCCTTTAAGCCGTCCCTAAGTACAGCAACCGAAAAGTTTATTCCAGACATGCAATTCACTAGTAATAATGTAAAATATTCACTAGTACAGGTAAAATAAAAGACACAAAATTTCTTTTGATTATTTATCAGTTCATTCATTGACACTTCAAGGTGCAATGTTCTGCAGATATCAGGAATAATAAGGACAAATGAAGAGAACTGTATCACATAACTATTCTCAACACACTGGTTCCAAGCTACTCCATGACATTTACAAACATTATAATGACACTTGAAAACACCTGGCCCATGTTATTACACAACTAGTCCATTATTTGTAGATAATCATGACAGTGGTGACAATCAATATGTGTTCACAAATACCACGCCAAAGAGACCGAGAATATTGTCTAGCAATATGAATAACATTTGTAAAAATGTGCTTTTTTGTCTTTGCATTGTGCCAAATGTTTCACAGGATGTAATCGGTGATGCTATATTGGTTAAAATGTGAACCAAATAAGAACTGTATCAGAATAAATGCCAATAGAAATATAATGTTCAACCAATACAAATAGTGACATCACATATAGCAAGGGACATATGCCATATAATCAGGTTTGCTGTAATAATCCGGATCCCGGGGATTTATCTGATAATAGCAGTGGAAGATCATTCATTAAGCTTTATAGTCTCTGTGTTGCTCATAATGTGTGCATATCGTAATTTAGGGATGTGCTCTATTGAGGTAAATACAGACAGAATATTTGTCAAATACCACTGATTTATCCAGCTTTATTGACTCAGAACACAGTAGTGCGATAGGGCAGGTTTTATGATGAATAAAAAATGGGTATATAGTCAATGACATGTACATTTGACATCATCCCAATAATATATATTATGCTTATATCTATAATACATATCTGTGGCTAGTAACAGAACAATATCCAAAACATAATAATATAGATTCTACCCCATTATAGGAATTACAATGATGAATATGTATAAAACAACGCGATCATCACCTGTCCACTAATATTACCAAATAACAGATCATAAGATGTCTATTGTGCCATGTGGTGATACATTATGAGCACATTTATAGTTTTAGGAATTAATATCTACATGGATGGCAAAAGTGAAGGTTAGAAGTATCACACTAATATACCTGTGCACCTGTATCACGCTAATATACCTGTGCACCTGTATCACGCTTTATATCTGTGCACCTGTATCACTCTATATACCTGTGCACCTGTATCACGCTAATATATATGTGCACCTGTATCACGCTATTTACCTGTGCACCTGTATCACGCTATTTACCTGTGCACCTATATCACACTATTTACCTGTGCAAATGTATCACGCTATTTACCTGTGCACCTGTATCACGCTATTTACCTGTGCACCGGTATCACTCTATATACCTGTGCACCTGTATCATGCTATTTACCTGTGCACCGGTATCACTCTATATACCTGTGCACCTATATCACGCTATTTACCCGTGAACCTGTATCACGCAATTTACCTGTGCACCTGTATCATGCTATTTACCCATGTACCTGTATCACGCTATTTACCTGTGCACCTTTATCACACTATTTACCTGTGCAAATGTATCACGCTATTTACCTGTGCACCTGTATCACGCTATTTACCTGTGCACCTTTATCACGCTATTTACCTGTGCACCTATATCACACTATTTACCTGTGCAAATGTATCACACTAATATACCTGTGCACCTGTATCACGCTTTATATCTGTGCACCTGTATCACTCTATATACCTGTGCACCTGTATCACGCTATTTACCTGTGCACCTGTATCACGCTATTTACCTGTGCACCTGTATCACGCTATTTACCTGTGCACCTGTATCACGCTATTTACCTGTGCACCTGTATCACGCAATATACCTGTGCACCTGTATCACACTATTTACCTGTGCACATGTATCACACTATTTACCTGTACACCTGTATCACGCAATATACCTGTGCACCTGTATCACTCTATATACCTGTGCACCTGTATCACGCTATTTACCTGTGCACCTGTATCACTCTATATACCTGTGCACCTGAATCACGCTATTTACCTGTGCACCTGGATCACTCTATTTACCTGTGCAACTGTATCACTCTATATACCTGTGCACCTGTATCACTCTATATACCTGTGCACCTGTATCACTCTATTTACCTGTGCACCTGTATCACGCTATTTACCTGTGCACCTATATCACACTATTTACCTGTGCACCTGTATCACTCTATATACCTGTGCACCTGTATCACGCTATTTACCTGTGCACCTGTATCACTCTATATACCTGTGCACCTGTATCACACTATTTACCTGTGCACCTGTATCACACTATTTACCTGTGCACCTGTATCATGCTATTTACTTGTGCACCTGTATCACGCTATTTACCTGTGCACCAGTATCAATCAATATACCTGTGCACCTGTATCACTCTATATACCTGTGCACCTGTATCACTCTATATACCTATGCACCTATATCACGCTATTTACCTGTGCACCTGTATCTGTCACTCTTTTGACAGTGGCATACAGATTCTCTGTGCACATAATGTATCAATTATGTGTGCCTAATTGTGGCGCTTTACACACAATGGTATCTGAGACCTGATATATAAGCGCATGACGAGGATGGGAAGTAATGTCATGAATCAGTCTCCTGCAATGCTGGAGATTTATTGGGTATAAGAATCGATAATTAAACCCTTTCATTAACACATTCATGCAATAATGGTAGTCATGCACATGTACCCATTTGACATTTCAGGAAAACATTACCCTGTTTTTGTTCTTATTTTTGATATTAGAATATATTGAAATGTTTGTGTCTGTATGTGTGTATTCTGATTAGTACCCTACAATTTTATTTTTTATACAAAGGTTATATTGGCAAATACACATGTCCACGTATCATCCATACCGTGAGTGACACTTGCTCATCAATGAACTCACCATCCACACAGCATTAACACTTTATGCTGCGCCTAACAGATTTCATGCGGCAGTAACTCTATCATTATCATGTTTGTATTGTCTCTCTATGGACGAAACAAGCAGTGCACAAAAATAACATTGAATGTGTTGTGCAGGTAGGGTTAATACTGCTGCATTTTACCACCACTCTTACTTAGCACATAGTGTGTGAACTACAGAGAATTCCATAGAGAATGTATAACAGAAACGTTGGCAAACAAATGTAGTTTTTTTTAAAGAAATGTCCAGTCATACTCACATGATTTCTTTCCACTTGGTCTCGCCATATTTACGTATCACCATCTCAGCCAGAGCGCAATGCATGAACCCATACTGAAAATTAAATGTATCCATCAGACAATAAAATTCACAAGCGGATCACTAAAAGTCTTATGATACAAATTCCTAGCTGATAGAAACAGAGTATATAAGCTTTTTTGTGAAAGCTAAACATCCTGTATCACATGCTGCAGGATTATGTGAGACTGGTCAAATCATGAACATCTCACACTGCTAACGGATACGGTCTCACTAATTAAATCCTCTTCACAATCTTATGTATCACCATTATTATAATGATAGGTAACCCGATGAAACATCACCAGGTGGAAATGAACTTGCAAAATTACTTGAATCCTGGTCAATAATTGTGTATTGATTTATCGTTGAAGGACCACGCACGTATGGGAATGGGATTTCATAATACACAACAACACATTCATCTTTTTGGAGGTAAAATATATTGTGCAGATGTTTAAAGGGTACATACTACTTTCTACACGAGGCATCCTGTAATTAATATGGAATATTTCTAATATTTGTTTATGTAACGTTATTGCGGTATTATTTTCATGCAAAATATTTTGTTTAATATTTTGTACCTGCACAGTACATGATTAAAATATGGCAGGTAGATTATTACCTAGAATGATTAAAATCATTAAGGCCTCAAGGTCAGAGTTCAATAATAAGGTAGAAGAGGGGAAGGAGAGTGGATGTTAATAATAGACAGGTGAATCATAGGTTTCAGACATGTAAAACTTAAACATCTTGTAGGAAACATGTGGCCATGAGTAAAAGGGTGATGTACTCACGGTAAGACAGGTGGGAACTGGAACGTTTACTGGGGGAGGCGGGTCATACAATAGACAAATGAGCTTGAAGCAAGTGGAGTGATTATGACCTTTTTTTTAATTAAGAGGAAGTTACATTTTTGGATAACTTAAAAGAGGTTGAAAGTAGGAAGGTGCGAATAATTCTTTGAGGTCAAGACAGGTGGCGCATATACACTGACCTAAGGATGGGACTAAACTAATTAAATAAAAATATAACATGGAAAAACAAGTCTTTCAAAGTCAGCCACAAGAGAGTACATAGAAAATAAATGTTGTCAAAATCAGAAATATTGCAAATGGGTTAGGTTGTTAGCTAGGGCATGAAATGTATAGGAAGGTCATTTCAAAGGTTGTAGGAATGTTGTATCAGATAAAGGAAGAAGTCATCCCGCATGTCTTCTATTGTCACCGTGACATGCCCATTACAATAGAACAATGCTATTCTTTGCCATGCGCAGTTTACAGTGGTCACAGAAGGCAGATGCCATGAGATGAAGAGAATTAAGGGATGGGTGTGTTCCATTGTTGTGGTCGTAGTTGCATCCTTGGTGCTAGTGTGTCTCCTATACATAATTCATGTCACATTGACTTAAGAAGTCAGTGCAACTCTTCAGCCAGATACTTCTATTATTTAAACCTCATCCTCATCACAGTACACGTAATATACTAATCGATAACCAAGTTATAATGAAACAGCACCTAGTTCTCGGATAGTTGATTATTTAGAGTAAATTCCTTATGAAAATGTGACAAACATGTTATTAATGTACCGAAAGAACTACTTGAAGATTTGAGAATAACAAGCAAGGAAACATTCTATACTTTCATAAATATGAATTATCAGGAGACCCTTTTAATCTTCTTATCACAGCTGATATATCTTCGATCTATTAAAGTATTTTTTGCTTATATAGATGAGATGTCTTGTCCAAGAAAAGGACGCATACTTAATAAATGTTATATCAACAGAGAATATCATATTTTATAAATGTTATATCAACAGAGAATATCGTATTACAGTTAAAACTATTACAGTTTTACACAAATAGTTTGAGCTTGTAACAACACTCACCATGGTCAAGCCTTTTGGAGGATACAACTACTTCCTGTGTGGGAAAAGTAGTAGTGAAACCAGTGTGAGGTTATATTCCATTGTTCGGTGAGAGGTTATGATATCGCCAGACTGGGGTAGGCAAAGAAAGACGCTTCCCCGTGGAACTCCCAGTCTTCATGGCAGCTGATGTGAACACAAACACAGGTGACGGCCGCCAAGGTAATGCTTCCATCCATTGCCGGTCTCATCTTGTAGGATTACATTAAGGGGAGTGTGATGTATTGTTTTAGTGCCTGTTTTGCCTTAGAGAAGAGCGGCTCCCTTGATAGGCTGCCATGTATGTATTTTCCACGCGCCTGGTTCGGCTGCGTTATATTTTTCTGCGGTGGCTTTACGATGATGTGTTCATGCAGCTGATTTCACTGAGTGATGCCAATATCTTGACATGATTGAAGCATATAAGGTGAGAGTAAGCTTTTATAATGTATCAGAAGCGATGGCCGCCACCACACGCACCATATGATCATGGTGTATATCTCCTCCTGTGGGTACGATCACGTAGCCGCATGCGTGTGTGCTTGTGTCGGTGTCTCAGGGTGAACTGAGGCCCGGCGCTTGTCTGACTTGCAGGCCGGCTTCAGCTTGATGGTGGCGGAGGCACCCGGCCACACGGAGGGACAAGTCTGTGGTCAGTCACACCACCGGCTGTGCAGTCTTCACAGTCTACCCACCCCGGGATTGGCTTGCGTCTGGGCGAGAAGTGGCGCGGCTTTGAGTAGCTCAACCCCGTTAGCTGACCGAGTTGGATACAGAGTCTCGGCGCTTCTCAAACCAACACCACTCCCTTCAACTGACAAGCCTCATATAATTGCTCCAACCAAAAATCGATCAAAAGAGGCATGAAAAGGGAGTTTGTTTTGCGCAAACCCCACAACCATTCCAACCCATTCTGATTCTCACTCTCTCTCCATCTCTCTCTCTTTTTCTCTATACTTATCCCACTGTGGTTATCAAACCCATTGTCTTTCGGTATCCGATGCTCTAATCCACGATCGATATCCATCAGCTGTTCACCGAATTGCCACTGACCTAATAAGTTACATGTGTGCTCTGTGCAATGATACCGCCCCTTCAGTTGATCCAAGGATTTCCCATGAATGACACAACCGCTGCTCACAAAGCGCATTTAATTTTTCCACCGTTCTGTTTCTTCGATAACAAATACACATTATACAATTCTATTCCTTGACCTTTAAGTTTGTCTCGGTGCCAATCCTCTCATGTCAACCATTTTCCTATGAGTTTTCCTGCCAATAATTGCTATTCCAGGGGTGAGCGTTCAACACAATCTGGCGTCTGTGCTTGTCGTCTGCTTCTGCCTCCCATGATGCACTGCTGCATCCTGCTTGACCTCTTCATTGATTGTAAGCATACATCGACTGATTTTCATTTGTTACATTTCAAGTTTTGGAAGAGCTCTATCTTAAAGATAAATTTATGTATTCTTCATGAGCGATTCCATTTAATTGTTTTTCTTTTGAAAAGAAGGCAAACATAAGGCATAGCAATACGCCTCCTCTTGTTTATCCTCATAGTTACAAAAACACAGAATCTTGTACTTAAAATTTGTAGTTGTTCGGAGGAGGAAAGGGATCTTTTTTAGAAATATATGAGTGAGAATTTGCGCTGGGTTGGTGTTCGAGTGGGTCGTGCAAACACCTCACCTATCATGCTATTAGCATCAATTTAATTTGTCATATATCTTGTGTTGATTCCTGTGAGACAGTGTAGCACTTCCCAGGCGACTGGCATGAACGGATGCAGTGGGATGCTCCTCAAGACAGGTCGAAAAAAGGTCACCAAACAGGTCAAGAGAAAGGTCACCAAGACAGGGCAAGAGAAAGGTCACCAAGATTGAGTTAGAGAAAGGTCACAAAGACAGGGCTAGAGAAAGGTCACCAAGACTGGGTTAAAGAAAGGTCACCAAGACTGGGTAAGAGAAAGGTCACCAGGACAGGCCAAGGGAAAGGTCACCAAGACAGGCCAAGAAAAAGGTCACCAGGACAGGCCAAGAGAAAGGTCACCAAGACAGGCTTAAATACAGGGCATGAAACAGGCCACATGACACGCCAAGAGACATGCCTTGATACCGGCCATGAGACAGACTGCAAGACAGACTACAAGACAGGCTGCAAGACAGGTCATAAGACAGGCCATGCAACAAACCACGAGATACGCAATATGACAGGCTAAGAGACAGACCACAAGACAGTTCATGAGACGCAAAAAGTGTACCAAGGACAATTGTCCTTCATTATCTGTGTTGTTTGTGCGACCTTCCTGAGCCATCTAATACATGTCCCTTTATGTGATATCCAGTGTACATGTATGTCCTTATATATAACAACTAGCTATAGTATCGTTCTGAATACAATAACCTCGTCTGGCAGCATATCAAAAGTAAGGAAGACAGAAAATATGAAAGAAAGGTGCTTACATTACATATGTAATGACCTCAAATCTGGTTTGCAAAACTATCAAAGACGCTGAGAAGGTATACATTCTAAGGTTGAAAAGGCTAATGCAGTTTGCATTTGAAGCCCTACATAAACAGATTACATCTTTAAAAAAACATCTATATGGAGATTAGAAAATTGTAGAATCACTGTCATAGAAGAGCCAGCAAAGTTCATTGCATTTATGAGTGTTCAAATAGATGTTTGATTCAAACTGGTAACCTGGAGAACACGCTTTATGCTAAAGAGGCCCTTAATTGCCTTAATATGTGTCAGTATATTGCCTACAACGACCTGACTTAATCATTTGTTTATATTCAGTCAGCCTTCAATATACAATACACGTTTTCATAACTTTAATCTTTATTTGGTAAGTGAAATCAACAGTATATAGGTACTAAATTGTACCCATCAAAATCATTGGATACTAAGATGAATTCAACAAAGCGTTAATCACATAGAAATAAGCCTCAAACAGCGAGTCATGAAATTTATGTGTAAATCATTAGAACATGAATCACCTGTTATTAAAAGTGTGGCTAATTTAGCACTAAAGAATCCATGGTCTAATTCTGGTATAAATTATTGTGAAGTTTCATATGACTATGATTTAAATGTTAGCAAGTCTGTCTGTAAGATTGGTAATGATTGGAGAGCATCTGCGTCTGCTGAGACAATTAGTGATGTGAAGGTATTAATCGAGATGATTGAAGTACGGGATGGTTTAAAATCATGTGAACTCTTGTCTGAAAATGATATTAATGACATTATTTTACATATAACCACAAATTGATTTTATATAACTTTTTTAATCACTCTTTGAAACAAATGATTGTATAACTTACATTGCCATGTTTTTATGTGCGAATAAAGATATTATATAATGAGCCACGATGCAATAGTTACAACTGTAATATATGCTTTTTTATATTTGATGTTTTATATGTTTTATATGTGTATGTTTATATCATTGTCAACAATCTGTATGTGTTATCATATTAATATTAAGGTCTATAATCCACAATGAAACACTGGGACAAACTTATGTTTTTTTGGCTTAAATGTGTTCAAAGTCATGTTATTTGTTAATTTAGCACAGAAAAAGTAAACTTAACCAGCTAGTCTTAAACTTTTATTATTTAAATTGAACCCGTTTTAACTACCCTTAAAATGGGTTCGACTCAGTTATTGCAGCTGGACACCATGTGTGCTGTATGAGAAATACCCCCCACTGACGTCATAGCCTCACTCTCATCCTGGAATCCCCCAGAGCATGCAGAGCCGAAGGCAGTTACGTAAATATACGAGACCACACGAAGTTCTCTCCCGATGCTTCAAACTGATTGTGGATTATAGACCTTAATGGATATTGATAATGGTAAAACGGTAATGCTGGTACTGCTGGATCTATCAGCAGCCTTCGACACTATCGATCACGAGATATTATTGAATAGACTGGAAAAAAGATGTGGTATCACAGGAATTGCCCTTAAATGGTTTAGATCATACTTATCTAATAGAAAACAATGTGTCATAATTGATGGTAAAAGATCTGAAAACATGAATATTAAATATGGCGTCCCACAAGGCTCGGTTTTGGGACCTTTACTTTTCACTGCATATATGGAGCCTTTATCAGATATCATTGGTAACTATGGTCTCAGGCATCATATCTATGCTGACGACACACAACTGTACATCACCATTGATCCTAAATCTGAAGAAACTAGAAATAGGTCTTGCATAGAGATGGAAAGGTGTATTATAGAGGTTAAAAAATTTTTAATAGAGAATAAGATGAAGTTAAATGATGGAAAGACAGAAATGCTTTTATGTGGTAAAAGCTGTGATTTCAGAAAGAAAAATGTACCAGAAGAAATTCTAGTAGGGGAAACTAAAATTCCTAGATCAAATGCTGTTAAGGATCTAGGGGTTATTCTAGATCAAGAACTATCCATGAAATCACAAATCAAAAAAAATGTGTAAAAATGGTTTCTTCCATGTAAAAAATTTATCAAGAATAAGAAATTGTTTGGATGAAAAAACTGCCAACACCCTTGCTCATGCCTTTGTTACCTCTACCCTTGACTATGGAAATGCCCTTCTTGCTGGGTTACCTGGATGTGAATTAGCTAAACTACAAAAATTACAGAACGCTGCAGCCAGGGTAGTTGGGAAACTTAAAAAGAGAGATCATATCACGCAAAAACTTATAGAACTTCACTGGTTGCCTGTGAAGGCTAGAATTGATTTCAAAATAGCTCTACTAACATGGAAGGTGCAAAATGGCTTTGCCCCAAAATATTTGTCTGATTTATTAGAATATAAACAGTTGGGTATGGGACTACGATCTAATGATAAGAATGAATACATAGTACCTATGACTAATATGAAATCCTATGGCGACAGGGCTTTCATGGTATATGCACCGAGAATCTGGAATGCCCTGCCCCTTGAAGTGAAAAATTGTAAAACTGTAGAAACCTTCAAGAAAAAACTCAAGACATTTTTATTTAGAAAGCACTATCTTAATGAAGCGCTTAGAGCAGACCTGGTCTGATATAGCGCTATATAAATCGTTATTATTATATTATTATTATATTAATTGTAGCGGTACTCTCATCATATGATAAGATTTTATGCAATCCACCGTCATCAGTACTTGCCTCATCACATGTAATCTTATGGTAAGGTCCTCATATGATTTCTACCATATGTATTCTGTCATTCACAAAGAATCTGGTACACATCTGGTACACATCTGGTACACATCTGGTACACATCTGGTACACATCTGGTACACATCTGGTACACATCTGGTACACATCTGGTACACATCTGGTACACATCTGGTACACATCTGGTACACATCTGGTACACATCTGGTACACATCTGGTACACATCTGGTACACATCTGGTACACATCTGGTACACATCTGGTACACATCTGGTACACATCTGGTACACATCTGGTACACATCTGGTACACATCCTTCACAGCGTGTCTATTGCATATTCCTTCATAAGACATCTAAATTGTGTCTTTTTTCGCCCATGTCTTCAGAATAAATCTTGTCCGTCATGATATAATGGGGTACCTTCAGATTGAGACACTGGAGTTATGGTGTTATGGAGTTATGGTGTTATGGAGTTATGGTGTTATGGAGTTATGGTGTTATGGTGTTATGGTGTTATGGTGTTATGGTGTCTATTGGTACGGGCCTAACACCTTTATGAACCACAGCTATGGTCGCGTGTCAGTTATTGTGTGAACACATAGTATAAGACACTTTCGGCAAAACATAATACAATACTAGCATGTGTATTTTGGTTGATTTTGGAGATTTTATCACAGTCTCATTAACACATATCATTAAAGCATACCCCAAATATTTGAAAAATTTTCTCTGATTTCATAAACGCTTCTATACCATATTTCTTTAGGCTTGTGAAGGATATATTCATAACAGCATTTAACCTTCATATTAATGGAAAATATAAGAATGCACAAGGAACAGAAAACATGGCCAATTATCAGTGGGTGGGTACACATTGAGATAACATCTGCTGACAGTAGAATTAATTAAATCCTCCCCACAAGCGAGTATTTCATACATAAATAATGGATGGACCGATTAACACTGAAACCTGTGAAAAAGAATCTCTATTATTATCTTAGAATCATATGGTCATTTATAATTGTTTCAATAACAGGATATTGGATTAGGTAAAGCCTGAAATAAAATCCTGTTTTAAAATCAAGTTATGATTGGAGAAAATGAAAGAATCTGCCATAAACAGCGGATGTAAACACAGTTCTAGCCTATATTGTTATGAGACCTCCTGGTATTAAAGCACAATTAATCTGGTGCTGTCAAATTAAGCCAAGAGTTTTCGCCTACATGTTATGAGAAACATGCAGTATCATTTAAGTATGCTGACCAAAAATAGTTTGAATCCACATGACTGACATTAATTTATGTTTGAAACTCAAAACACATGTACAGGTTTCATTGTATAGATTTCTTGCAAACAACCCCACTCAAAATACAAAATATGAAAAAACGTACATAGATATTAGTCATGGAATTCATGAATAATATATCAGTTATTTCACTTGTGCATAATTTGCTGAAAGAAATTAACGGTGCGCAAATTGAATTTACACATAAAATATACCTTTAAAAATCCTGTTACATATTAATATTATCAGTTGCTTAATTTCTGTTAAACTTTATAATCTATTTAATCTTATCTGAACATTTGCTTCAATCTCTATCAGCGTTCTTTCTATAATACCTGAGTCACATTTGCGCCGGGCCCCGGCCTCACAGGCTCCCGGGTGTCGGGGACGATAATCAGCGATGAACAGCGATGAACAGCGATAATCAGACATATGCTATAGCTGTGGTCACATTACACACGGGTAGCGCACGGCACGTGCAGTATTTAATGACAAAGATGTCTGTGGAATATCCTAAAGACGTCTGGTAAATGAATTATTAAAGGATTATCTGACGATGGACTGGGTACACTAAAAATTTCAAAAAATCTTATTTTCACCGTACGATGCCGCCAGCAACACTGGGATAAAAGATATGCCTGCAAGACACTCACGGGAGCCCTGCAGGACACTCACGAGAGCCTTGCAGGACACTCACGGGAGCCTTGCAGGACACTCACGGGAGCCTTGCATGACACTCACGGGAGCCTTGCAGGACACTCACGGGAGCCTTGCAGGACACTCACAGGAACCCTGCAGGACACTCACGAGAGCCTTGCAGGACACTCACGGGAGCCTTGCAGGACACTCACGGGAGCCTCGCAGGACACTCACAGGAGCCCTGCAGGACACTCACGAGAGCCTTGCAGGACACTCACGGGAGCCCTGCAGGACACTCACGGGAGCCTTGCAGGACACTCACGGGAGCCTTGCAGGACACTCACGGGAGCCTTGCAGGACACTCACGGGAGCCGTGCAGGACACAAAGATGTCTGTGGAATATCCTAAAGACGTCTGGTAAATGAATTATTAAAGGATTATCTGACGATGGACTGGGTACACTAAAAATTTCAAAAAATCTTAATTTAAAAAAAAGATATACCTGCAAGACACTCACGGGAGCCCTGCAGGACACTCACGGGAGCCTTGCAGGACACTCACGGGAGCCTTGCAGGACACTCACGGGAGCCTTGCAGGACACTCACAGGAGCCCTGCAGGACACTCACGGGAGCCTTGCAGGACACTCACGGGAGCCCTGCAGGACACTCACGGGAGCCTTGCAGGACACTCACGGGAGCCTGCCGTGTACTTTAAGATTATTTTGTTCAGAGCGCATAGTGGAAATGCCGGCAACTTTTATGTTGCAGCTAAAAGTTCCCGATGACCCCTTCAACGTCTTAAAACTGTCCAATTGTGGCTGATGATCTCCCGGTGCCCTCACAGCAATTTGAACTGCCGGCCGATTTGGAAAAAATACCCATCGGTCGGGCAACTAAGCTGAAATCGGCGCAAATGTGAGTTGGTATAAATGACTGACCAATGCATCGGTTATAATTAAATTATAATGTCATAATTTATTGGGGGAAATGATTGCTGAGACACTGGTCCTGATCTCATTAGGATACGCTATCGCATAGAGTTTTTATTTACGTTATAGGAACCACAAGGTCCAACCGATTATCAGACCGTACAGTTCTAATCTTAGATTTGAAGGGTAGTAGATCAAGAAAATAATAAAAGCTGGCATTTACTTTCCGCTGATCCCAGACAATGTCTGCTCATAGCGTTTGATAGTAACTGGCCAGCATTCGAACCGGGAATCCCTTGATCTCAAGCAGAATATTCTACCAAATCAGCTATTTCGGCCAGACTACATGAGATTGACATTTAAAGCCTTAAGGCAATAAGGAGCAATGTGAAATTGAATCTCGTATTAACTGGAAGCAAATGTAATCCCTTATTTTTTTCAGAAATATGGTTCCATGCATGAAGTAGTTTGGAATGTTGTCATGGAGATGGACACATCCCACTCAATGCGAGTTTGAGGAGGCAGATAAAAGTAGGTCAACTGTATTGTCAAATAGAACGCAGGCGTATTCTTAGCTTGTTTTTAGTCCCTAATGTGTTGAGCACTGTCCTTGGGAGCAGAATACTCTCAACTTTCAAACACGTATAAAATAAATATCACCAGCCCTTAAGCATTGATGGCCTGTTAAGAAAAAAAAGCAAACACGTTATTTCCAATTTGTTACATCTTTGCCAAGGCAATTGTTTTTGTCCCCACCAGGCTTGTCACGTGACCAGAAATTAGTTCTAAACTTCTAGTAGATTTGCCATTCAGAGTTGGAAAAGGTCACCGCTCTCATCATGATCTTAGCAACTTGTGTGTTTTGCTTGTCAACAGACTAAGTAGACTTGCTATGGAGTTGGACACAGTGAATGCAGTAGGGTGTGGATGTGAATGCAGTAGGGTGTGGATGTGAATGCAGTAGGGTGTGGATGTGAATGCAGTAGGGTGTGGATGTGAATGCAGTAGGGTGTGGATGTGAATGCAGTAGGGTGTGGATGTCTTTAGATAAATTTGCTTCCACGTCTTTATTGCACTCTTTTTTTGGTCATTAGGCCATATCAAATAATGCCTTTGTTTCGGATAACCGATCCTCCCTCAAACCCCGACCCTAAGCATGTCTTTTTTTATTTCTTTTCAAATAAAAAATTACATTCCTACCTTCCAACCATATTTTACAGGCATGTTACATGAAACAAGGGTACTGTTTTATTTGGTCTTATGCTGTGGAGTATGGATTGAATAATATTGAATTGCAGTAGGAAAATTGATCAGGCTTTCCCTGTAGTAGGACCTTATTAATAATGTTTCAGGGTGTAGTATTATGTTATCATTGAATGCAGTAGGGTCTGGTCAGTGCCTGGTAGATGTGTATTGGTGGGCAGTAGGGTCTGGTCAGTGCCTGGTAGATGAGTATTGGTGAGCAGGAGGGTCTGGTCATTGCTAAGTAGATGTGTATTGCTGAGCAGTAGGGTCTGGTCAGTGCCTGGTAGATGAGTATTGGTGAGCAGGAGGGTCTGGTCAGTGCCTGGTAGATGAGTATTGGTGAGCAGTAGGTCTGGTCAGTGCCTGGTAGATGAGTATTGGTGAGCAGGAGGGTCTGGTCAGTGCCTGGTCAGTGCCTGCTCAGCAGTATGGTCTGGTCAGTGTTTGATATATGAGTATTGCTTTGAAGATGAGTATATTTTTGTATTATGGCCTGGTCTGTATTTCTATGTGATAGGGACAGGTCATTATTACTATATGATAATGCCTAGTCAGTAGTGCTATATTGTAAGGTATGATAAATATTTCTGAATACTTGGGCATGGCCCGTTTTGTTGTGCAGTAAAACCCTTTGTCATGCAGTAGGGCTTTTGCCATGCAGTAGGGCTTTTGCCATGCAGTAGGGCTTTTGCCATGCAGTAGGGATTTTAAGGCTTTTGCCATGCAGTAAGGCTTTTGCCATGCAGTAAGGCTTTTGCCATGCAGTAGGGCTTTTGCCATGCAGTAGGGCTTTTGCCATGCAGTAGGGCTTGGTCAAAGTTCCTGTTTAGTACAGCCTGGTCAGTTTTTCTGTGAGGGCGTATATTGCCGTGTAGAAATGCCTAATGAGTTTTGCTGTAACATAAGGTCAATATTGCAATGTAGAATTGCCCAGTGGGTTTTACTGTGAGGTAGGGCCTGGTCAATAATGCTGTGTAGTAATGCTTAATGGGTTTTACTGTGTGGTAGGGTCTGGTCAATATTGCTGTGTAGTAATGCTTAATGGGTTTTACTGTGAGGTAGGGCCTGGTCAATATTGCTGTGTAGTAATGCTTAATGGGTTTTACTGTGAGGTAGGGCCTGGTCAATATTGCTGTGTAGTAATGCTTAATGGGTTTTACTATGAGGTAGGGCCTGGTCAATATTGCTGTGTAGTAATGCTTAATGGGTTTTACTATGAGGTAGGGTCTGGTCAATATTGCTGTGTAGTAATGCTTAATGGGTTTTACTGTGAAGTAGAGTCTGGTCAATATTGCTGTGTAGTAATGCTTAATGGGTTTTACTGTGAAGTAGAGTCTGGTCAATATTGCTGTGTAGTAATGCTTAATGGGTTTTAATGTGAGGTAGGGCCTGGTCAATATTGCTGTGTAGTAATGCTTAATGGGTTATACTGTGAAGTAGAGCCTGGTCAATATTGCTGTGTAGTAATGCTTAATGGGTTTTACTGTGAGGTAGGGCCTGGCGTTATTGCTGTGTAGTAATGCTTAATGGGTTTTACTTTGAGGTAGGGCCTGGTCATTATTGCTGTGTAGTAATGGGTTTTACTATGAGGTAGGGCCTGGTCATTATTGCTGTGCAGTAATGCCTAATGGGTTTTACTTTGAGGTAGGGCCTGGTCATTATTGCTGTGCAGTAATGCTTAATGGGTTTTACTGTGAGGTAGGGCCTGGTCAATATTGCTGTGTAGTAATGCTTAATGGGTATTACTGTGAAGTAGAGCCCGGTCAATATTGCTGTGTAGTAATGCTTAATGGGTTTTACTGTGAGGTAGGGCCTGGTCATTATTGCTGTGTAGTAATGGGTTTTACTATGAGGTAGGGTCTGGTCAATATTGCTGTGTAGTAATGCTTAATGGGTTTTACTGTGAAGTAGAGTCTGGTCAATATTGCTGTGTAGTAATGCTTAATGGGTTTTACTGTGAGGTAGGGCCTGGTCAATATTGCTGTGTAGTAATGCTTAATGGGTTTTACTGTGAAGTAGAGCCTGGTCAATATTGCTGTGTAGTAATGCTTAATGGGTTTTACTGTGAGGTAGGGCCTGGTCATTATTGCTGTGTAGTAATGCTTAATAGGTTTTACTTTGAGGTAGGGCCTGGTCAATATTGCTGTGTAGTAATGCTTAATGGGTTTTAATGTGAAGTAGAGTCTGGTCAATATTGCTGTGTAGTAATGCTTAATGGGTTTTACTTTGAGGTAGGGCCTGGTCATTATTGCTGTGTAGTAATGGGTTTTACTATGAGGTAGGGCCTGGTCATTATTGCTGTGTAGTAATGCTTAATGGGTTTTACTTTGAGGTAGAGCCTGGTCAATATTGCTGTGTAGTAATGCTTAATGGGTTTTACTGTGAGGTAGGGCCTGGTCATTATTGCTGTGCAGTAATGCCTAATGGGTTTTACTTTGAGGTAGGGCCTGGTCATTATTGCTGTGTAGTAATGCTTAATGGGTTTTACTTTGAGGTAGGGCCTGGTCATTATTGCTGTGTAGTAATGGGTTTTAATGTGAGGCAGGGCCTGGTCAATATTTCTGTGTAGTAATGCTTAATGAGTTTTACTGTGAGGTAGGGTCTGGTCAATATTGCTGTGTAGTAATGCTTAATGGGTTTTACTGTGAAGTAGGGCCTGGTCATTATTGCTGTGTTGTAATGCTTAATGGGTTTTACTGTGAGGTAGGGTCTGGTCAATATTGCTGTGTAGTAATGCCTAATGGGTTTTACTGTGAAGTAGAGTCTGGTCAATATTGCTGTGTAGTAATGCCTGATGGGTTTTACTGTGAAGTAGGGTCTGGTCAATATTGCTGTGTAGTAATGCTTAATGGGTTTTACTGTGAAGTAGAGTCTGGTCAATATTGCTGTGTAGTAATGCTTAATGGGTTTTACTGTGAGGTAGAGCCTGGTCAATATTGCTGTGTAGTAATGCTTAATGGGTATTACTGTGAAGTAGAGTCTGGTCAATATTGCTGTGTAGTAATGCTTAATGGGTTTTACTGTGAGGTAGGGCCTGGTCATTATTGCTGTGTAGTAATGCCTGATGGGTTTTACTGTGAAGTAGGGTCTGGTCAATATTGCTGTGTAGTAATGCTTAATGGGTTTTAATGTGAGGCAGGGCCTGGTCATTATTGCTGTGTTGTAATGCTTAATGGGTTTTACTGTGAGGTAGGGTCTGGTCAATATTGCTGTGTAGTAATGCTTAATGGGTTTTACTGTGAAGTAGAGTCTGGTCAATATTGCTGTGTAGTAATGCTTATTGGGTTTTACTGTGAAGTAGAGTCTGGTCAATATTGCTGTGTAGTAATGCTTAATGGGTTTTACTATGAGGCAATGCATTGTCAGTTTTGCGGATTGGTAGCTTCTGGTCAGATTTGATGAGTTGTGGGTCTGTATTGTTGTACAAATTGTCATTTTTCACTGGATCAAGGCCTTATACGGAGTTTTGGTATAGCATTGATAAATGGGCGATGTAGCATTTTATGAATATGGCATTCTGATCGAGCAGTTTAATGGAGAAGCTGTATTATTTGGGGTACTCCTTGGCGTGGGTGACATTGGATATAATGAAATATGCTAGGATTGTCAAATTACAACATTTCTCATACATAGTTCATTATTGGCCCATTTAGATATTAAATGTTAACTCTAGTCTTTTAGTGTTATGGCTAAAAATATTCTGCTTGTCTTTTAGTGTTATTGCTCAAATTATTTTTCTAGTCTTTTATTGTCATTGTTAAAAATATTTTGCTAGTCTTTTAGTGTTATTGCTAACAATGTTTTGCTAGTCTTTTAGTGTTATTGCTAACAATGTTTTGCTAGTCTTTTAGTGTTATTGCTAACAATGTTTTGCTAGTTTTTTAGTGTTATTGCTAAAATATTTATAAAGATGCACACGGGATGAGATCTCACTGATATTGTGATAGACGTCATAACAAAAATCCCAAAATAAAGAATGAATATTTTTAAAAAGTATATATTTTTTCACCAACAGGTGTTACAAATTAATGGTCCAATTAACTTGTAATTTGCAATGTTGCATCCATAATATCTGAAGAATTTACTCCGGAACCAAAAAGCTGGCAATGGAGGTTGTCCACACATACTTAACAAGGGTTAAATTAGAGGAAAATCAAACTGTATTGCCTTTCAACCCGTAGTCTTTCTCTTCGATGCAATTAAGTGTGCTAATTTAATCTGGAGGCAATGTTGGGGCCTGAATTGTGGGTGTTTCATTACCGGGAGAGATTACCTGATTGGTGTTGTAGACAGTCGATCCACAACTTGTTGCACTCAGCTATGTGATGGAATGAATGGAAATCGAATTAAGGTCCTCAAGTTATTTCGCTTTCTTCGTCTTATGATTCCATGTCTAGCTTGGCGGGGAGGATCAATATGAAACAATTTTGAAAGCTATTTTGGGTGTTGATATGTCACAAAGGAAGACTATAACAAAACTCATATTATTAAATGGTAATAATACTCAAGCGGTAAGATACTCACATACCCATCTTCTAAAATGATAATACTCATATTGTAGGATGATAATACTAACAATGTAAAACATGTCTTTTAAATCAAACTTCCATAAAATAGGATTCAAACTACGAATCCCTCGGTTCCAAGACAAGTGATCTACCAATTTGGCCAGACAAAATAACGCAGCAAGGCGTAAACATCATATATGTCACAAGCAAGACACACAAAATATTAGTCTGTTGTATAGACCTAATATGAGTACATTGCAAGGCGCAACAGAATAAATCTCTCTTGATCGATGGTTAAGGAACAAACTCAAGGTCGCGCTTTGATTTATTGCAAGGTTCAAGGATATGAACAAAGAAAAAAAGATAATATCTGTCACGTCTATGTCCTAATTATGATTTAAATATTAACGAGATTGAATACATTAATTCCTCTTAATTCTTGAGTCAGAAAGATGTTACTGATTTTCTTACTTAACGTTTTTTACTCTCTCCTATGTAAATAAATAAATTTAACTGTCCATCATGGATACAAATGTTTTACCAAAGTTAGAGGTTTTACGTGAATCTAGGCACTCGTGAAAGATGTTGTTCATCAATTCTTCGCCTTTTTATCCTCTTTTCAAGGAACCGAATTAATCATAGGATAATCATATGGACCTTATAAATCCGGTCAAATTAATTCAAACGCTAGTGCTTTTGTTATTTGACTAAAAGACTTCTTTCCAGGTAGCGTTATGTCCCTTTTTAAAATTTCGATCTATCAGAAATACGTCTTTAAAAAACCGATATATATATATATATATATATATATATATATATATATATATATATATATATATATATATATATATATATATATATATATATATATATATATATATATATATATATATATATATATACACACACACACATTGGCTTTCTTAAAGATATCCCAGCTGCTGAGAATAAGGTCATGTGATTGTCCTTGCACACGCATATACTTTCCCATGCATATACCCACATAGATATCGCACGCATTTACGCACAGAATCAATGGATTACGCAATAATCGCATAATAATTTGTGATGCATGTAGCCAAGCTTTGAAAGCACTAAAACCAAGAATGCCACAAGTTGTTCCAAAATTGCATCAAATCCTTCACGGACCTAAAGATAATGACTTCCACGGTGTTCACAGCATATTTTAATTTCATGTTTAAAGACTCCTTTCTTGTGATCTTTATTTGTCATCTCTTTACAATCATAGAAATTCTAGAAGCGGTCTCAGAACTGGTAACTGTGATATACACCGGTGACATAAGTCGATAGAAAGCCCTACATAATGGCTATCTTTGCGCTGTTTGTTCATCTGTCTTGGGCAGCAAGTCAACTCATACAGAGCACTGACCTTGGGTCTGCAAACCGACATGGGTCCTCCTGGCGGGAACTTTCACTGACCTCTTTTTGTCCCACGGCCCCGTAATTTGACGGGCGGCCGCAATAGACGGTGGGAGTAGGGACGTAAATTTGACGTAAGGAAAGCTCAGATTGGCGGCAAGGCCGTAAGCTGGGCGGGGGAGCGCTGACTGATGATTACCCAAATGAAATGGAGATGGAAGGTTCTGCTTATAACCTGGAACCCCATCCTTCACAGACAGACAGACAGACAGATACACACACACACACACACACACACACACACACACACATACACATTAATACCGTCTCTGGCTGTTGATAACACATGACTAAAGATCTGTATTCGCGATTGTCAACACCTCCACGAAAGAGACAAATATGCACTTAAATAATATTACTCACGGGGTGATACCACATACGAGTCTGTCTGTCTGTCTGTCTGTCTGTCTATATGTGTGTGTGTGTGTGTGTGTGTGTGTGTGTGAATGCCATGACTGAAGTGACAACCCATGTGATGATATATTGCTAACAAGAGTGGCCAGTGTTACAGGTCAAAAGACTAATAAACTGAGAAGGCAGTAATTATGTTGCCGAGCTCTCCTCAAGTCCCCACCTCTGCGTTGAAGCTCTTTCATGAGGTGTGAACGATAATTCTGCTTTATAGCACCCAGAGTTGACTCAGTGACACATAAATACAGCAGCCCCGTCCTTGAGTGAAGCCTCACTGACTTCTGCCGAGATCCGCATCAAATGCTGACCACTGGTCAAGAGTTGTTGATCTTATACAGGCGACCGCTCTCACATAAAGTCCCAGCATTCATTGCGCGTCCTTGACCTTTGTTCTACTTCTAGATTTTGCGATTAAGAATCACATATCCGTGTCTCCATGTCCTCATCTATAATCTGATAACAAAATGTCTGTCAGCAGATAATGAAGTAATCCCTCTTTTAAATATTTGTTGAACAAAGGAGCTATTTCCTGAAGCACTTTTAGATGTAGTTAGACATTAGTGAAAGAAGTGTAGCATTACAAGACATATTTATAAATATTGGAAGTATAAATAACCTTATAGATCCGTGAAAGACTAGTTATGATAAGGTAGGAATGTCTTACATTAAAGAACGATGATGTGACATCTAGGGTGACCATGTTAATGTTGTTTGTGGCCAAGCAAAGAATATATTTTATGACTTGAGACCAGAAAGGTCCTACATATTTGTGATGTATTTTAAAATGTTCAGGGTGCAATTCTGGTATATACTATAATAATAATTTTCTGACAAATGCAAATTGCCGATTAATACGTTTTTAACCTATACAAATAAACATAATGTTCTAACTCAGGAGGAACATTTAGATAAATGAAACAATGGGAACTCCAGCAGAGCTCAACATAAGGCTATTATTGTCAAGCAGATGGTTTTTGTTAGAAAGAGTGCAGCTGACCTGATGATCGCCATCACCAGCCATAGGGATATTTATCTGTTCTTAATGCCATCATTCTGAGGTTTGTGTAGAAGTAGTTGACCTTGACTTGGCTGCTTAAATTAATTGTAAAAGTGGGAATTAAGTACACTTATCAAAGTCTACCAAGGTCTATTGTTGAAGTTTGAGACCTCTAATTATCTTACTTGCTCACGATCTTGTATGGCCTATGTTCTGTAGATTTTGCTACTTATTATACTTACTAAAATATGGAGATTATCCAAAACCTTTAATCTTCATGGTATGGTGCTTGACGGACACAGATCTCTACTCTCAAAGTATTTTTTAGAAGTTAATTAGAAAAATTGAAATTATATTTGTAGATTCGTACATCTCATTATGATTCATACATTTCACAATTGACTAATTAAAATTCGGTTAAACATCTGCTCATTTTGTATGTAATTAAAACAATATACTTACTTATCTAATTCATGTTCTTAATCAATTCTAAGCGTTTACAGTGAAGAACATGTAAATAATATATTCTTATAGTGCTTGATATAATAGTACACCTCCTTGAGCGATGACTGACCTCAGATCAGAAATGTTGAGAAGGTCACGTGATCAGAATGCTCTTCCATTACGTTGGCCATTTTCAAAATTGGTCATAATCGCATATCACACTGTCCTGAGTGGCTTGAATATTAGAACGAGACTGCACCCAATATTGTGTTAAATGAAATAGAAGCAATTCATAGTTTGATCTTTATTAATATGAATATGCATAATTTGCAAATGAGCATTTTTATTTCAAATTATATTTTGTTAAGAAGCGTATATTAACTCTTATTTTTATCACTCTAAAAATAAACAAAGTGACATTATTTGACCTGGATTTCCAAAATGGTTACATTACAAGATGTACGAATGCTCTCTCCATAACACCCTCCTGTTGTGTCCTGTTGTATCCTGTTGTCTCCTGTTGTCTCCTGTTGTACCCTGTTGTCTCCTGTTGTGGGCCAGAAGGCAACAAAGTCATTAACCAAAGAGTACCAGTAGTGGTAAAGTTCATATGCCAACCAGCATCAAGCTGTGAATATGACATAATATATCTCAATGTACTTTGAGACATACTTTTTATGGCTACACTTTTAATGTATATAGATTGATGAATATTCACTGTAATATTAGTGCGTGAATAAAACTGTGATCTGTCAATACGGGATATAGAAGTACTTGAATGGTGTTAAAGGAGAGATGCCATACCAGTATAATCATATCCGTCTGAAGCGGTTTATGAAGGTTCCCATGTAGAGCTACCCAAACACACATTGGTATCTGAAGGGTATTGACATAGAAGCTCCGCTTAAAAATTTGTATAGCGCTGATATCAGATAATCTGTTCATAGCGCTTCATTCAAAACGTGAATTTTGAATAAGTGGGTTTTCAGCTTGCAAGAGATTCACTGATGTACATATACAGTGTGCAATTTGAAAGCTATATCTGTATGTGATGATAATTATGTTTATAAAAGTTTGTCCCTTTAATTGCTTAGTAGTAAACGGAACGGTAAGTACATACATTCTTAAACCTGCAGATAAAATAATATAAGGAAAATAAAAGAAAGTTTACACCAATTGTCATACACATCGTCCATTATGGAATTTCCAAGCATGTAGTTCTGTGGATAATAAACAGAAAATGGTCAAATCATAAAATGAACGAATACTTGTGATCGATGTTTTATCAAATTATTCCAATGCAGATTTAGAATAATTCGTGTCAGCTTCATATCTGCTTGTCAGGAATAAACTCTTCACTGAGGCCCAACTATACGTGTCCTTATAATTTGAGGAGGAATGGCGACCATTGAGATATGTCTGTGGATACTGATGTAGGGCTGTGCTTTGTTCAAGAACATTTCTGTGGACAGAACCAAGCGGAGTGTGTATTCATTAGTGAGATGGACTGGGAAATATGAAATATGGCCGGCGCATTGCCTGATGGCTATAACAACATAGACCAACATAGGCATGTATACCGGCCATTTTTGCATGATTCACTTCCAATCAAATGGAAAATCACAAACCGCCATTAAAGATTTACTATGGGGCTTACCATTTGGAGCATCCCTGGATTTTACTAGTGTGCCCTCCATTTGCTCTCGGGGTTAAAGTCACTTGGAAGCATATTGCAATAAGGGGGGTTCCTAAAGATGTAGTGACAATTAAGGTATGAATATGCTGCCAGCAATAAACAATACTCATGGTACACTTCAGAGTAGGAAATGATGCAGTGACTTCATCTTGGTTTGTAATGAGAGTCTAGATATAGCCATCAAATATATGGCTGATAGGCATACTTAAAACCAGTATGGATAATTGGAAAATATAATTGATATACAGGAGGCTTAAAATAGAATCAAGGTTCCCATGACGTGATATTCCATTAAGAAGAAATATCAAATTTTGAAGAGATAGTCTTTGGTATGGAATCAGCGTGGGAGATGAAAAGGTTGAATAGGTAGAAGCGCAAATGCATACACATGTACACAAAAATATTATGTTAGCGGCATTTGTGACAATCATTTGTGACAGTTGTAGCCAAGCTGTGAAAGGACTAAAGGTAATGATGGCTGAAAATAGGTCGATAAATGTTTCAAATGGGTAAAACAATGGAATTAAATTCTTGTTTGGTTGGCAAATGAATTACCATATGCCTTATCTCAAGGTTTTGGCAATGGTTAAAATTTGTGATTAATTTAAGAAAACATTTTAAAAATATGGTATCTTGGAATTGACAAATATAAATTGTTGGAGGACACGTCCTTTTTCTAAATATACATTTTTGATTGTTGCATCATCCCATAGATAACCAAGGTAATGTGATTCATAATGCAGCCTATGTCAACCTGCTTGTACTACCTTCAATATTGTCTTGCTGTTCATTAAGCAATTACATTGTTATTGATTTTCTTCTACATCATTACATCATAGAAAGTGTAGCGTCAGAATTGGTTTCGCAAATACTCTAGTAATTACAGACCAAGTCTCGTGTCAGCATGAGATCTTAACGAGATCTGACTGATCGTCACTTTTGCAATAACTAATTACTATTAGATTTTATTTGGATTAGTCTGGGCCTTTTCTGCTGAAATGAAAGCAATGGCCGCAGTGGGGATATTTAAGTAGAGATTTTATATTCATCTGTAAATTTCGTATGCGAATTGAAATAAAGTTCCTTTAATTGGTTATTTATCACGATATCAAAACTTTTTCAGACTTTAGTTTGAAGAATTGGTCTCTCCAAAACATTTGACTAAAAATATATCAAAATGAGAATGAAAATATAAAATAGCTAACTTCTGATTTTTTATATAAATAGACATTTATTTTCTGTCATATACATATATAATATCCAGTTAACGATTTAACACGTGTATACTCTGTATCACAATACCAATGAGTAATTTTGTTCTAATTATAATAATATATCACTGTATTTATATTTAAATAATATCTCAGAATTTAACATATTAGTATCCTGACAATAAGATCGTTCTTGATCTAGCAAAAAATTAAATAAATATGTGTATACATATATAATATTTGGCATCACGCCAGGACGCTGACATTGCCCACTTAGCTATAATATTATTTGTAACATTATCCAAGCTGAGAGGAACAGATAACAGAAAAGCACTATGCCATTGTGCTTGGGATATATGCTTTAAATCTTTACTTTAAAAAGCACCAGGTAAAAACCATTTACAGAAATAAAAAAACAGATATGTTTTATTTAGGATTACAGGGAACACCGGAACCGGAAGTGGTAGGATTTGGTCCACAGGCTCCTCTTTCCTTGAGAATATTGGACAGGCTAAATGCAGCACACATTAGTGTCTGCGTGGTGTGGTCAGGCACCTAGTAACACATAGATTCAAGATAAGATAGGATAAGATCAAGACAACATGAGATAAGTTTTGCGTCACTTTCAACATTATTTTAGTTATATCATGAAGAGAACTATTTGCAGCATATATAGTGCTGCCTCACTAAATTTTCAGGTCCAGGTCTTTGACATGATAACCCACCCAGTCACAGGTTTACAAGGATAGCGGGTTAACCAGTTAAGCGTGGGCCTCAGAGCTCAAGTTGTACAAAAAAATTCAGTGCCTACAAGGCCGGGAATCGAACCCACGACCTTTGGAGTACCACTGAGGAACCAATGCTTATAATTATAAGCTTGTGCTCTAGTCAACTACGCCGCGGTCATCAAATAAGAACATATATACATACATCTAACGCTCAGATATACAATGTCTTGGAGATCTTAAGAGTTATGAATAAGTGGCTTAAAGGTTCGAGGTTTAGTTCAATTCCTTTTTGATGTATAAATGAGAATGTAGAAGATATTCATACCTGTAGCCTGGCCGACACGCCTGCGGTCTGGCTCCGCCCTCCAATGATGGAGTTCCTGGGTTGGGTCAGCCGCAAACTGTTGTGGCGACGTACTCGAAGCTCGGTTCCAATGTCTAAGAGATCTAAAATTATATATGTATATATATATATATATATATATATCTTATATGAATATATTTATTCATTCATATTTGTTCACTTTGATATACACGTAACATACATAAAGCAATCTATCCTAAATGAATTAGCAAACCTAGGAATTGGCAATCAAATATTTATCATAAAATAATCTAAACGAGGTCACTATCAGAAGAGATTTATTCTCCTGTCTTTCAAGACTAGCATTAGTCTGGAAAATATCTTTGATTAAAGATCTTGATTAAAGAAATAAAGGTTTGCTGTTTTTACATCTTATTTGATTAATTCACAAGGAGCAATTATGACATACAATTAAAGTTCCTATGGATGTGCCATCTTACCTGTAGGTTCTGACGGCGAACATCCGGGGCTTGGTGACCTTGAGAAAGCTGTGAGGTCACTCTCAAGAAGCATGTGTACCTTAGGCAGTTTGCGCATGTTCCGGGACAAGAGGTAGCATTTCATTTGCTCCTCGACTCCTTTAACTGTTATTTTGCCTCGTGATTTGAATGTGAATTGTTCATCCTGGCATTCTGGAGTTTGCAGTAGCCTACAACATAAACCGATGTTTCTTAGGCAAATACAATAAATACGCAATGTATGGAAGCAATGAAGAGTATATACCATTTCGGTATACCTTATTTATGGCACACATAAAGAGCTACTCTATTTCGGTTTCTTAAACACCAATAAACTATAGAGTTCTCAGTCATTTAATTTTTATTTTTGATAACTTACAACCGAAGATTTTATAAGGCTAATTTCACACACTGTGATGGTTTGAATATCATTCTATACAAGAAATATAGATTATTTTTATGGTACCTCTGGAGCAAATAGTTAATCAATCTGGCGAAAACGATATGCATAACAATTCCTGAGTAAATATTTCCATAGGAGCTAATTGATTTCTCGTTTTCTTTTGAATGATAACATCTGGAAGAAGGTAAGAAGAAGGTAAAATACAGAATAAACTAATTCCAAGTTTCAGAAATCAGGACTTGTCGTACACGGAACATGAGACGCCTTTCAAGAGGTCTCCTGACGATAGGGCGGTTAAAGCAGACGACATGTTCAGCGTCTCATCTTCCTACCCGTACAGCCTGTCCCCATTATCGCTCTGCGCGAGAACGTGACCAATTTCCCAGTGGAACAGGTCACAGTAAGCCAATACTGACCCAATCTGCTACACTTGTCACAAACACTCTCACTCAGCTAACCTGTGACCACAGGTCAAGCCCTAACTTAAAGTCATCTTTTTGCACAAGTTAAGGTGTAAACTAAAATCCAAATAGATGAAATGCGGTACTTTTGAGTGCACGGATAACTTTAAATATTAAGATCTCGTAAACATTTATGGGCCTAACTCAATTGGCATTACTGATGGCACTGGAGGAACGTCTTGCATGTTTTATAGGAAAGGCCGAGAAAGGCTGAATGTCCAAACTGCTATTTTCGCTATAACTAATTGATATCTAATAGGTTATTTAGGAGTAAAGCTTAATTTATGGACACTGTCATTGAGATGGTCATATGAGTTTCACTGACATGTGACATACGTATAGAGATTTGATATATTTATGTATCCTGACCTCAAGTAACCTGATATTAGCATGCAACATAGGAACTTTAGATAGGATAATTTGTGAATTAAAATTGAGGTCAGAGAGGTCAGTATTCCAATGACACTCTCATGTGTAGAAAATGTTTCTTTTATGGCCATAAAATGAAAGATTGTCCTGAAAATCAGAGTCAAGGTTACTAGGTACTTGGCCAAGAAGAGAGTGCCGATCTCTATGTCACGGAGGTAGTGTCATACTCAAAGTTATGCTCTACTCCAGATAATGGTAATGACTGTGTGTCTATTAACAGTGGTCAGGTACAGTGTGAAGCACCCAAAGATATTCTTAATATAACTGATTGTAATATTGATGATATGTTAGATGATTGCAATTTTGATGATATGTTACAACAACAATCTGATGAAGATGAAGAGAATATTGTAACAGCACAAGTCACTGGTATTGCACCCTCAACCAGTGCAGCTGATGAAGTAAATTTAAACTCAACAATGTATAATAACCATGAAAGTTTATCTGTAAATCATGACCAAAGAAACATATCAGATTGTGATGATCCTTTGATAAATGATCTTAAACAAAGTAGAATGAAATATGGAAAAAACCTTGTAATGGCTCATGTAAATGTTAATGGGCTGGGTGAAAAAAGGGATTATTTTAAAGAAATATTATTGAATGGTTATGTTGATATATTATGTACAACTGAGACTAAGCTAAGCAAAAACAAATATGTAGACAAGGAATTTTATGTTGATGGTTTTAAAAGCTACAGAAAAGACAGAACATCAAGATCCGGTGGTTTGCATGTATGGGTAAGATCAGACATACCACACGATCGTGAAAAACATATGGAATTCTCACATAAAGATCACATTGAATGTATGGTTTTAAGTGTAACAGTACGCAAAGAAAAATGGTTGTTGATTTTAGTATATAAAAATCCTTCAGTATCTAATAGAGTATTTTTAGACTTAATATCTGAATTTTATGATACATATATAGGTTCATATAAAGAGATTATCATGTTGGGTGACATAAATATTGATATGCAAATTGATGACAATGTAATGACTCAAGATATATGTCATGTTTATGGTATTAAGAATATAATAACAGAACCAACATGTTTCAAATCAGAAAGAGGTACACTAATTGACCCTATTATTGTTAAGAATGCTGCAAGATTTCATAAGCCAATAAACACCACATGTGGTTACAGTGATTGGCACAATATGGTTTGTTGTATAACTAAAATATGTGTGCCCCCTAAAAAGCCAAGAAAAATACAATATAGATCATATAAGAATTTTAACCAGGATGATTTTATGAAAGATGTATCAAATATTCCATTTAATGTGTGTGATGTATTTGATGATGTGAATGACAAATACTGGTGTATGACAATGTTATATAAAGATGTGATAGATGAGCATGCTCCAGTAAAACACAGATTTTTGAAATCTCAACAAATCCCATATATGAATTCAGAACTAAGAAAACAAATGTATAAGCGTAACATGTGGAAAAACAAGCATTTAGGAAATAGGAAAAACAATTTCTTACGCTTCAAATATATCATTGAGAGAAATAAAACTGTAAGTATGAGACGAAATGCAATTAAGAAACACCTATTGGGTGGCTGTACAAACATGAAACGCCCTGGAGATTTTTGGAGAAGTGTTGGACCTTTTGTGAGTGAAAAGGCAAAAAAGCAGGATAATGTAATTCTAAATGAGGATAGTAAGATTGTTACAAACACCAAAGATGTGTGTGATATTTTTAATGCATTCTTCAACACGGTGGCTGACTCAATTGGAGAGCCAGATGAAATATGTATGACAGAAAATGATTTTTTAGAAAAGGTATTTGAAAGACATAGTAATCACCCAAGTGTATTGGCAATTGGTAGAGACAAAACAGTAGATGATAATTTTAGTTTTACACATGTTGATAGAGAGACTGTTTATAAATATCTCATGAATGTGAATGTTAACAAACCAAGTGGTCATGATAGCATACCCCCCAAATTAGTAAAAATGTGCAGTGAAGATTTATGTGATGTTTTTATGGAAGTGATAAATGAAAGTTTTGACACAAACACTTTTCCTGATGATATGAAATGGGCAGAAATTTCACCCATACATAAGAAGCTAAGTAACATGTTAAAGAACAA
The DNA here is from genome assembly GCA_949316495.1 of Amphiduros pacificus. NCBI lineage: Eukaryota > Metazoa > Annelida > Polychaeta > Phyllodocida > Hesionidae > Amphiduros > Amphiduros pacificus. The sequence continues at coordinate 42,248,151 of OX439008.1, read as the reverse complement.
CTTCAGACCTGTCAGCATATTAGCAGTATTAGCAAAGATTCATGAATCAATTATTGCAGATCAACTGAAAGTTTATTTTGAACAAATATTTAATCAGTATCTTTGTGCCTACAGAAAAAGATATGGATGTGAGCATGTGCTTGTCAAATTGGTAGAATCATGGAAAAATGCTTTAGATAATAAAGAATGTGTTGGTATATTATTAATGGATTTGTCAAAAGCCTTTGACTGTATCCCACATGGATTATTAATCTGCAAGCTTAAGGCATATGGACTAAGCAATGATGCTTGTACATTTATTGCTAGTTATTTAACAGGAAGATATCAAAGAGTGAAAATTGATAGTGAACGGAGTGACTGGGTGAATTTAAAGAAAGGTGTTCCCCAAGGATCTTGCTTAGGTCCTCTGCTTTTTAATATCTTTATGAATGATTTGTTTTTATTTATTGAAAAATGTTTTCTGGTAAACTATGCTGATGATAATAGGATGAGCAAGACTGCAAAAACTTTTGATGTGATTATGGATGCTTTACGATTAGATGCCAAAAATGCTATTCATTGGTTCACCATAAATTTTATGCAAGCAAACCCTGAGAAATTTCAAGTTATGTTTATGAAGACCCTGACAAGTAAAGAAATTATACCAGAATATCTTGAGATTGATGATGTGAAGTTACCAAATCAGAGTAGTGCTAAGCTATTAGGTATGACAATAGATTCTCAACTAAGGTTTGACAACCATGTAGATAATCTGTGCATAAAAGCTGCAAGACAATTAAATGTGATGTTCAGGTTTAAAAACATTTTTACTGAAAAAGAAAAAAGAATGATATACAATGCATTTATTTGAGCTAATTTTAGTTATTGTCCAATAATATGGCACTTCTGTAGTAATACTCATATGAGAAAGATGGAAAGAATACAGAAAAGAGCATTAAGATTTTTGTATAATGATAAGACCAGTGATTATGATTCACTTTTAGAAAAGGCTAATTTGGACACACTACATGTAAGACGTATAAAAGCTATAGCAACTGAAGTTTTTAAATGTGTTAACAATCTTAACCCATCTTTTATGAAAGAATTGTTTGAGGTAAAGAAAAATGTATTTGGTATACGAGATGATAATAAGCTGATACAGAAAAAGATAAACACAGTTACATATGGTAATAACAGCTTTACATATTATGGTACTCATGTATGGAATTTATTGCCTGCAGATGTAAAAAGTGCTGTAGATCTAAATAATTTTAAATTCATGCTGCAAACTTGGGATGGACCTGAAAGATGTCAATGCAGCCTATGTAATGTAAATCTAATGTGATTTTATTGTTATAATGAACTGTTATAATTTTGTTTTATTTGTTATTCTATCGACCAATAGCTTTTAGCTAATGTTGTGTAATTTATAATTTATGTCGATGCAAAATAAATATTTATCTTATCTTATCTTATCTTATCTTATCTTAAAATAAGACATACTCCGAGGTGTCAGGTTGATGTCAGACATGAGACTTACAGAGAGATCCGTGTAAGAAATGAGACTTACTGATAGGTACTGTCAGAGAGGTTGATGGCAATAATAAGACTTACTGATAGGTGCTATCAGAGAGGTTCATGCCAATAATAAGACTTACTGATAGGTGCTATCAGAGAGGTTGATGCCAATAATAAGACTTACTGATAGGTGCTATCAGAGAGATTGATGCCAATAATAAGACTTATTGATAGGTACTATCAGAGAGATTGATGCCAATAATAAGACTAACTGATAGGTACTATCAGAAAGGTTGATGCCAATAATAAGACTTACTGATAGGTACTATCAGAGGGGTTGATGCCAATAATAAAACTTACTGATAGGTACTATCAGAGGGGTTGATGCCAATAATAAGACTTACTGATAGGTACTATCAGAGGGGTTGATGCCAATAATAAGACTTACTGATAGGTGCTATCAGAGAGATTGATGCCAATAATAAGACTTACTGATAGGTGCTATCAGAGGGGTTGATGCCAATAATAAGACTTACTGATCGGTACTATCATAGGGGTTGATGCCAATAATAAGACTTACTGATAGGTACTATCAGAGAGATTGATGCCAATAATAAGACTTACTGATAGGTGCTATCAGAGAGGTTGATGCCAATAAAAAGACTTACTGATAGGTGCTATCAGAGAGGTTGATGGCAATAATAAGACTTACTGATAGGTGCTATCAGAGAGGGTGACGCCAATAATAAGACTTACTGATAGGTGCTATCAAAGAGGTTGATGCCTTACTGATAGGTGCTATCAGAGAGGTTGATGCCAATAATAAGACTTACTGATAGGTGCTATCAGAGAGGTTCATGCCAATAATAAGACTTACTGATAGGTGCTATCAGAGAGGTTGATGCCAATAATAAGACTTACTTATAGGTGCTATAAGAGAGGTTGATGCCAATAATAAGAATTACTGATACGTGCTGTAAGAGAGGTTGATGCCAATAATAAGACTTACTGATAGGTGCTATCAGAGAGATCGATGCCAATAAGAAGACTTACTGATAGGTGCTATCAGAGAGGTTGATGCCAATAATAAGACCTACTTATAGGTGCTATCAGAGAGGGTGACGCCAATAATAAGATTTACTGATAGGTGCTATCAGAGAGGTTGATGGCAATAATAAGACTTACTGATAGGTGCTATCAGAGAGGGTGACGCCAATAATAAGACTTACTGATAGGTGCTATCAAAGAGGTTGATGCCTTACTGATAGGTGCTATCAGAGAGGTTGATGCCAATAATAAGACTTACTGATAGGTGCACTATCAGAGAGGTTGATGCCAATAATAAGACTTACTGATAGGTGCTATCAGAGAGGTTGATGCCAATAATAAGACTTACTGATAGGTGCTATCAGAGAGGTTGATGCCAATAATAAGACTTACTGATAGGTGCTATCAGAGAGGTTGATGCCAATTATAAGACTTATTGATAGGTACTATCAGAGAGATTGATGCCAATAATAAGACTTACTGATAGGTGCTATAAGAGAGGTTGATGCAAATAATAAGACTTACTGATAGGTGCTATAAGAGAGGTTGATGCCAATAATAAAACTTACTGATAGGTGCTATCAGAGAGGTTGATGCCAATAATAAGACCTACTTATAGGTACTATCAGAGAGGTTGATGCCAATAATAAGACTTACTTATAGGTACTATCAGAGAGGTTGATGGCAATAATAAGACTTACTGATAGGTGCTATCAGAGAGGGTGACGCCAATAATAAGACTTACTGATAGGTACTATCAGAGGGGTTGATGCCAATAATAAGACTTACTGATAGGTGCTATCAGAGGGGTTGATGCCAATAATAAGACTTACTGATAGGTGCTATCAGAGAGATTGATGCCAATAATAAGACTTACTGATAGGTGCTATCAGAGGGGTTGATGCCAATAATAAGACTTACTGATAGGTGCTATCAGAGGGGTTGATGCCAATAATAAGACTTACTGATCGGTACTATCATAGGGGTTGATGCCAATAATAAGACTTACTGATAGGTACTATCAGAGAGATTGATGCCAATAATAAGACTTACTGATAGGTGCTATCAGAGAGGTTGATGCCAATAAAAAGACTTACTGATAGGTGCTATCAGAGAGGTTGATGGCAATAATAAGACTTACTGATAGGTGCTATCAGAGAGGGTGACGCCAATAATAAGACTTACTGATAGGTGCTATCAAAGAGGTTGATGCCTTACTGATAGGTGCTATCAGAGAGGTTGATGCCAATAATAAGACTTACTGATAGGTGCTATCAGAGAGGTTCATGCCAATAATAAGACTTACTGATAGGTGCTATCAGAGAGGTTGATGCCAATAATAAGACTTACTTATAGGTGCTATAAGAGAGGTTGATGCCAATAATAAGAATTACTGATACGTGCTGTAAGAGAGGTTGATGCCAATAATAAGACTTACTGATAGGTGCTATCAGAGAGATCGATGCCAATAAGAAGACTTACTGATAGGTGCTATCAGAGAGGTTGATGCCAATAAGAAGACTTACTGATAGGTGCTATCAGAGAGGTTGATGCCAATAATAAGATTTACTGATAGGTGCTATCAGAGAGGTTGATGCCAATAATAAGATTTACTGATAGGTGCTATCAGAGAGGTTGATGCAAATAATAAGACTTACTGATAGGTGCTATCAGAGAGGTTGATGCCAATAATAAGACTTACTGATAGGTGCACTATCAGAGAGGTTGATGCCAATAATAAGACTTACTGATAGGTGCTATCAGAGAGGTTCATGCCAATAATAAGACTTACTGATAGGTGCTATCAGAGAGGTTGATGCCAATAATAAGACTTACTGATAGGTGCTATCAGAGAGGTTGATGCCAATAATAAGACTTACTGATAGGTACTGTCAGAGAGGTTGATGCCAATAATAAGACTTACTGATAGGTACTATAAGAGGGGTTGATGCCAATAATAAGACTTACTGATAGGTACTATAAGAGAGGTTGATGCCAATAATAAGACTTACTGATAGGTGAGATGGTTGATGCCAATAATAAGACTTACTGATAGGTGCTATCAGAGAGGTTGATGTCAATAATAAGACTTACTGATAGGTACTGTCAGAGAGGTTGATGCCAATAATAAGACTTACTGATAGGTGCTATCAGAGAGGTTGATGCCAATAATAAGACTTACTGATAGGTGCGATCAGAGAGGTTGATGCCAATAATAAGACTTACTGATAGGTACTGTCAGAGAGGTTGATGCCAATAGTAAGACTTACTGATAGGTACTATCAGAGAGGTTGATGCCAATAATAAGACTTACTGATAGGTACTATCAGAGAGGTTGATGCCAATAATAAGACTTACTGATAGGTACTATCAGAGAGGTTGATGCCAATAATAAGACTTATTGATAGGTACTATCAGAGAGGTTGATGCCAATAATAAGACTTACTGATAGGTGCTATCAGAGAGGTTGATGCCAATAAAAAGACTTACTGATAGGTGCTATCAGAGAGGTTGATGCCAATAATAAGACTAATTGATAGGTGCTATCAGAGAGGTTGATACCAATAATAAAACTTACTGATAGGTACTATCAGAGAGGTTGATGTTGTCAGAGACTCCTGTACTTTCCATTCTGCTGGCGATGCACACCGTACTACCGAACACGGCGTAGTGTGGTAGAGTCTGGCCCACCACTCCCGCCACCACGTCCCCAGAGTGAATCCCGATCGTCACCTGTAATATATCTGACTTATGTAACCTTCTCTTTGCATTAAAACAAAACTAATTAACATAAAGAATACACAGAATAGTAATGACTAACGTAAATAAAATGGAGCACCATTCAACAACTACTTTAAAATGTTTTAATTTATGCAGAATGTGTAACATAATACTTATGTAGATATATCAATTGTGCCTGATTACTCTATATTTGACCAAGGTGTCTAGTTTCACAGCGCTTCAACTCAAAATGTGTGTCTTTAGATTCAACTGTAAATATATGTTTCGCATGTAATTTTTTTTTTCAAAATGACTAATGTAAATGTATATGGATAAAATGTGAAAAACTATATTAAAGATAACAATGAACTAATCATGAAAATATGATCTGAATCCTAATTGCTACCGGTAAGGGAGGATGTCTAATAATGGATTTTGATTCCACAATATGAATTATATTGATATAGTACACCAATGCTGATAATATAATTAATAAAATGATATAGATGATGAATTAATCACCACCTGCAGATCTGATTGCTTGGTTACCTTGTTTTACCGACAGATCTGATTGCATGGCTACCTTGTTTTACCGACAGATCTGATTGCATGGTTACCTTGTTTTACCGACAGATCTGATTGCATGGTTACCTTGTTTTACAGACAGATCTGATTTCATGGTTACCTTGTTTTACAGACAGATCTGATTGCATGGTTACCTTGTTTTTACCGACAGATCTGATTGCTTGGTTACCTTGTTTTACCGACAGATCTGATTGCATGGTTACCTTGTTTTTACCGACAGATCTGATTGCTTGGTTACCTTGTTTTACCGACAGATCTGATTGCATGGTTACCTTGTTTTACCGACAGATCTGATTGCATGGTTACCTTGTTCTACCGACAGATCTGGTTGCTTGGTAACCTTGTTTTTACCGACAGATCTGATTGCTTGGTTACCTTGTTTTACCGACAGATCTCATTGCATGGTTACCTTGTTTTACCGACAGATCTCATTGCATGGTTACCTTGTTTTTACCGACAGATCTGATTGCTTGGTTACCTTGTTTTACCGACAGATCTGATTGCTTGGTTACCTTGTTTTACCGACAGATCTGATTGCTTGGTTACCTTGTTTTACCGACAGATCTGATTGCTTGGTTACCTTGTTTTTACCGACAGATCTGATTGCTTGGTTACCTTGTTTTTACCGACAGATCTGATTGCTTGGTTACCTTGTTTTTACCAACAGATCTGATTGCTTGGTTACCTTGTTTTTACCGACAGATCTGATTGCTTGTCTAAACTTGCAGATCACTCTAATTTGTACTTTGAAAATTATCACAGCTCCAATAAATGGCTCACATTTTATTTAACTAACTAAAAATCAAGTATGTCACACAGAGTAGCTAAATAGAGTATATACCTGGACTTTGAAAACCTCGTCATCCACGGTGATTTCTCGGACTATGTCCAGCATATCCAAAGCTACCAGAGCAATATTCTTGGCATGAACGGTGCTCTTCTCGGGCAGACCACTAGCCAGCATGTACTTATCCCCCACAGTCTCCACCTGGGTTAAATAAAGCACCAGTCAACAGGAATACATGAATCATTGCTGGGCCAGCATCAGCAGTGAACAGGAATACATGAATCATTGCTTTGCCAGCATCAGCAGTGAACATGAATACATGAATCATTGCTTTGCCAGCATCAGCAGTGAACATGAATACATGAATCATTGCTGTGCCAGCATCAGCAGTCGACATGAATACATGAATCATTGCTGTGCCAGTATCAGCAGTAAACATGAATACATGAATCATTGCTGTGCCAGCATCAGCAGTGAACATGAATATATGAATCATTGCTTTGCCAACATACAGTCTCAACTTACTCTGCTGCATTTTGTGAAACATTTATAAGCTTAATAAATATGTTTGATGTTTTATATTTTTATCCATAAATATAATAGAGTAGAGTAAAGTAGTGCTCACTTTGTACACATTGTATATTCTGGGGTCAGCCAGAGCGTCAAACTTGGTATAGATTTCATTGAGAAGACTGACAACCTTCATAGGGGGGTTATTAGTGCAGAATGTGTTAAAGTCACATATGCCACTAAAGAGAATTGAGACAGAGTCATATTTGACTGCCTCTACCGGTCTATTCATTCTCAGCTTGTTAGCCACGGTGGCTGGCAGGATGGAATACAATAGTTTATCAGTAAGCTGTTTCTCAATCTCAAGTTCTCTGTAGGTTTGCTGGAGTTTGTCATTCATAATTTCAAGTTTCTGTGTAAGTTCATACTCCGCTCTGAACTGCTCACTTAACAACACAAGATCCCTCGTGGAATCATGAATCGGAATGTCAGACAAATACAGACCTCTTTCCATTAGATCTTCTAAGTTTCCCACACTGGGAGAACAGAGAAATACTAGCCTCTCACTCTCTGGCAAATACAGCATTTGGCCTTTGAGACACATCCGCTTCCGGTGCGTGATATCACCGTCTTCCATCATTGAGGGAACTGTGAGTTTCAAATTAAAAGGTTGGAACGCTGCTTGGGCATTGCCTACCGACCTTCGCGGAGAAAGTCGGATTCGATCTCTGGCGCGGACCACAAAGACAGCATTAGTATGGGAAATGATATTGTCAAATGTGAGATCTATCTGGGGTCTGACACACTGGAATATGTCTTTAAAGGTATAGGCAGGATCCTCGACTTCTTTGATGATCCTAGCGACTGTTTGTCCCGCCTGTACAATGCGCATGTCCCTGTTGAGCATTATATGGAAGGGGAAAGCTTTACAGAAAGTAGAAGGGCTTATACGTGGCTCATAACTGAGTAACTCAATCTCGTCATCGCTATCACTGCAGTCCTCCTCGTGAGCAGCTGAGTCAAGCTTCTGCTCAGTGATCAGAAATTGAACATGATCATCCTGAGTACTCATCACTGTGACTATCACCTCTTTATTGTGTAGTTTCCGGGCAACAGTTCTGACCAGCCCTATCACAACATGCTCCAGTCCTTTCCTCTCAGAGTAATAGTGGAGAACCAGATTATCATCCGGAGTCTCCGATACCCGGAATGATGGAGCCCGCATGGCCGGATAGATGGTTGCAAGATGATCATGGAGAGCATCCAGGTTCTGGAGAAAATCCTTCAGAGTTCCTCCAAGAACTCTTATTATCTTGTCATATCCAGACTCCTGACAAAAGTCAAAAAACATTTCTCCAAACATCTCCCATATTTCATTTTCAGAGCATCCGGTGACCTCGGAGGCAGCCTCCACAATGTTGTAGGTCATGTTGTCGTCATATAGCATTCTAACAATGAAGGGAGATGCTGTTTTTGCTTCCGATAAGTTCCTATTTAAAATGAAAGCAAACCGAATCAGTGACAAACTATATATAGGTAACCATAACTGCATGTTGCATATATAATTTATTTTCATTTATTATCGTTACAAGCGAAGTCTATATATATTTATAAGCTTGCTGTTCTTACTTGACATCTTCCCAGACATTTTCACCAAATCTTCTCACTATGGTCAGTTCCAAGGCATGATTCACAAATCCATACTGCAAATACAGAAAATATCGATATATAAGAATGTGTCACTTGGGATATATATTTTACCTTGAGTGTCATTGATATAATTAGCTATGCTTGTGTTATGGCACATGTATGGTACATATATAGAGAGAACATTTCAAACCCTATGAATGTACAGTTTATCCTTCATTGTATACCGGTCCAGTATTGGACATTATGATCAAGGTAATACACGAGGATTGGAAATATAACACACCAAGACAGCCTTAAAGGAAATTGCCTCTAGGTTTTGTTCCACGGTGGCGTTCTTTGTGAACCACAAGGCTCTGGTTCCAAGGTTAAAACACATTAGGAATCACATATTTGCTTTATAACCACCTTCAGACCCAATTTCTGTTGTCAGCAATTTCAAATTTTGTTGTGGAGTTCACCAAGAATTGTCACCCCTTCTTCCTGATTAGTGCAATCTATATCAATAGGGGGCCGGACATTACTAGTAACCCGGGAAATAGGTTCAATTTCCTCACGTCGACATGAACAAGTTATTACATCACTGGAATCATAGAAATGGTTATGATGCTCTAAACTAATTATTGTGTTTTGTTTATACATAGGAATACGTTGCCATCAATAAAACGGGACACCATGTATCCGTAAACACACACACATACACACAAACACAAACACACACACACACACACACACACACACACACATATATATATATGTACTCACATGTAACAATTGTCAAATTTGTCAAATACATATTATATATGTGTGTGTGTATGGGTCATGTACAAAATATACAAGAAACAAAACCACAGGAACTGTGTTGAGATGTCTGAGACGTTATAGGCCACAGGCCATGCACCAGCAGTCTATTCTCTGGAAGTACCTAGTGTGTCAAAATTAAGGGATAATCAAATTACTGAAATAAACAGTCGTGTTGTCTGTCTGGCGTTGGTGAGCAGTAAATGAAACATATATCAGCAGAGTAGAATATAACATGTTAAACATGTAAAACATTTCACATCTAAAATAGCAATTTGAATTTCATTTCAGATCCTATATCTGCATTCATTAATTAGATACAAGTAAAATTTAGTTTTTGTCAAATTCAACGATGTATCAGACCTGCCTATATATGGATTCACTCTCTCAGAGAGTGTGTCATAAAGTATTCAAATGTGGAAAGATTAATGTGTTTTTGTAAGCGATATTAAATAATTCACAGAATGATGGTGAGCCGGTTTCTTGCATACATCTTGCTAAGTGTTGGTCATGTATAAGCTAGGGGCCTATGTACGTTGTGCACAAACTGTCTGTACATTTTCAACGGAAATTGTAAAGCTGTCTCATTGATCATTCTGTCAAATAGGCGCCACATTTGCTTAATCAACAGCGCCAAGAGCACACTACTTAAGACTGCTTATGTTGTAGATATTTTGTGAAGGGCGATATCACTCTGGCTCAGATGGATATAGCGTGTTCAGCACTAATCCTAGCTTTATTCCTCTTACAGTACACACATTTTGTATACAAATACTATTTGCATTACTTAAGAGTTGCAGAATATTCTGTGGAATATTACAGTCAGAAATATCTTACAAAATCTAACATAAAAACCAAGTGGAAACTAGTGCAAGAGGCCTACGTTTATAATGCAGCTCTACCCGTGTATCCGGAAGTCAGAGAATGCGGAAACAGCTAAAAAAACACAAACACAAAACCGCCAGGGCTAGCACAGTCTGGCTCTCAAAGGCAAAAAAAGCTTGGTATGTGTGGCCAGAATTAGTTCACAACTTGGCTTTATGGTGGTTGTATGTTTGCAGACTGTGTGTCACGCAACAATTCAAGGTCATTTTTGCCAGTCAGAGTGCCTTTGCCTTTATTGGGATGTTGCATGTCTGCCATGGCGACCACGGCTAACCTTACGCCAATTAAACTCCAGTAGCTGTCCCTCAAAGACTTTCCTTCGGTGAGAAGGCTCAGGACCCATATCGATATTGTGATAATTTTGAAGATAAAATAATTTGTATAGCAATTTGGTGCTAGAAGATGTCTGTTCAAAGCGCTTAATATCATACACGTTTGTGTCTTTCATATCACACACGTTTGTGTCTGAATGGTTAATGTTGAGAGTGCTACATTTCAAGGTACTCACCCCCATAACATAAAGTTATATGTGAACCAAGTCATTGATCCTAGGCATGCAATCCTTCATGCCCATATTCTGCAAGGCACAAGGTCTCATAACTCAAATGAAGTTGAACAAAACTTTTGTGACCTTTTTAAGATCACATCATCCCCCTATAACCATTACAGCCTTTTTCTGAAATTCCTTCATAATTTGACATTTGTACTATACTTTATACACATTAACTGTGTGAACCTTCACGCTCAGTTCAATAAATAAAAGTGCATATGAAGAAGATATACAAGAAAGGGACTGATTATCCACCCGGAATATAAGAAAGGGGTAAGTGATAAGGATGCGACACGAAGCTTTTTTCACTGAACTTATCGTCAGTCTGTGATGTGGCTGACATCCTGAAGGAGCCAATCATTATTGCCGTCAACCGGAAGTCTAACATGCGCGCGCTTATCATAAAACAACATAGCATCTCCAGGTATGATATGTCTTATCTTAGTGACATGGCACAGAACTAAACAGCATATGATGATTAGGATTCTGGTCCTGCTCACAAATTAGCTGCTTGCTTTGTGGATCAGTGGTGGGGAGAATGTCTCCTGTAGACTGTCCTGTGGGTCCTGCAGGATCGATAGGGCGTGTCTACCAGCCTCAACATACAGTCAATGTCAAATATTTAGTCTCTACTCTTTTATGATACAATACTATATTATTGTGCAGCCAGTACTTTTTCCGTCAATGTACAATGGTAGAGATTTTATATAAATTTGGAAGCCAGCCAGGACACAGACAAACAATAGCAAATGGTTTGATATCCATTCTATTTTATAAAAACTGAGGAAACCGAATGTATGTTTCACTAACAATATTGATGTAAAAAGCTATTTATTTATTGTTTATATTTTCTATATTCTCTATTTGTATAAATTAATATATTATCTTGTAATGTCTCTGAATAACATGTTAATCAATATGGAAAGTGCTAATTATGAGGTCCTATAATTGGCCCCTAAAATGGCCCCTAAAATATTGTTTGAATTAATTAGTGAAAAAGTAGCTATCGATAACTCTCGGACAGTCAAATCATCCATAAATGTCACATGAAGTGTGTTCTGTAAAGATTACAACATTCCCGTTAAGATCATGTGCGGTTCAGTAAGGGTTACGTGAGGCCTTTGTTTTCTGGCATATGCAGGGATTTTGGCGAGGAAGGAATCTGCCACATCAAGTCAAGCCTAAGTGATGGTTGATGGGTGAGGAAGTGCTTCTGACAAGCAGGGATCAATGGCTTCTGCCTTCTGTACACCACAATGAATGATCATAGTGTAACATGCCACCATAAACCATCATGCCCCCTCAGATATAGCCACTCCCTCACTGATTTCCAGGGTACGGCAAATCTCATCACGGTCTTAATCCGTGGATAAGCCATAGCCTTCACAGTATCGCCCAGTGTGCTGGTTCAATAATGTAAACATATTCATATGGCAAAATCAATGTAAAAATGCCCTTCGCAGCATTGAGACTTAAATAAAGTGTTTTAAGATATGGCCATTTTTTGAGTTTTTATCACTGCTTCATATTGGCACCACTATCCTTTAGATGGTTCCAAAACCTTACACTTTGATGTCCTCAAGATGATCCCTCTGTCTCGACCCATATCGGACAGTGTATTCAGTGCATTAACAATAACATATCTTCAAGATGGTGTCTTCTGTATGTACTCCAACCACTATAGTTAATACATAGGACAATTACTTCAAGTCCTTGATCTTTATCTCTTTACATATGAACAATTCCTTACAATATACCTCCAATATAGTTCATGGAAATCATTCAACCACAGATTTGCCATAAAAAAGAAATCTTTTGACATTTCCATGTCACCACATCCTGACTCCATGTTTTTAAGGTCTTGAATATTGTAGTTTCGGACAACTAATGTGCTGCTCTGAGGGACGGTATACCAAAATAAATATTGTTTTCAGGTTTGTGTTAATGATTGATAAATGGTCATCACATTTGGGATATGTACAGTCCAAGTCTGTATCGGAATATGTGTCGAAGGATAATGTTGAGTGAGCAAACTCAGGTTAATGCATATGATCAGACCTGTGAGACACAAGCTTTTAGATAAAACCTTTGCATTGCACTGCTCTGCATTACATAGGTAGTATTCAATTACTACCTCTGCAGTCATTGCCCTGTATTTGATACCATTCTAAATTTGGAATTCCCCAAGATATAAATACTTGCCTTGCTCACAAAAATATCATCAAATCATAAATCAGGTCATAAAGTGTAATCAGGTGTCTGACACAAAACTGACCAATCAGTACAACTGCCAGTACAAAACAAATCTATTTATATTCTTCTCACCAATCAGTGGACAGCCAGATTTATACGAATACTGATGACTTGCGGTCGATTCTGTGCGCACCTAAAAGCTCTTTTGTGGGTTGAAATCAACAATCCATTGCTACGAACTACCAATCCATGTTACTGAGAACCTCTGAAGCTCATTACATAAAATCTACAATCCAAATAGCGATTGTCAACTTCCTGTGAAGCTGTGGTTAAGACAATGATTTTTACCTTTTACACTGAGACGTTCCTGAATACACAATAATTTTGAGCTTCAACAAAAAAATATCATCTGCCTCACTAATTGTTTATGGCGTACATACCATATCTTGCTTATGTTGTTTATCAAGGGAGACATGATCTCCAGGAAGGATGCAATGAAACAGCATAGTTATTGTATATTGGGATACGCCTAATCTGTCTGATCAATCCGGCTTGTATTCCTAGAGGCCTAATATAGGCGATAATGAATGCAATGTGGCAGATGGAAAACAAATAGTATTGTACTACAGACTACATGCTTCAAAACAAGTCTAGAAAAGATGTGGATTCTCTAATTTATTTTCGTATTAAAAAAAAATCATATTAAAAAAAATTCAACATGTCTTGTACCAGATGCTTTATTTGGGTTTAAGGACCTCATGATGTGAATAAATATATGTAATATAATGTATCTTATCATTTCCAAACTACCGGTGAGGTTGATAAATTCAGTTTCAATGGTTACCAAAACAGTTTAGAGATATTCCGAATTACCAAATATTTGTCTTTAATGCCAGGTCATTTTTGGATACATAAAAGATATTTTGTTTTGCTTTCTGACATTGGCAACGTGAGTGTCAACAACTGTGCAGTGCCATGGTAATTTTGTAAATTTGGTATTTGCAAAATTCGAATAAGTCCCATTTGTTTAGAAGCATCTCAGATAAATAAAAAACTTAAAAATCTGATAGACGTTATCACAGAAATAAATATTAACATTACGTGATAGGTTCTTCCTAAATTTTGATGGAATATTCGATCAGCTTTTAGACATTTTTGTTTCGGTGCTTTCACAGCTTGGCTACAGATATCATAAATGGTTTTAATAAGAAGGTGCCAATACTTTCGCCCTTATGTCCTATACAATATTTTATACCCCACAACCTGCCATTTGAAAAAAAAAATTGCCATGCTATCCAGTTTCGAATCCTATTTGACAGGGTTCCACATTGTACGCCTCATAGAGCGGACATTCACTTTAATTTTATCCTTAAAATTTGATTGAAAGCCAACAATATTCTTGTATGGAAACCATGAACGCAGTAACTGTCAGGTCAAATTAGATGTCTTCTTCCTCCCAGAAATGAATTTTAATATTCCAAGAGAATATATATGACGATGACACTCCTTAACATATCCATATTATCTTACAGACAATAGGAGATGAAGGCTTTAATATTTTGCTGATTCTGGTGGAATTTATTCAATGGAGAATAACTCAGCGTACAACGCTTTCACAGCAACTAAAATGCCATTTATTTGGAGATAATATTGATTATTTAACTTGATTTTAATGTGACGATTTATAAATGCTATGCTTTCTGCCTTGGGTATAATGAGTGTCAAGTTGGCCTTGGTAATGTTGTGCTATGTCCTGAATATAATGACAATAAAGAAGAGACAGTTGGTCAAAACACAGTGTCCTGAATATAATGACAATATAGAAGAGACAGTTGGTCAAACACAGTGTCCTGAATATAATGACAATGGAGAAGATACAGTTGGTCAAAACACAGTGTCCTGAATATAATGACAATAAAGAAGATACAGTTGGTCAAAACACAGTGTCCTGAAACGACTTAGACTACTCACTACCAGGAAGTTGAATGTTTTTTTTTGAACAATTAGACCACTTAGACCACTCACTGCCAGGAAGTTGAATGTTTTGTTTTGAACAATGAGACCACTTAGACTACTCACTGCCAGGAAGTTGAATGTTTTGTTTTGAACAATGAGACCACTTAGACTACTCACTGCCAGGAAGTTGAATGTTTTGTTTTGAACAATGAGACCACTTAGACTACTCACTACCAGGAAGTTGAATGTTTTGTTTTGAACAATGAGACCACTTAGACCACTCACTACCAGGAAGTTGAATGTTTTGTTTTGAACAATGACACCACTTAGATTACTCACCGCCAGGAAGTTGAATGTTTTGTTTTGAACAATGAGACCACTTAGACTACTCACTACCAGGAAGTTGATTGTTTTGTTTTGAACAATGAGACCATCTAGACTACTCACTACCAGGAAGTTGAATGTTTTGTTTGAACAATGAGACCACTTAGACTACTCACTGCCAGGAAGTTGAATGTTTTGTTTTGAACAATGAGACCACTTAGACTACTCACTGCCAGGAAGTTGAATGTTTTGTTTTGAACAATGAGACCACTTAGACTACTCACTGCCAGGAAGTTGAACGTTTTGTTTTGAACAATGAGACCACTTAGACTATTCACTGCCAGGAAGTTGAATGTTTTGTTTTGAACAATGACACCACTTAGACTACTCACTGCCAGGAAGTTGAATGTTTTGTTTTGAACAATGACACCACTTAGACTACTCACTGCCAGGAAGTTGAATGTTTTGTTTTGAACAATGAGACCACTTAGACTACTCACTACCAGGAAGTTGAATGTTTTGTTTGAACAATGAGACCACTTAGACTACTCACTACCAGGAAGTTGAATGTTTTGAACAATGAGAACACTTAGACTACTCACTACCAGGAAGTTGAATGTTTTGTTTTGAACAATGAGACCACTTAGACTAGTCACTACCAGGAAGTTGAATGTTTTGTTTTGAACAATGAGACCACTTAGACTACTCACTGCCAGGAAGTTGAATGTTTTGTTTTGAACAATGACACCACTTAGACTACTCACTACCAGGAAGTTGAATGTTTTGTTTTGAACAATGAGACCACTTAGACTACTCACTGCCAGGAAGTTGAATGTTTTGTTTTGAACAATGAGACCAATTAGACTACTCACTACCAGGAAGTTGAATGTTTTGTTTTGAACAATGACACCACTTAGACTACTAACTACCAGGAAGTTGAATGTTTTGTTTTGAACAATGAGACCACTTAGACTACTCACTGCCAGGAAGTTGAATGTTTTGTTTTGAACAATGACACCACTTTGACTACTCACTGCCAGGAAGTTGAATGTTTTGTTTTGAACAATGAGACCACTTAGACTACTCACTACCAGGAAGTTGAATGTTTTGTTTTGAACAATGAGACCACTTAGACTAGTCACTGCCAGGAAGTTGAATGTTTTGTTTTGAACAATGAAACCACTTAGACTAGTCACTACCAGGAAGTTGAATGTTTTGTTTTGAACAATGACACCACTTAGACTACTCACTACCAGGAAGTTGAATGTTTTGTTTTGAACAATGAGACCACTTAGACTACTCACTGCCAGGAAGTTGAATGTTTTGTTTAGAACAATGAGACCACTTAGACTACTCACTACCAGGAAGTTGAATGTTTTGTTTTGAACAATGAGACCACTTAGACTAGTCACTACCAGGAAGTTGAATGTTTTGTTTTGAACAATGAGACCATCTAGACTACTCACTGCCAGGAAGTTGAATGTTTTGTTTTGAACAATGAGACCACTTAGACTAGTCACTGCCAGGAAGTTGAATGTTTTGTTTTGAACAATGAAACCACTTAGACTAGTCACTACCAGGAAGTTGAATGTTTTGTTTAGAACAATGAGACCACTTAGACTACTCACTACCAGGAAGTTGAATGTTTTGTTTTGAACAATGAGACCACTTAGACTAGTCACTACCAGGAAGTTGAATGTTTTGTTTTGAACAATGAGACCACTTAGACTAGTCACTGCCAGGAAGTTGAATGTTTTGTTTTGAACAATGAAACCACTTAGACTAGTCACTACCAGGAAGTTGAATGTTTTGTTTAGAACAATGAGACCACTTAGACTACTCACTACCAGGAAGTTGAATGTTTTGTTTAGAACAATGAAACCACTTAGACTACTCACTACCAGGAAGTTGAATGTTTTGTTTTGAACAATGAGACCACTTAGACTACTCACTGCCAGGAAGTTGAATGTTTTGTTTTGAACAATGAGACCACTTAGACTACTCACTACCAGGAAGTTGAATGTTTTGTTTGAACAATGAGACCACTTAGACTACTCACTACCAGGAAGTTGAATGTTTTGAACAATGAGACCACTTAGACTAGTCACTACCAGGAAGTTGAATGTTTTGTTTAGAACAATGAGACCACTTAGACTACTCACTACCAGGAAGTTGAATGTTTTGTTTTGAACAATGAGACCACTTAGACTAGTCACTACCAGGAAGTTGAATGTTTTGTTTAGAACAATGAGACCACTTAGACTACTCACTACCAGGAAGTTGAATGTTTTGTTTTGAACAATGAGACCACTTAGACTAGTCACTACCAGGAAGTTGAATGTTTTGTTTTGAACAATGAGACCACTTAGACTACACACTACCAGGAAGTTGAATGTTTTGTTTTGAACAATGAGACCACTTAGACTAGTCACTGCCAGGAAGTTGAATGTTTTGTTTTGAACAATGAAACCACTTAGACTAGTCACTACCAGGAAGTTGAATGTTTTGTTTTGAACAATGAGACCACTTAGACTACTCACTACCAGGAAGTTGAATGTTTTGTTTAGAACAATGAGACCACTTAGACTACTCACTACCAGGAAGTTGAATGTTTTGTTTTGAACAATGAGACCACTTAGACTAGTCACTACCAGGAAGTTGAATGTTTTGTTTTGAACAATGAGACCACTTAGACTACACACTACCAGGAAGTTGAATGTTTTGTTTTGAACAATGAGACCACTTAGACTACTCACTACCAGGAAGTTGAATGTTTTGTTTAGAACAATGAGACCACTTAGACTACTCACTACCAGGAAGTTGAATGTTTTGTTTAGAACAATGAGACCACTTAGACTACTCACTACCAGGAAGTTGAATGTTTTGTTTTGAACAATGAGACCACTTAGACTAGTCACTACCAGGAAGTTGAATGTTTTGTTTAGAACAATGAGACCACTTAGACTACTCACTACCAGGAAGTTGAATGTTTTGTTTTGAACAATGAGACCACTTAGACTAGTCACTACCAGGAAGTTGAATGTTTTGTTTTGAACAATGAGACCACTTAGACTACACACTACCAGGAAGTTGAATGTTTTGTTTTGAACAATGAGACCACTTAGACTAGTCACTGCCAGGAAGTTGAATGTTTTGTTTTGAACAATGAAACCACTTAGACTAGTCACTACCAGGAAGTTGAATGTTTTGTTTTGAACAATGAGACCACTTAGACTACTCACTACCAGGAAGTTGAATGTTTTGTTTAGAACAATGAGACCACTTAGACTACTCACTACCAGGAAGTTGAATGTTTTGTTTTGAACAATGAGACCACTTAGACTACTCACTGCCAGGAAGTTGAATGTTTTGTTTTGAACAATGAGACCACTTAGACTACTCACTACCAGGAAGTTGAATGTTTTGTTTAGAACAATGAGACCACTTAGACTACTCACTACCAGGAAGTTGAATGTTTTGTTTAGAACAATGAGACCACTTAGACTACTCACTACCAGGAAGTTGAATGTTCTGTTTTGAACAATGAGACCACTTAGACTACTCACTACCAGGAAGTTGAATGTTTTGTTTAGAACAATGAGACCACTTAGACTACTCACTACCAGGAAGTTGAATGTTTTGTTTTGAACAATGAGACCACTTAGACTAGTCACTACCAGGAAGTTGAATGTTTTGTTTTGAACAATGAGACCACTTAGACTACTCACTACCAGGAAGTTGAATGTTTTGTTTAGAACAATGAGACCACTTAGACTAGTCACTACCAGGAAGTTGAATGTTTTGTTTTGAACAATGAGACCACTTAGACTACTCACTACCAGGAAGTTGAATGTTTTGTTTAGAACAATGAGACCACTTAGACTACTCACTACCAGGAAGTTGAATGTTTTGTTTTGAACAATGAGACCACTTAGACTACTCACTGCCAGGAAGTTGAATGTTTTGTTTTGAACAATGAGACCACTTAGACTAGTCACTACCAGGAAGTTGAATGTTTTGTTTTGAACAATGAGACCACTTAGACTACACACTACCAGGAAGTTGAATGTTTTGTTTTGAACAATGAGACCACTTAGACTAGTCACTGCCAGGAAGTTGAATGTTTTGTTTTGAACAATGAAACCACTTAGACTAGTCACTACCAGGAAGTTGAATGTTTTGTTTTGAACAATGAGACCACTTAGACTACTCACTACCAGGAAGTTGAATGTTTTGTTTTGAACAATGAGACCACTTAGACTACTCGCTGCCAGGAAGTTGAATGTTTTGTTTTGAACAATGAGACCACTTAGACTACTCACTGCCAGGAAGTTGAATGTTTTGTTTTGAACAATGACACCACTTAGACTAGTCACTGCCAGGAAGTTGAATGTTTTGTTTGAACAATGAGACCATCTAGACTACTCACTGCCAGGAAGTTGAATGTTTGTTTTGAACAATGAGACCACTTAGACTACTCACTACCAGGAAGTTGAATGTTTTGTTTTGAACAATGAGACCACTTAGACTAGTCACTACCAGGAAGTTGAATGTTTTGTTTTGAACAATGAGACCACTGAGACTACTCACTACGAGGAAGTTGAATGTTTTGTTTTGAACAATGAGACCACTTAGATTACTCACTGCCAGGAAGTTGAATGTTTTGTTTAGAACAATGAGACCACTTAGATTACTCACTACCAGGAAGTTGAATGTTTTGTTTTGAACAATGAGACCACTTAGACTACTCACTACCAGGAAGTTGAATGTTTTGTTTAGAACAATGAGACCACTTAGACTACTCACTACCAGGAAGTTGAATGTTTTGTTTAGAACAATGAGACCACTTAGACTACTCACTACCAGGAAGTTGAATGTTTTGTTTAGAACAATGAGACCACTTAGACTACTCACTGCCAGGAAGTTGAATGTTTTGTTTAGAACAATGAGACCACTGAGACTACTCACTGCCAGGAAGTTGAATGTTTTGTTTTGAACAATGAGACCACTTAGACTACTCACCGCCAGAAAGTTGAATGTTTGGTTTTGAACAATGAGACCACTTAGACTACTCACTGCCAGGAAGTTGAATGTTTTGTTTAGAACAATGAGACCACTTAGACTACTCACTGCCAGGAAGTTGAATGTTTTGTTTAGAACAATGAGACCACTGAGACTACTCACTGCCAGGAAGTTGAATGTTTTGTTTGAACAATTAGACCACTTCGACTACTCACTACCAGGAAGTTGAATGTTTTGTTTTGAACACTTAGACCACTCAGACTACTCACTGCCAGGAAGTTGAATGTTTTGTTTAGAACAATGAGACCACTTAGATTACTCACTGCCAGGAAGTTGAATGTTTTGTTTAGAACAATGAGACCACTTAGATTACTCACTACCAGGAAGTTGAATGTTTTGTTTTGAACAATGAGACCACTTAGACTACTCACTACCAGGAAGTTGAATGTTTTGTTTTGAACAATGAGACCACTTAGACTACTCACTACCAGGAAGTTGAATGTTTTGTTTTGAACAATGAGACCACTTAGATTACTCACTACCAGGAAGTTGAATGTTTTGTTTAGAACAATGAGACCACTTAGATTACTCACTACCAGGAAGTTGAATGTTTTGTTTTGAACAATGAGACCACTTAGACTACTCACTACCAGGAAGTTGAATGTTTTGTTTAGAACAATGAGACCACTTAGACTACTTACTACCAGGAAGTTGAATATTTTGTTTAGAACAATGAGACCACTTAGACTACTCACTACCAGGAAGTTGAATGTTTTGTTTAGAACAATGAGACCACTTAGACTACTCACTGCCAGGAAGTTGAATGTTTTGTTTAGAACAATGAGACCACTTAGACTACTCACTGCCAGGAAGTTGAATGTTTTGTTTAGAACAATGAGACCACTGAGACTACTCACTACCAGGAAGTTGAATGTTTTGTTTTGAACAATGAGACCACTCAGACTACTCACTGCCAGGAAGTTGAATGTTTTGTTTTGAACAATGAGACCACTTAGACTACTCACTGCCAGGATGTTGAATGTTTTGTTTTGAACAATGAGACCACTGAGACTACTCACTACCAGGAAGTTGAATGTTTTGTTTTGAACAATGAGACCACTTAGACTACTCACTGCCAGGAAGTTGAATGTTTTGTTTTGAACAATTAGACTACTTAGACTACTCACTACCAGGAAGTTGAATGTTTTGTTTTGAACAATGAGACCACTTAGTCTACTCACTACCAGGAAGTTGAATGTTTTGTTTTGAACAATGAGACCACTTAGACTACTCACTACCAGGAAGTTGAATGTTTTGTTTTGAACAATGACACCACTTAGACTACTCACTACCAGGAAGTTGAATGTTTTGTTTTGAACAATGACACCACTTAGACTACTCACTGCCAGGAAGTTGAATGTTTTGTTTTGAACAATGACACCACTTAGACTACTCACTGCCAGGAAGTTGAATGTTTTGTTTGAACAATGAGACCACTTAGACTACTCACTACCAGGAAGTTGAATGTTTTGTTTTGAACAATGAGACCACTTAGACTACTCACTACCAGGAAGTTGAATATTTTGTTTTGAACAATGACACCACTTAGACTACTCACTACCAGGAAGTTGAATGTTTTGTTTTGAACAATGAGACCACTTAGTCTACTCACTACCAGGAAGTTGAATGTTTTGTTTTGAACAAAGAGACCACTTAGACTACTCACTACCAGGAAGTTGAATGTTTTGTTTTGAACAATGAGACCACTTAGACTACTCACTGCCAGGAAGTTGAATGTTTTGTTTTGAACAATGAGACCACTTAGACTACTCAATACCAGGAAGTTGAATGTTTTGTTTTGAACAATGAGACCACTGAGACTACTCACTACCAGGAAGTTGAATGTTTTGTTTTGAACAATGACACCACTTAGACTACTCACTGCCAGGAAGTTGAATGTTTTGTTTTGAACAATGACACCACTTAGACTACTCACTGCCAGGAAGTTGAATGTTTTGTTTTGAACAATGAGACCACTTAGACTACTCACTGCCAGGAAGTTGAATGTTTTGTTTTGAACAATGACACCACTTAGACTACTCACTGCCAGGAAGTTGAATGTTTTGTTTTGAACAATGACACCACTTAGACTACTCACTGCCAGGAAGTTGAATGTTTTGTTTTGAACAATGACACCACTTAGACTACTCACTGCCAGGAAGTTGAATGTTTTGTTTTGAACAATGACACCACTTAGACTACTCACTGCCAGGAAGTTGAATGTTTTGTTTTGAACAATGACACCACTTAGACTACTCACTGCCAGGAAGTTGAATGTTTTGTTTTGAACAATGACACCACTTAGACTACTCACTGCCAGGAAGTTGAATGTTTTGTTTTGAACAATGACACCACTTAGACTACTCACTGCCAGGAAGTTGAATGTTTTGTTTGAACAATGACACCACTTAGACTACTCACTGCCAGGAAGTTGAATGTTTTGTTTTGAACAATGACACCATTTAGACTACTCACTACCAGGAAGTTGAATGTTTTGTTTAGAACAATGACACCACTTAGACTACTCACTGCCAGGAAGTTGAATGTTTTGTTTAGAACAATGACACCACTTAGACTACTCACTGCCAGGAAGTTGAATGTTTTGTTTTGAACAATGAGACCACTTAGACTACTCACTGCCAGGAAGTTGAATGTTTTGTTTTGAACAATGACACCACTTAGACTACTCACTGCCAGGAAGTTGAATGTTTTGTTTTGAACAATGACACCACTTAGACTACTCACTACCAGGAAGTTGAATGTTTTGTTTTGAACAATGAGACCACTTAGTCTACTCACTGCCAGGAAGTTGAATGTTTTGTTTTGAACAATGAGACCACTTAGACTACTCACTACCAGGAAGTTGAATGTTTTGTTTTGAACAATGAGACCACTTAGACTACTCACTACCAGGAAGTTGAATGTTTTGTTTTGAACAATGAGACCACTTCGACTACTCACTGCCAGGAAGTTGAATGTTTTGTTTGAACAATGACACCACTTAGATTACTCACCGCCAGAAAGTTGAATGTTTTGTTTGAACAATGAGACCACTTCGACTACTCACTGCCAGGAATTTCAATGTTTTGTTTTGAACAATGACACCACTTAGACTACTCACTGCCAGGAAGTTGAATGTTTTGTTTTGAACAATGAGACCATTTAGACTACTCACTACCAGGAAGTTGAATGTTTTGTTTAGAACAATGAGACCACTTAGATTACTCACCGCCAGAAAGTTGAATGTTTTGTTTTGAACAATGACACCACTTAGACTACTCACTACCAGGAAGTTGAATGTTTTGTTTTGAACAATGACACCACTTAGACTACTCACTGCCAGGAAGTTGAATGTTTTGTTTTGAACAATGAGACCACTTAGTCTACTCACTGCCAGGAAGTTGAATGTTTTGTTTTGAACAATGACACCACTTAGACTACTCACTGCCAGGAAGTTGAATGTTTTGTTTTGAACAATGACACCACTTAGACTACTCACTGCCAGGAAGTTGAATGTTTTGTTTTGAACAATGAGACCACTTAGACTACTCACCGCCAGAAAGTTGAATGTTTGGTTTTGAACAATGAGACCACTTAGACTAGTCACTACCAGGAAGTTGAATGTTTTGTTTTGAACAATGAGACCACTTAGACTAGTCACTGCCAGGAAGTTGAATGTTTGGTTTTGAACAATGAGACCACTTAGACTACTCACTGCCAGGAAGTTGAATGTTTTGTTTTGAACAATGACACCACTTAGACTACTCACTGCCAGGAAGTTGAATGTTTTGTTTTGAACAATGACACCACTTAGACTACTCTCTGCCAGGAAGTTGAATGTTTTGTTTTGAACAATGAGACCACTTAGACTACTCACTGCCAGGAAGTTGAATGTTTTGTTTGAACAATAACACCACTTAGACTACTCACTGCCAGGAAGTTGAATGTTTTGTTTTGAACAATGACACCACTTAGACTACTCACTGCCAGGAAGTTGAATGTTTTGTTTTGAACAATGACACCACTTAGATTACTCACTGCCAGGAAGTTGAATGTTTTGTTTTGAACAATGAGACCACTTAGACTAGTCACTACCAGGAAGTTGAATGTTTTGTTTTGAACAATGAGACCACTTAGACTACTCACTGCCAGGAAGTTGAATGTTTTGTTTTGAACAATGACACCACTTAGACTACTCACTGCCAGGAAGTTGAATGTTTTGTTTTGAACAATGAGACCACTTAGACTACTCACTACCAGGAAGTTGAATGTTTTGTTTTGAACAATGAGACAACTTAGACTACTCACTGCCAGGAAGTTGAATGTTTTGTTTTGAACAATGAGACCACTTAGACTACTCACTACCAGGAAGTTGAATGTTTTGTTTTGAACAATGACACCACTTAGACTACTCACTACCAGGAAGTTGAATGTTTTGTTTGAACAATGAGACCTCTTAGACTACTCACTGCCAGGAAGTTGAATGTTTTGTTTGAACAATTAGACCACTTCGACTACTCACTACCAGGAAGTTGAATGTTTTGTTTTGAACAATGAGACCACTTCGACTACTCACTGCCAGGAAGTTGAATGTTTTGTTTTAAACAATGACACCACTTAGACTACTCACTGTCAGGAAGTTGAATGTTTTGTTTTAAACAATGAGACCACTTAGATTACTCACTACCAGGAAGTTGAATGTTTTGTTTTGAACAATGAGACCACTTAGACTACTCACTACCAGGAAGTTGAATGTTTGGTTTTGAACAATGACACCACTTAGACTAATCACCGCCAGAAAGTTGAATGTTTTGTTTGAACAATGAGACCTCTTAGACTACTCACTGCCAGGAAGTTGAATGTTTTGTTTTGAACAATGAGACCACTTAGACTAGTCACTACCAGGAAGTTGAATGTTTTGTTTTGAACAATGACACCACTTAGACTACTCACTGCCAGGAAGTTGAATGTTTTGTTTTGAACAATGAGACCACTTAGACTACTCACTGCCAGGAAGTTGAATGTTTTGTTTGAACAATGAGACCACTTCGACTACTCACTACCAGGAAGTTGAATGTTTTGTTTTGAACAATGAGACCACTTCGACTACTCACTACCAGGAAGTTGAATGTTTTGTTTTGAACAATGAGACCACTTAGACTACTCACTGCCAGGAAGTTGAATGTTTTGTTTTGAACAATGAGACCACTTAGACTAGTCACTGCCAGGAAGTTGAATGTTTTGTTTTGAACAATGACACCACTTAGACTACTCACTGCCAGGAAGTTGAATGTTTTGTTTTAAACAATGACACCACTTAGACTACTCACTGTCAGGAAGTTGAATGTTTTGTTTTAAACAATGAGACCACTTAGATTACTCACTACCAGGAAGTTGAATGTTTTGTTTTGAACAATGAGACCACTTAGACTACTCACTACCAGGAAGTTGAATGTTTTGTTTTGAACAATGACACCACTTAGACTACTCACTGCCAGGAAGTTGAATGTTTTGTTTTGAACAATGACACCACTTAGACTACACACTACCAGGAAGTTGAATGTTTTGTTTTGAACAATGAGACCACTTAGACTACTCACTACCAGGAAGTTGAATGTTTTGTTTTGAACAATGAGACCACTTAGACTACTCACTGCCAGGAAGTTGAATGTTTTGTTTAGAACAATGACACCACTTAGATTACTCACTACCAGGAAGTTGAATGTTTTGTTTTGAACAATGAGACCACTTAGACTACTCACTGCCAGGAAGTTGAATGTTTTGTTTAGAACAATGACACCACTTAGACTACTCACTGCCAGGAAGTTGAATGTTTTGTTTGAACAATGACACCACTTAGACTACTCACTACCAGGAAGTTGAATGTTTTGTTTTGAACAATGACACCACTTAGACTAGTCACTACCAGGAAGTTGAATGTTTTGTTTTGAACAATGACACCACTTCGACTACTCACTGCCAGGAAGTTGAATGTTTTGTTTTGAACAATGAGACCACTTAGACTACTCACCGCCAGAAAGTTGAATGTTTTGTTTTGAACAATGAGACCACTTAGACTACTCACTGCCAGGAAGTTGAATGTTTTGTTTTGAACAATGACACCACTTAGACTACTCACTGCCAGGAAGTTGAATGTTTTGTTTTGAACAATGAGACCACTTAGACTACTCACTGCCAGGAAGTTGAATGTTTTGTTTTGAACAATGAGACCACTTAGACTACTCACTGCCAGGAAGTTGAATGTTTTGTTTTGAACAATGACACCACTTAGACTACTCACTGCCAGGAAGTTGAATGTTTTGTTTTGAACAATGAGACAACTTAGACTACTCACTGCCAGGAAGTTGAATGTTTTGTTTTGAACAATGACACCACTTAGACTACTCACTGCCAGGAAGTTGAATGTTTTGTTTTGAACAATGAGACCACTTCGACTACTCACTGCCAGGAAGTTGAATGTTTTGTTTTGAACAATGAGACAACTTAGACTACTCACTGCCAGGAAGTTGAATGTTTTGTTTTGAACAATGACACCACTTAGATTACTCACTGCCAGGAAGTTGAATGTTTTGTTTTGAACAATGAGACAACTTAGACTACTCACTACCAGGAAGTTGAATGTTTTGTTTAGAACAATGAGACCACTTAGACTACTCACTGCCAGGAAGTTGAATGTTTTGTTTTGAACAATGACACCACTTAGACTACTCACTGCCAGGAAGTTGAATGTTTTGTTTAGAACAATGACACCATTTAGACTACTCACTACCAGGAAGTTGAATGTTTTGTTTTGAACAATGAGACCACTTAGACTACTCACTACCAGGAAGTTGAATGTTTTGTTTAGAACAATGACACCATTTAGACTACTCACTACCAGGAAGTTGAATGTTTTGTTTTGAACAATGAGACCACTTAGACTACTCACTGCCAGGAAGTTGAATGTTTTGTTTAGAACAATGACACCATTTAGACTACTCACTACCAGGAAGTTGAATGTTTTGTTTTGAACAATGACACCACTTAGACTACTCACTGCCAGGAAGTTGAATGTTTTGTTTTGAACAATGAGACCACTTAGACTACTCACTGCCAGGAAGTTGAATGTTTTGTTTTGAACAATGACACCACTTAGACTACTCACTGCCAGGAAGTTGAATGTTTTGTTTAGAACAATGAGACCACTTAGACTACTCACTGCCAGGAAGTTGAATGTTTTGTTTTGAACAATGAGACCACTTAGACTACTCACTGCCAGGAAGTTGAATGTTTTGTTTTGAACAATGACACCACTTAGACTAGTCACTGCCAGGAAGTTGAATGTTTTGTTTTGAACAATGAGACCACTTAGACTAGTCACTACCAGGAAGTTGAATGTTTTGTTTTGAACAATGAGACCACTTAGACTACTCACTGCCAGGAAGTTGAATGTTTTGTTTTGAACAATGACACCACTTAGACTAGTCACTACCAGGAAGTTGAATGTTTTGTTTTGAACAATGACACCACTTAGACTACTCACTACCAGGAAGTTGAATGTTTTGTTTTGAACAATGAGACCAATTAGACTACTCACTACCAGGAAGTTGAATGTTTTGTTTTGAACAATGAGACCACTTAGTCTACTCACTGCCAGGAAGTTGAATGTTTTGTTTTGAACAATGACACCACTTAGACTAGTCACTACCAGGAAGTTGAATGTTTTGTTTTGAACAATGAGACCACTTAGACTACTCACTGCCAGGAAGTTGAATGTTTTGTTTTGAACAATGACACCACTTAGACTACTCACTGCCAGGAAGTTGAATGTTTTGTTTAGAACAATGAGACCACTTAGACTACTCACTGCCAGGAAGTTGAATGTTTTGTTTTGAACAATGAGACCACTTAGACTACTCACTGCCAGGAAGTTGAATGTTTTGTTTTGAACAATGACACCACTTAGACTAGTCACTGCCAGGAAGTTGAATGTTTTGTTTTGAACAATGAGACCACTTAGACTAGTCACTACCAGGAAGTTGAATGTTTTGTTTTGAACAATGAGACCACTTAGACTACTCACTGCCAGGAAGTTGAATGTTTTGTTTTGAACAATGACACCACTTAGACTAGTCACTACCAGGAAGTTGAATGTTTTGTTTTGAACAATGACACCACTTAGACTACTCACTACCAGGAAGTTGAATGTTTTGTTTTGAACAATGAGACCAATTAGACTACTCACTACCAGGAAGTTGAATGTTTTGTTTTGAACAATGAGACCACTTAGTCTACTCACTGCCAGGAAGTTGAATGTTTTGTTTTGAACAATGACACCACTTAGACTAGTCACTACCAGGAAGTTGAATGTTTTGTTTTGAACAATGAGACCACTTAGACTACTCACTGCCAGGAAGTTGAATGTTTTGTTTTGAACAATGAGACCACTTAGACTACTCACTGCCAGGAAGTTGAATGTTTTGTTTTGAACAATGAGACCACTTAGACTACTCACTGCCAGGAAGTTGAATGTTTTGTTTTGAACAATGAGACCACTTAGACTACTCACTACCAGGAAGTTGAATGTTTTGTTTTGAACAATGACACCACTTAGACTAGTCACTACCAGGAAGTTGAATGTTTTGTTTTGAACAATGAGACCACTTAGACTACTCACTGCCAGGAAGTTGAATGTTTTGTTTTGAACAATGAGACCACTTAGACTACTCACTGCCAGGAAGTTGAATGTTTTGTTTTGAACAATGAGACCACTTAGACTACTCACTACCAGGAAGTTGAATGTTTTGTTTTGAACAATGAGACCACTTAGACTACTCACTGCCAGGAAGTTGAATGTTTTGTTTTGAACAATGAGACCACTTAGACTACTCACTGCCAGGAAGTTGAATGTTTTGTTTTGAACAATGAGACCACTTAGACTACTCACTGCCAGGAAGTTGAATGTTTTGTTTTGAACAATGAGACCACTTAGACTACTCACTGCCAGGAAGTTGAATGTTTTGTTTTGAACAATGAGACCACTTAGACTACTCACTACCAGGAAGTTGAATGTTTTGTTTTGAACAATGAGACCACTTAGACTACTCACTGCCAGGAAGTTGAATGTTTTGTTTTGAACAATGAGACCACTTAGACTACTCACTACCAGGAAGTTGAATGTTTTGTTTTGAACAATGAGACCACTTAGTCTACTCACTGCCAGGAAGTTGAATGTTTTGTTTTGAACAATGACACCACTTAGACTAGTCACTACCAGGAAGTTGAATGTTTTGTTTTGAACAATGAGACCACTTAGACTACTCACTGCCAGGAAGTTGAATGTTTTGTTTTGAACAATGAGACCGCTTAGACTACTCACTGCCAGGAAGTTGAATGTTTTGTTTTGAACAATGAGACCACTTAGACTACTCACTACCAGGAAGTTGAATGTTTTGTTTTGAACAATGAGACCACTTAGACTACTCACTGCCAGGAAGTTGAATGTTTTGTTTTGAACAATGAGACCACTTAGACTACTCACTGCCAGGAAGTTGAATGTTTTGTTTTGAACAATGAGACCACTTAGACTACTCACTACCAGGAAGTTGAATGTTTTGTTTTGAACAATGAGACCACTTAGTCTACTCACTGCCAGGAAGTTGAATGTTTTGTTTTGAACAATGACACCACTTAGACTAGTCACTACCAGGAAGTTGAATGTTTTGTTTTGAACAATGAGACCACTTAGACTACTCACTGCCAGGAAGTTGAATGTTTTGTTTTGAACAATGAGACCACTTAGACTACTCACTGCCAGGAAGTTGAATGTTTTGTTTTGAACAATGAGACCACTTAGACTACTCACTGCCAGGAAGTTGAATGTTTTGTTTTGAACAATGACACCACTTAGACTAGTCACTACCAGGAAGTTGAATGTTTTGTTTTGAACAATGACACCACTTAGACTACTCACTGCCAGGAAGTTGAATGTTTTGTTTTGAACAATGACACCACTTAGACTACTCACTGCCAGGAAGTTGAATGTTTTGTTTTGAACAATGAGACCACTTAGACTACTCACTACCAGGAAGTTGAATGTTTTGTTTTGAACAATGAGACCACTTAGTCTACTCACTGCCAGGAAGTTGAATGTTTTGTTTTGAACAATGACACCACTTAGACTACTCACTACCAGGAAGTTGAATGTTTTGTTTTGAACAATGAGACCACTTAGTCTACTCACTGCCAGGAAGTTGAATGTTTTGTTTTGAACAATGACACCACTTAGACTACTCACTGCCAGGAAGTTGAATGTTTTGTTTTGAACAATGAGACCACTTAGTCTACTCACTGCCAGGAAGTTGAATGTTTTGTTTTGAACAATGAGACCACTTCGACTACTCACTGCCAGGAAGTTGAATGTTTTGTTTTGAACAATGAGACCACTTAGACTACTCACCGCCAGAAAGTTGAATGTTTGGTTTTGAACAATGACACCACTTAGACTACTCACTGCCAGGAAGTTGAATGTTTTGTTTTGAACAATGACACCACTTAGACTACTCACTGCCAGGAAGTTGAATGTTTTGTTTTGAACAATGAGACCACTTAGACTACTCACTACCAGGAAGTTGAATGTTTTGTTTTGAACAATGAGACCACTTAGACTACTCACCGCCAGAAAGTTGAATGTTTGGTTTTGAACAATGACACCACTTAGACTACTCACTGCCAGGAAGTTGAATGTTTTGTTTTGAACAATGACACCACTTAGACTACTCACTGCCAGGAAGTTGAATGTTTTGTTTTGAACAATGAGACCACTTAGACTACTCACTACCAGGAAGTTGAATGTTTTGTTTTGAACAATGAGACCACTTAGTCTACTCACTGCCAGGAAGTTGAATGTTTTGTTTTGAACAATGACACCACTTAGACTACTCACTACCAGGAAGTTGAATGTTTTGTTTTGAACAATGAGACCACTTAGTCTACTCACTGCCAGGAAGTTGAATGTTTTGTTTTGAACAATGACACCACTTAGACTACTCACTGCCAGGAAGTTGAATGTTTTGTTTTGAACAATGAGACCACTTAGTCTACTCACTGCCAGGAAGTTGAATGTTTTGTTTTGAACAATGACACCACTTAGACTACTCACTGCCAGGAAGTTGAATGTTTTGTTTTGAACAATGAGACCACTTCGACTACTCACTGCCAGGAAGTTGAATGTTTTGTTTTGAACAATGAGACCACTTAGACTACTCACCGCCAGAAAGTTGAATGTTTGGTTTTGAACAATGACACCACTTAGACTACTCACTGCCAGGAAGTTGAATGTTTTGTTTTGAACAATGAGACAACTTAGACTACTCACTACCAGGAAGTTGAATGTTTTGTTTTGAACAATGAGACCACTTAGACTACTCACTGCCAGGAAGTTGAATGTTTTGTTTTGAACAATGAGACAACTTAGACTATTCACTGCCAGGAAGTTGAATTAGAAATTATAAGAGAAAACGCCAAACGTTATAAAACAGTGTTTGACATCAAACGAAACGACATGAAAAATAGACAGAAATTAATGAGTTGAATGGGGCATTGTCGCTAATGCATTCACACGTATTGTGTAAGCGTCAAAATAATTTATGATAGTTTCGGCCAAACCGTTTGAGCACTAAACTCATGGCGGCTCAAAGTTTGCTGAGAAATGCCTCAAAATCTTTTTACGGCCTAGAGACGTAATGAACCCTTATTTTTAACACAGCCATGTGTAATACAATCCCAGACAAATGGCTACAGATATTTCACTGTGATATGTTGGCTAGAGACAATTTGGCTTGCATAGTCTTCAAAACAATTAATGTTGGCAAAGCAAAGCGAGATGTGTTTTCTATATGGGACGAAGGTCACTGGGGTCATTCAAGTTGCATCATCTATTTAAGAATTGATATATTATGTCGAATATGTACATCGTAAAAGTAAATTGAATTCTTTGAAAAATCCCTGTATAGGCTGCCAAACATCCATATACGATTGGAAATCTTCCAAAGTACGAAGAAGTGACAAATTATTTCAAACAAATAGAGGATGAAAATGTGGCTGGTTATTTCTATTGAAAGAGGCAGGTAAAATATTGAGTAATATTGCTTATTCTATTGTAATGAGAGGTTTGTGAAATAAATTCTGAACTTAAATAGCATATGAGTAAATATAAAACATCTGTCATAACAGTAAATTGATAAATATCGAAGTTGTTTGGCTTATACAGGCAAAACAGATAAACACCATCGACAAATATATCGTTTTGGGTTCTATTTACAAACTCATATGTTCAGGACAAACGAAATGTACCCAATTTTCAAAATTTGAATTGTTATTTTTAAAAACATTATTTACATGGTATTATTGATAGAAGCCGAATGATTCAAATGATTGATTTTGTTACAGTTGTAATTGTCAATAGAGCTTATTTATCTATTATTCCCAGAAAAGTTAAAAATCAATAACTAGATGATTAATATGATAATTGTACATTGTTTGTGATCCTCAGTAAGAAACAAGCACAGGACTCTGAAGAAAGATTGTGTCTTATCATGTTAGGGAAATGAACAGATGCAGCAGACAGAATATGACATCAATATTCTCATTCCAATCATATTTTGTGTGCTTTAAAGATGTATTTGATTGAGGTGCAAGATATGTGCTGTTTTTGTCATCAAAAATCTAAATGTGATGTAAATTGTCCGAAGATCAATGTAACTTCGGCTAGATGTCTTGCTTTGAATAAAAACATGACTTTTTACAAGTAAAATTACCCTAACCACACAAAGAAGTGACTGTATAACATCAGCAATTTTAATGTATTTTACAGCAATTTCTACTGTACATAAAATAATAGTATATATTGCATTTATAAAACAGGTAGTTCTACTGCAAATCACGGTACTGTTATAATACTGTGAAATCTAACTGCTGTTATATTGATTGAATTTTCTTTTCCAAATGGTTCAGAACATCAATGACTCCATGTAATTTGAAATCTCAATTTATTTGATCACATTTAACAAAATAAAATAAAAAATAAAGAATAATAAATCAAGATCAATTTTGAGGGGCATGTTATCGGCAAAACAAGGTCATTTTTGGCCTGAATACATACTTTCTTTTGGAAAATATGTTGTTTCAGTAATAATTCCATAACCATAAACCATAAAATAAAATTTAAAAAATGATAATAAATAAATCTACCCCGATCTAATAATTGAGGAGGGCATGAAATCGGAAAAACAAGGTAATTATTTTTTTTTTGCCTGAGAACATACTTATAAGTTTCATGCTTTCAATATATAGTCTCAGAAATAATTCCATGTACATATCTCAATCATCAACACATTTGATCACATTTACAAAGAAATAAAAATTAAAGAAAAAATCATATTATGGGGCATGCTATCAGTAAAACAAGGATATTATTTTGTTGGCCTGAGTACATGCTTTCTAGAGAAAATATATAGTCTCACTAATTCTTCCACGTGCATATCTCAAACTTCAAAATATTTCATCATATTTAACAAAAAATTTAAAAAATAAATAAAATAAAAAATACTACCCCAAATTATATTTTTGGGGCATGTAATCGGTAAAACAAGGTTATCATTTGTTTGGCCAAGTACATGCTACACACCTGCTTATCGGTATCATCATCATCACTGGGACTCATCAGGATCATGATGTTCATGGTCGGCGCGGAGGCGCACACGGCTGCAGCCTGCATGTTTTCTCTTGTCCATATGCAATATTGCCAAGAGAGTGAGATGTGAACTGGCACACACACACACCCACACACGCACAGACCTGTGTTGTGTTGGCCTTCCTGAGGTTATATGGATGTTGCTGTTTTTGGGTGTGATTGCTTTTATTCCGTATGATGAGCCTTCCCGATTGTTGCACACATGCCCAGTTTGTCAATAAAGCATGGCTCTTGCGCTTGGCTGGCCGTCGATATTAAGGGACACACTGTACCATCTGCTTTCCTACCTAGGCCTCGTCCTGGCCTGCATTAAAACCATTCTATCAAAGCTGTCCCCATTGCAAATCCAATCTCAAAATGCCATCAGGTCTAATGGTTGTAACAGCCCAATTCCGTGCGATTTAGCACGCCAATGTGCAATACTGCTAATGTTTAGACTGGTAGCTATAAGATCCTTATTTGCATACTCTCGTTAGGGTCTCATCTGGACTATCGCCACCAGGTGGCAGTCAAGGACAGAGTAAAGGACCTAACTATAACCCATTAGATGTCACTCAAACACATTTTAAATTTGAGGAAAAACACAAAATGGTGTATTGAATTACATTGTTTTTTTTAGAACAGACATGCATAGTTCCGTTATATTACAGAAAAGCGAATCTTATATTTTGTTAAAAAGTGTACAATGGACCAAAAGTGGTGGATCGTATAGAATTGTATATACCTTGATTGAATTATGTATATCCATCGAGTAGTGATAAATCAATCATATTTTTACAGGAAAATAGAAATCCAAATCTAAATTTGTTCCTGCGCTACAAAATATGTCACGTTGACGCTATTTTTTAGCTTGAATATCAGTAATTGCTTTTTGTTTTGCCAATTTCCCCGACGTTCCTTCTAAATGATGTATAGATTGTCACTTTCACCCTTGCTTTGCTTTGTTATCAATATATGACGTGGGCGAAGAGGAAGTCCTTGCCACTTTGACTCTCTCAAAACATCAATGCTAATTACATTCTGGTATTTACCTTATACATGTATACACTTCCATCTTGGTATAAATATGCACATATTAAGCTACCAGGCAGAATGCTCTCCTAATATTATGCTATTGATATCACGTACGAGGCATTATATTATCTGTTCAATGACATCATAATAGTCTAATCGTCATTGATATAAAATCATAATCAAATATCGCTTTTGTATTAAGAGTTGAAGCAGAACTTCTTTTATCTTTTATTAAGAGAACTTCTTTTCTCAACAATCTGAATATTGGGATATAGTATTTACCAGAAATGTATCGTATGACTGCAAAATGTTTATGTGACAACATTTGTCTAGATTTATAAAAATATTAAGCATGAACTTTGATATTTCCATTCTCAACATGACCTATTTTATAACAGCATGACCTAATATATTACAACCTTCAGCATGACCTATTTCATTGGAAGCTTGAAAATAGGTCATGATGTAATGAAAAATATTAAAGATATGACATCGTTCAAGAAGCGCTGAAAGCTAACGATAATTACACATTTTTTCGGATACGCAGTTTTATTGATACGCAGTGACACCTGTCG
The DNA here is from genome assembly GCA_949316495.1 of Amphiduros pacificus. NCBI lineage: Eukaryota > Metazoa > Annelida > Polychaeta > Phyllodocida > Hesionidae > Amphiduros > Amphiduros pacificus. The sequence continues at coordinate 42,212,224 of OX439008.1, read as the reverse complement.
GTCGGAATTCAGAATCAAAGTGTTGTGTGGCCATTGGGCAGCCATATTGTACCATGTACACTCAGCTGTCTTCCAAAGTATAATTTTACTCCACAAATCCTCAAGGCATCCCGCTTAGAGTGCTAGATTGCACTCTGGATACAAACTAACCCAGTAATTGTCCCAGATTGACGCCTGTCTGTACATCAATGACCCCTTTATGAGAAAGTCTTGACCTGATAGTAAAGCGTTCACCTTGAGGTCACGTGATACAGGGTTCGAATCCTGGCCAATTACTATCGAGCAGTATAAGCAGACAATGTCTTGTATCAGCGTTGTATAAAATGTACTGTCACTATTAAAGGCACTCTGATATTACATACAAAATACAGTCCTAATAAAACATGGTTTGTCAATATGTTCATACATTTAAAACTACACTGTACATCCTCATGCAAACAAACGTTTTTAATGGATTGATAAATGACAAATTCGTTCATCTAAAAACAATTGTAGATCATTTCAGGAAATCCTGTCGATCATTTCAGGAAATGATAAATTATGAAATCTGCCGTAAATGCATTTAGTTAATATAATGTATGAGTGTATGAGTTATCATTATTAACAATATGTCACAAATTCTGACTCTCTTTTTGTGGGCAAACAATTCAAAAGCGATCACCATGGCTGTGGGACTTTGGGAATTTGGCTGTGAGACATTGGGAATTTTGACTGCTTGAGCAGACCCTACTGCCACCTGGTGTTTCAGGCATGGGGAACTTTCTAGACATGCAAGCTTATCTCACGGCAGTAAATGTTGAGGATCATGTCATTTAATTTTGATCGGTTTATTACAGCTGATATAAGTGTTCTATTCTTTTCAACATTCCCAACCTTTTTATGTTCATGCATTTATTGCCAAAATATCAATGTATTCTCCTCCCAGCACACCGAAAATTAGTCATCATGAAATGTCACAAACACATTTGTTATGTCGCAAGAGACATCTGGTGAATCACAAATGTTGAAACTCAAGCAGTGAGAATTACTGTTCATTCATTTTTCCAATCTATTCAAATTACTCAAAATATAATTATTTTTGCACGCTATTTTTTGTTCTAAATCCAAAAATATCATTATAGAACACAATTTATAATTCAATATAAGTTGTGCTACATATACTACATACTATAAGTTGTGCTACAAATACTACATACTATATTTATACATTGCTGTGATTGCTTTCAACCTTAAGAGATATTCAGGCAATTTTCAACATACTTTCAGCCATTATGGTTTCACAATACCCACAGCCTGGTGCCCACAAATCCCAAATGATTCCCCCACATTGGATGGCCTTTCCAGTGACACCTCTCCCAAGTCAGACATTATCTCTTAATGGAAAAAAACGTCATGATGAATGAATTGTGTGGAGGTATACAAGTAATACAGAGCCTCTGGTGTTTGACAGAGATTCCAATAATCATAGCGTCCTCAAAGTAGAGTTCTACAGAGATGCATCATGCCTCATCTAGAATTTGGCATTTGGCGTGTTTAGCTTTTCATGTTGTGGGTATTAACGTGTCATTTGTCAATTATAGTCTATAAACAGTTTTCAGCAACATCACTATGATATAGAGTGTGCTAGAATATCCTTTTATGTTGAAATATTGATGCTTATAGTATGGATGTTCCCTCTCTTTTCGTGATTTGAAAAAAGGGGAAAAATATCCACATATGCTAATTTGGAAGATATCAGAAGTGCTGGATCCAAAAATCACAAGCTTTTACTTCCCCCAATCTGTCAATATTGAACGGCTCAGAATGGTGGGTGCTGATCTTACACTTTCAGCTGATCGGTCCTCACTAAGCCTGGAAATGCTTTTGAACGATTCATGACGTCAATGCCTCTGAGATGAGCATGATTGTCTGTGGTTAATGCAAAGCGTACTCCTCAGCATCCCCCTAGAGTCCAGTCATTAACTCTTTGCCCCCAGGACCTTCGTTACTCTTAATAACAACTGTGGTGTTTGTTTGTGTGATTAAACCATCACATTGTTTGTGCATGCTCTTTGCTTATCTCACTGTATTGAAATCTTCTATATGATGTTTTCTCTCAGGATTTGCAACCCAATGCCTGTGATTCTGTTTCATTGCCCAAGGGACTCTAAATATTCAGTACCCAGGGAATATTTGTGATGTTGATTAGAAGTACTTTTTACTGTGAAGCATTGTTCTCGCATAACGTCTGTCTCAATATTTCAAACAATAAATACAAGTGACTGGCACGCATATATATATATATATATATATATATATATATATATATATATATATATATATATATATATATATATATATATATATATATATATATATATATATATATATATATATATATATATATATATATATATATATATATATATATATATATATGATGTTGAAAACCAATAACATAAATGTCCATTTACATATATTCATATTTGCACAGACAGGCTAATCTGTCATCCGGCGTCTGATATCCTCTCAAATATCACAATCCAATATGTTTTGTTGTATATCTTCTGCAGTAGCACAATTTTCACAAATATGATGGCTTTTATATTGTGAATGAGTTACTCTCACCTGAAAATAAACATTTGATATGAATAATTTTCCACTTTTCTTACCATTTAAAGTTTGTTCAATATCAGAGACAAATAAACAGATCACAAAGAAAACAACTATGGCGAACGAATCATATCATAACTTACGTGATAATGGTCAAAGACAACAACTATGGCGAGCGAATCATATCATAACTTGTGTGATAATGGTCTGCTTCGTGATGTTTCCATTTTCTGACATGTTACAAGTTACGCTCAAGGCATACAATAATGTTGACAGATTCAAAACCTTCCAGGTGTTATCTTTCAATATTATCTTATGCTTTGAGCGTAACCTGTTCAGGCTGAATTGTTCTTTATTTTAAGCATAAATAGCTTAAAAAGACTTGTTTGCTTGTAAACACTTTGGATTGCATTATTGGTGATGAACAATACATCGAGATAAACTGTTAAGTCATCTTGTTTCATACTCCATCAGAATAAATTGTTTTCCAAAAAGTGTTTCCAGTTTCATTCATACTCATTAAAAAGTCATTAACAACTTATTGACAAATATTTGTTACCAAGTTTGTGAACTTGCTGTGTTGTTTTCTAGTTTCAAAGAGAGCGATATAAGGTAACGTCAACAGACAATGCTAAGCTAGTCTCTTAGTGAACCGTTCGTGTGGTTTGGCATCACTTTCAATGTTATTTCGGTCATTTCATGATGAGACCTACTTGCAGTATATGTACTACTTTACGAACTTGCTTTGTTACAGATCCTTTACACGACAACCACCCAGTCACAGATTTACAAGGATAATGGGTTTACCCTTCAAGCACTGGCCACACCTCTAATGCTGACATGGCCGGGAATCAAACTCACGACCTTTGGATCACCACAGAGGAAGCTTTCACTCTTACTTATCATTTGATTATTGCTTAATTAACATTTGTAGAATGTCTCTTATCACCTATTTTTTACTGATTCATTTAACTTGATTTGAATTTTGTCAGACACCCACTTCACAACGATGTTTAAGCTTTTATTTTTTCCGTCTTTTTTATGCTGTCAGCCTTCATTTTTCCAATAAATGTTCACACAAGTCATCTTAAGACAAAAGGCTACAAAAACAGAGTACAAAGACCCTTGGGGAGGAAATCACTTTCTCGTTAAGAAGCAACCGTCATACTTAATGATTGTAGAACCATATACGGATCCGTCCTGAGGAAAGTCTCGTAAATACTTCATGCAAGGAGGTACGATCTGAAGGTTAAGTGCCTAGAATAGGCACTCTTTACTCATACACATTACATTCAATGTAAAGATTATTTGAGATAAAGATTAATAGACACTTAATTCAGAAAATACACAATAACTTTTATTTATTCAGTTTTTGCATTCTTGTTAATGTCGAATCCCCAAGATGAATTTGTAGAAATGAATGAAAAAAAGAAAGAAAAATATTAATAAAAAAATAACTTGGATTCAATGCTTTCGGAGCTTGGCCAACACAATCATAATTGATATTTACCTCCAAGCAAATCGTGTGAATTGTCTCCAAACCCAACGATATTTTACATTTACATCCTCCACATTGGTTTTGCTTACAGTAGGGCCTTTCATAGGTCAAGAACTTCCTCTTAAAGGAAAGATGCCATGAGCTTGTCTTCACTCAACACATCAATGGGACATTTCTATCTTCCTAATACATACTGTGGAGTTAATAGGACCCCACTCATTCCTTCCAATGTTTCAGAAGATCTTGATTGGAATATATTGTTTTGTTTGAGGCCGGCTATTTGATATTGCCAGATCAAAAGAAGCATTTAAGTCAATAAACCCAGCTGTTATAGAGTCTTGGCTGATTCTGATGTTTAACCTTTTACGGTTATTCATCTGGATTGCAGATATATTGCAACATTCAACGCTTTATGGCAGCCGTAAATTGGTCTTCACGACACCGAGCAGCCATACTGGCATTCCAATTACTTATGTGAGGGCAATTCAAGCCATCTTCCATTGCCCCACTCCAGATATTTATATTTCAAAATGACCACACTCCACGTGGGGTGGGCTTCTACTCAGGCTGATTAATTAAGTCAGTCAAGATTAAGAAAGATGGCCTTTTAATTTGCTTCTCCTTCTTAGCCAATGGCCTACAACTCCTTAACCAAACATCACCTCATTGAATGCAATGCTTGGACTGACCTGTGCTAGTTTTGTTTATTTGTAAATTGTATAGCACTCTTATTTGATATGCATAACATTTCAACAGAAATGTATCATCCTTCACCCTTTAGCCACATTCTGCAAGTTTTAGCATTTGACAAATTTCTAGAAAATCCCATGGTATGTCTGTATAAGATTTCTCCATATGTAAAATAAATCTTATACATAATCTTAGACATTCAATATATTTAAGATGTCCTGTTATAGGATTAGAGGATGGGGAAACGCACTGCATGGAGAGATCATTTTGAGATTGGCCTGATACAGGAAAAAATATGGAATTTTTCTTTTCAACCATGCCAATAGATGGTAAATGGTCAGTTCCTTCCCAGATAATTATTTCATGCGACACACCCAGAAACATATCCGGTTGTGATAATAAATTCTGTACACTTTGGTCCAGATATCTTCCTTAGGCTTTTCATTGAGCAATGCGCTATATATTCTTGTTTTCATCCTGTATAAATATTATCCAACCTTTGAGATATGTTTGTGGAGGGAATGCAAATCTAAACGAGCGCCATCTATCGGATGTGTGGATGTCGGTCCCAGAAGGACAATCTATCTCAACTTTCAGGTGTAAACAACAAATCAATCATTCTGACTTGGAAATATAATGGAAATGCATTTTTATGTCATTTTAATTTGCAATAGATTTTTATTATTATTTTCACAATTTCAAGTAATGTGAATTTGATATTGGTTCAATATATATTTGTTCAAGGCATATTATTGTGGAATATAGATTAGAAAATGACTCAAATTGAAATGTTGGTGCACTGAAAAAGATGTATGATTCTGATTTGTAATATAAAATTTTGAGGTCTATATATATATATATATATATATATATATATATATATATATATATATATATATATAGGCAACCTTACTTTACAAACAAGACTCTCTGGTTGAAAGTTCATTATTTCGCTTGATGAGAAAGTATTTTCAGTGGTGTGTAGATCAAGTGCGATGGAATGACTGGCCAGTCTGACAGCGGTGCGTCCCTTTGTTATGGCCCCATACATCAAGCTGCAAGTTGTATCTCTAGACATCCCCAATGGGCCCCTTAGCACGCCTCACTAGCTCTGTTCTATGGATGCTATAGGGGTCTAAACAATTGCCTGGCCACTCGCAGGAGACGAGAGGACCAGATTTATCCCAACTGATCCGTGAGTCTCATACATAGCCTGTCTATACATTGTCACTGTATGGGAGGTCTTGACTATATTCTGTGCATTGCATACTCGATGAGGAAGCAGTGCTTATCTTAAGGGTGACTCTCTATCTCTCTCTCTCTCTCACTCTCTCACACACATTTTTGTGGTGTTCATCTGTCCACTCTACAGGCAGGAATCTCTCCACAAAATCATTTTTCCTGAAACTTGAAGTATCTACATAACATGTGTAGGATCTTACGAGATTTTGATGCAATATTCAACCAATTTTCGGTCATTTTAGTTTCAATGCTTTCACAGCTTGGCTAGAACCATACAAATGATTTTGAGAGCCATCACAAATGATTTTGACAATTGATTATGACATTTAAAGATGTTAATACATTCGCCGCTCTTGCCAATTCAAATGTTTGGTTCCTAACGTAATATTCTCCTCTCGATGTTGGGTATTATCTCTCATGGGAAGAGCATGTTATGTTTATTTCATTGAAATATACTGATGCAATTCAACAGGTAATGCTTGTCATTTGATTACATATTGATAATTATGTAAAAGTAACATGGGGATGATCTAAATTATATTTTATTTCAATAGAATCATTCACAAATGCCTTAAAACCTTGAGCAAGTCAGAGTATGTATTTGTTGTTTGTTTGGGGTTTTACATCACTTTCAACATTATTTCAGTCATTTCGTGATGAGACCTACTTGTAGCAGATATACCGCTGCCTCAATGAATTGTCATGTCGCAGGTCTTTGACATGACAACCCACCCAGTCACAGACATGACAACCCACACAGTCACAAGGACAATGGGTTAGGCACGGGCCTCAGTTCATGTGTGAAATTGTATCATGATTTCAATCTCGGCACGGCCGGGGACGGAACCGACGACCTTTGGATCACCACAGAGGAACTGGTGCTCATAAGCTGGCGCTCCAACCAACTGCGCCACCGCCCTGGGCCTCAGAGTATGAACAACATGCATATTATGAAAACCATGCACATTATGTACAACATGCACATTATGTACAACATGCACATTATGTACAACATGCACATTATGTACAACATGCACATTATGTACAACATGCACATTATGTACAACATGCACATTTTCATACAGTCGCTCTGAAATGTCATCATCTATTTCCCTGTTTTGTCTCGGATATCTATCACAAATAAATATTCATGACATGATGTGGGACATTTATCAAATCAATATGAAAATCATAATACATTATATGTAAATTCTAATACTGCCAGTTTCTTTGTTTCGATTTAAGCCACCATGTATTCACAAGAAGAATTAATCACTGGACTGACAGATATAAGCGCTTTTCAAATGTTATTCGGTCTCATATTTAAATGACTTGAAAGGGAAAATGTAATCTGATTAAAAGTTTACATTCTATTATGGTGGGATTAACTGTTATCTGCCTGATAGAATCACATGTGACATGTGAACTTGTGAATCGTTCTTAATCGAGGTTTATCCTTGAATGTCCTGACTCACTGTTCCAATGGAATAATACTTCCCAGCCGGCGCCACAACCTCAATAAGGAAAACAGATATCTCTTTTAAATGATGACACCCTTCCCAATACAAAATGCATCAGTACCCTGTATAATACCATTGCACCACCAGCTATGAAGCCATCCCTACCCTGTATAAAACCATTTTGCCACCAGCAATGAAGCCAACAAAGTGAAGCAACCCAATTTTATTGATTTAAACGCAGACTAACAATGCTGCCAGCCTTTCTTTAACTGAATCAACTCAACAGTAAAGCCACCCTTCTCTACTTTGAATCAATAATTCTTTAGAATCCTTTAATAAAATAATTCATCCTGTGATATAATCAATCCAACCTTTTTCTCCAGAAAATACCAGCACTTTACTTCAGTGTAGCTAGCATTTGTCTCAAGAGGTATCTGTGTCATTTGTATTCAATATGCGTGTGCTCATTCATTTTGTCAAGAGACCTTTGTCTGTAGAGTTAAAGCATTTGGTTTGTCTAATTCACATACCAAACAGTGGTGACACAAGATAGGTCGCCAAAAGCACTGGATATGATATTTAGTTGTTTTGTGCATTATGTATCATTATAAAACCACTTTGACCTTACAAATCTGGTATGTTTATTCCCGATCTGTTTGTGAAGTGGTCATAGAGGCATTGCGTGTTCCTGGTGATTATGTGGCCAGGGACAGTTAGGGTAATCAGTTATCTGAGTTGGGCCGTGTCTCTGGAGGAAAGCGGCACTATGATCAGCTGCAGGAAACAGCCAATGGAACACTGGTCAACATTATTGCCTTAAATGCTCACAACAACCAATGGAACACTGGTCAACATTATTGCCTTAAATGCTCACAACAGCCAATGGAACACTGGTCAACATTATTGCCGTAAATGATCACAACAGCCAATGGAACACTGGTCAACATTATTGCCTTAAATGCTCACAACAACCAATGGAACACTGGTCAACATTATTGCCTTAAATGCTCACAACAGCCAATGGAACACTGGTCAACATTATTGCCGTAAATGATCACAACAGCCAATGGAACACTGGTCAACATTATTGCCTTAAATGCTCACAACAGCTAATTCCCACTTCTGAACCCCTTGTACATATTGTAGTAAAACGGCACAATGAATGAAATATTTTATAAATGACTCAACAGTGTTTATCATTACTTTATAACAACCTGACAGGCAAAATAAACCTCTGGTACAAAAACCTCTGGTACAAAACCCTCTGGTACAAAAACCTCTGGAATACATAAACATCTGGTCAATTTAATTCAGGCAAGTGTAACCATTAATATACAATCAGACTCTAGTTCTGTATCTTCAAATGAATATTGCTATAGTTTAAAGTATACAGGTGTCTATAAATTAGTTCCTGGCTCAGGAGAAATAGAAATCTACACTCAATCTCTGTTTCCATTAATGACTAATCAAGGGATCAAACAACTAAACCCTTGTGATAGGAATTCAATTTCATCCCATCTCTTGCAAATGACACTACACAGAGAAACTCAATCACAAACTGCAATCACAAAGCCCCTGTCTAAAATATATTCTCTTTAATATCAGAATCACTTACATATATTATCCCAGAAAGGTTTTTACTTTTTCCGACATATAAATTATGATTCTAATTGCAATGAATACTTTTTCATGGATTGTAGCTATATTATATATTTTTACAAATAATCTTTGCAATCAATCAATTATGAATTGGTGGCTTTGGTTTTGGTTGTACACATAAAACGGAAAGCGAAAATTATAATCATCAATAAAAATGAAATAGAGACTATATCTATTTACAAATTGTACACCAAGAAGAATTTAAACTGATAGGCTTGTTTGTGTGTTTACTTTTAAAAAGCCCTCAATACATCACATGCCAGGCCCCTTTTCATGCAATATTTAACCAACTTTCGGCCGTCTTCGTTTCAGTGTTTTCACAGCTTGGCGAGAGCGATCACAAATGATTTTGACCGAAACACAAAATGTGCAAATACATTCGCCACTCTCCCAATTCAAATTGTTTATCCCCACGCTGGTTCCATATGTTTCTCTTAAGAGAATAACACGTTATGGGTGATTTTCGGCAGGGTGAAAATAATCGTTTTGATGCCTATATTTTAATATAGCACTATATCCAGTAAGGAACCTTCACTTGGTACTGATAAGTATGTTAACATAATGAACACAACTTATTCTCCCCATCTTCATTGTATCTGAGGTGATATCAGCTGTAAAGAAGTAGGTGTGAGGGTGAAATATCAAGTATATAGGATGTAGCAAGAGGCGCTGCTTTTTGTGTTGTCTTAATGTGTTTAAGAATCTTCCAACCTTACCACTTCCTGTGCCAATTAGTTCCATATAAAATGTATATGCGTTTCAGATCACCTTAACGCTTCCTGTGATTTAAGATCAGGTTAGCATGGAGTTTCCTGTCTCTGTCTCCATCTCTCCAAACAATGGGCTTGTTTTTTTCCACAATGGATTATGCTCAACAGAAACATACTCTATAGCCACTAATGTAAAAGTTTTGGTAATCAGATATAGCTTTAGGGCTAATTGTGCATTGTAGCATAGGAGCATTGTATCTTCTATCAGGTTTATATTTGGTTAGGAAGGCTTGGTTCTTTTTTACTTTGGTATTTTTCTTCTGTATAGCTTTTGTGCTCATTCGCAATCCTTTTTAATACTTCAACATAATTTGTTGCCAAGTTAAGGTAGTTTGGCATAATATTGTGACCTTTTCTTTAGAATGCACTGTATATATCACAATGATACTAAACATGGATGTGTGTATTCACTCTTAAGGTTGCATTTAGTACTCGTCTTCAATATATATACTACCACATTGGTAAATGTCAAAATACTTTCATTCAATCCTTGCTTCTATATCACAAGCTTAAAATATACATTCGATGCTGAACCCAAATTCCTCAAAGGGTCAAGTAAATGGGGATATTCTAGCTCATAGAGCCAAGTAAATTAGACTTTTCTACCTCATAACCTCATAGGGTCAAGTAAATTAGACTTTTCTACATCATAGGGTCAAGTAAATTAGACTTTTCTACCTCATAGGGCCAGGTAAGAGATGTTTTTCTACCTCACAGGGTCAAATGAACAGGGTTATTCTACCTCACAGGTCAAGTAAATTAATCTTTTCTACCTCACAGGATCAAGAAAATGATGTTATTATATCTCACAGGTCAATTAAATTAGACTTCTGCCTCACAGGGTCAAGTAATGTGGATGTTCTTCCTCACAGGGTGAAGTAATTTTGACATTTCTACCTCATGAAGATACGTACATAAGAAATTTCTACCTGATCAGGTCAAGTAAATGGGTAAATTTTACCCAACCGGGTCACGTTATTGGGGATATCCTACATCACATGTCAATTGTTGTTGTAATATGCTGCATCACGGGGTAAAGTACATTAGAGTTTTCTACCCCACAGAGTTGAGTACAGGCATTTCTTCCTCACTGGGTCAAGTAAATATTTCTTAACAGGGTCAAGTAAATCGGGGCATTCCATTTGAATAGTCAAATAAGTAGGTGTATCACTTCTAATGCAAAAGTTAATACTTTTCCTTACTTAATCGAGTAATGACTTCAGGATTTAAGTTTCAAGTGATCATGCAATACAAACACAGTTTTGTGGCAATTCCATATATGGAAGTGTCTGAGGCGTTACCAGTACAGAAGGGTAGAGGCTATTCATTATTCAGGCGGCAGACGCAACCCCGTGGGACTATGTTTAGGACAAAGATAGGCGCGAGATGGTAAAGAAAGGGGATCACGCTCCTCACGTAATGAGGATATATGCTGCTTTTATGCATGCAAATAAGGACTTGTTAGTGCTGTTCAAGGCCATTTGAATAACATATCAATCATTTAACATGAAATCAGTCTGCGTGTTTGTGTGCATTTCTGTCATAATAGAAGTATATGGAATGCTTTTAATGTTAAAATTCTCCGCCAGAAAGCACCAAGCTTTGGTGATTTACTGACAATATCGCTAAATGACAAATCAATACACTGCTCAGATACTAGGCAGTTTCTGCTGCGTGTATACCACAGTCAGGATGAGAGGTGGAATCGTATATTGACTGCCCCGAGGGTAAAATGATAGTGATATACTGGACCTCACTGAACACCAGATGTGGCATTTACTGCTAATGAGTTTTCTTCGTGAAAAATGGAGGAATGCACTTCTCCTTATGTGTTTAAATATTCATAAAGATCCACAATGCTGCAAAGAAAGTGTAGTATTTATGCAGGTAAGATTTGCATTAGATTCAGCGCCCACGTGGTCAACAAACAAACAGAAAGAAATGTAATCCCCCAGTCTGGGGAAGCTGAGATATTCAAATCCATTTTCTAGGATCCAATTTGAAAAGCCTAATCCTGTGGACACTGTCTACTTCTCAGCTTTTAGGAGAAGTCGTTTTCAATTCCATATGCATCCTGTGCACAGTTTATTTTCGAGGAGGGTGAACCACATATTGCATATTCTTAGAAGGACAAAAAATGGGAAATTGTATTTGCGCTCCTAATCTAGTTATTTTGTGTATTATCAAATTGTATGCACTTCCCGCTTTAGCTTTACATTCAAAGGCCAACTCATTACACTTCCCGCTTTAGCTTTACATTCAAAGGCCAACTCATTACACTTCCCGCTTTAGCTTTACATTCAAAGGCCAACTCATTACACTTCCTGCTTTAGTTTTACATTCAAAGGCCAACTCACGACACTTCCTGCTTTAGCTTTTACATTCAAAGGCCAACTCACGACACTTCCTACTTTAGTTTCACATTCAAAGGCCAACTCATTACACTTCCCGCTTTAGCTTTACATTCAAAGGCCAACTCATTACACTTCCTGCTTTAGCTTTTACATTCAAAGGCCAACTCACGACACTTCCTACTTTAGCTTTACATTCAAAGGCCAACTCATTACACTTCCTGCTTTAGTTTTACATTCAAAGGCCAACTCACGACACTTCCTGCTTTAGCTTTTACATTCAAAGGCCAACTCACGACACTTCCTACTTTAGTTTCACATTCAAAGGCCAACTCATTACACTTCCTGCTTTAGCTTTACATTCAAAGGCCAACTCATTACACTTCCCGCTTTAGCTTTACATTCAAAGGCCAACTCATTACACTTCCCGCTTTAGCTTTACATTCAAAGGCCAACTCATTACACTCCCCACTTTAGCTTAACATTCAAAGGCCAACTCATTACACTTCCTGCTTTAGTTTGACATTCAAAGGCCAACTCACGACACTTCCAACTGTAATTTAAAATTCAATTACAAACATTTGTGAAATTTCCAACTCTAGTTTTGACATTCAGTCACCGACTCATGAGACTTGCAACTCTAGTTTGACATTTATCGCAAACTCATGAAATTGACTGTGTGTGATGCTCTATATTCAACTCATGACACCTTTATTCAAGTTTGACGTTGGCAATTCAAGTCGTGACATTTTCAATTTTGGCCTGGCGATCTGTATCCAACTCCTGACATTTTCTAATTGTAATTCGCTACACTATATTGCTTGCAGTGTAACATTTCTAATATTTCTAATATTCCTAACTCCCAACTTATTCTCATTCCCTGCAGCGCGCACATAGTCTTATAAAAAATACTCTCCTTCAAGACAATAGACTATGCCACATAAATTCTATGAAAAAAGGCTTTGCAATCGCAGACCATGTACGGATGCCAGAATGTTGAAATTTCCATTACAGCGGAGTCAGTTAGGACGGGAGATCACAAAAGACCCACTTTGCTTTGATGGATTATGGGTGGGCTGGCTTGCCTCTATGAATGTGTGTGGCTGGCTGGGTGTTGTGATAGCCTCTGATGGCCCCTCATCTAATCACAGGGGCCCAATACAAGCATATACCCCCAGATACCGACACACCGCTACCCTGGGGACGGGATTTGTGGCTAACACTACAAGCCTGTAGAGAGATAAACTGTCTGGGATGACTTAATATGACAAACTTAAATCCAATTTCCTAAAATATAACTTTGCCTTCATTCCATAGTGATGGAGCCGCCACCATCTGGGTTACACAATTATTTTAGTGATCTGCATAAAAATAAAACAAACTTTAAATTAGTTTTGATCGTAAAATGCCCATGTGCGCATTGACAAAATGAAAATATCCATCAAGAAATGATTGACGTAAATCAATTAAGATCTAAAATTGTCTACTCTGCCATTCGTTTTTTCCATAATTCATGTGGAGTTATATTGACTGGTGACGTATTAAAATGCCTCATTAGTACCCTTGACATGTCACTCAAACTGTACTTATGGTTTCTATAATTGCGTTTTGAGGAGAATATTTGTGCACATTTATGCGTTCTAAAGAAGCGGTGCCAATGGTCAGGGACTCATAGCGCTTTAAAAGATCTTTGGGTTTATTTTGTAAGAAGGTACTGCCCTTTATAGAACAGAGCTTGTCAGATTAGGCAAGCCATTGTTTTAATAGGACAGAGACGGATGAATAATGTGAAGAAAAAAATCAATCAAGGGAGAAATGGATGATTGGATTTTCAAGAACAGGGACAAAAGATAGAACCAAATGCAGTTGTGTCTTATCAGACTGTGAGTTGAGCCTCTTAAATCAAGTAGTGATATTTGCAATGAGACGAGGATCAATATAACTGGGTTTCGTTTGAGAGACTGTGGTTTACCTAAGATTATCGCTGATGGGCTTAACAAGGCTGCATTAACGCTGTGAGGTCTGGCACAACTTGCAACTTTTATCCCCTTTTTTCTGGCCTATTTGGTTGCAATCCAACACAGATCCAGGGGGCAATCCACAGATTACTATCAGTAACACTGTCTGTCTAATGGAGAGAAACCTAAGTCACTACCTCACTGATGTGATCTTAATTCTGTGCATGTTAACAGGTCTCAGCATAAGCACCCACTTCAGATGATTATTTCTATAAAAGCCACAAAGTGGTCATACATATAATTCAAGAAAACAATATTATAGGTTCAGAAACCTTTGAAGGTTATTTTCAGTCGGTGATGCAGCAGCAACGACGTAAATCATAAGTGATCTTTATTTCTAATCCTTTGAGAAAATGATATATTTTGGGTGTCTCAAACAAAAATCAACAAACAAGAAAAATATTATGGAGAAGGGGGTTTAAAAAAGGGTTGAACAAAGATTTCTGAATAATTCTGACTTTGGAAAACTATCGGTGGTAAAATGTGTTGCAAAGAGACGAAAGAGCAAAATATATTTCAGAATGTTTTGACAAAATGTTGGAAAGACAATCTACGTATACGGTATGAGACCCAAGCACAACGTCCATCACTGAAACCAATACTGTTAATTAACTTGCATTGTGTAGCCCCCCCTCTCCCCCAAAAAAAATAATAAAATAAAAAAATAAAAACAACACAAAAACAAAAACAGCTCAATCACTTAATGTCAAATTCAAGTTTTAATATTCACTGAGGTAAGGTTACTCATACAAGCATGATTATTTTCTACAGACCCCTATAGAGAATAGTAGGATAGATATTTCCCCCTGGGTACAACTACAATAGTCAGAATAAATACACTGCCAAAATGTTTTTGTTTTGTAAACGTGCTCAATAATCGTATTCATTTATTTGTATCCAACCAAAAGCGACAGCTCAATCTATAATAATCACTAAATAATATTCCTGTCAACCTTATGATGCACATTTTTACCAAGTTACAAGCTTCGATGTTATATAATAGCCGAGATAAAAGTCACATCAAAGTTTATTTTTGCAACATACTGAAATGCTCACTGGTGTGTGACTGAAGTAAGAATTTCATCTGTGCAACTCATACTTCTTCTCAAGATATATAATTCCACCAATAATGAGAGCTTTCTCTGTATTAGCCACTGACTTCAGCTCATGGCAGTGGCGGATCCGGGGGGGGGGATGGGCTTTGGGGGCTGACGCAGGCGAGACAAAACTCATTCCATCTCAACGTCCTCAAACTTACTTTTATTATGTCACCTCGGTAGCCGAGAGATTTCGGTATGAGATTTGATCTAATTTGTCACGGGACATTTTGAAAAGCGACCCTCACACCATGCAGCATATCAAAGCCTCGATATAAAGCCCAGGGGATGAGAAATCACCTAATCTTCCAAAGAAGTGTTTGGCCAAGGTTTTGCCTTTTGCAAAACCACAGAATATTGAATGTCTGGAAGAAATATTTGCTTGCTGCCAAAGTCAAGATCAGTTTATCGATTTGACAAACATTCGTCATTGTGTTACATTTTATCCTCTGACCTGTCAATAAATCCAGAATTATCACGAATTCTGGCAATTGTGAGAAAATGAATGGAACCTAACAAGGAAAGATGCATTCAGCAACGTATTTCTTGCTCCAATTATAACACCGTTTAGGGATAGGAAACATAATCAATGGAAGTGTGAACAATTGCCAATAACTCTATCCGCTAAAAACCATTGACCCACAAATTCTATATCAAAGGTCATTACATGCATCATCATGCCATTAGTCACATCTTTTCCTAGGAGGGAGTAAGGCATTCTGACTCGGTGGCAGGTCTTCTATCATTTTCTCATAGCCTACACAGTGATTTTAACAATATACTAAACACCTTTATTTTTTAAAACTGGAAAAAATACAGATTAAAATATGGACATTGATTTATTTCAACAAACTTTCGGTCTGCTGTCATACAAAATGTAGTTCGTGGAAGTATCCTTCCGCCTCAGCCTAGTTGCAGCTCACTTTATCGCAACACTCTACCCCAAGTGGTAAATAATGTTGTTGACTGACTGTCTCCACCTATACTTTATCATACCTGACCTTGTGCTAAGTTCCAACCCAGCAGTGTACCTTGAGTATCTGCATACAAAAAATGCTAAATTAACATCCTCCATTGCTTCGTGTATAACAGCCTCTATTATGCCCCGCATGACGTGTTTATCTTTACATTCGGGAAACTACTTGACAAGGAGAGTGGATTAACCTTTTCAACTAGTCTATTGAGCTCCCAATACCTGAATGAATGAGCTAATATGGCTGATTTCTATCAAAAGGTAAATAACATGCCATGAATCAATACCATACCATACAAATTTTAATTTAAAATACAGCTTTAGCGTATTATCAGATTAAGTATATTTCCTTTTCTTGACTCAATTCTAACTTGAATTCTACTGATACTTCATCTTGTGTCTAAAATCTGCAAGAGGGTGTCCTCTATAAAATGTGTCAACCACTGATAAGGACAAGGAATTTTTATAACGAAATAATACTGCACTGTTGAAAACATGTATTCTATCATATCATATTATTACTCCCTGTGCACTCAAACTGATGACGTTTAACACATTGACTGTGCTTTGAACATGCAGTGATATATATAGTGCCGCTATATCTCGATCTTTGATAAATGTTATTCTGATAGATCGAGATGGCACAGTCTAAAATCAACATTAGATTCTGTTCACAACATAACTGCTCAATATAAGAATCAAGATGGCACAGTATGTAAGATCAACATTAGATTCTGTTCACAACATAACTGCTCAATATAAGAATCAGGATGACATATTCTGAAAATCAAAATTACATTCTGTTCACAACATAACTGCTCAATATAAGAATCAAGATGGCACAGTATGTAAGATCAACATTACATTCTGTTTACAACACAACTGCTCAATATAAGAATCCTAAAGAAAAGCATTGAATAGGATGCTACAGATCAGATTAGCCTCAATCTTTCATCAGTTAAAGGAGAAGAATTCGTGTTTGTGGTATCTGATGGGCAATGTGCCTCGTATTATCGATCAAAGTGCATTAACCTCATGGACCTGATATGGAGGAGTAAGGTACAAAAAATAATGCATTCTACAAAAATAGTAACCGATTTGATATTTGACTTTTGGTAATATGATAATATGTGTGTGAAGGTGATTGTTTATTATTAAACTATTTTCACAGGATTTTGTACCCTTTCCTCAGGATTGTGTACCCTTTCCTCAAGATTTTGTACCATTTCCTCTGGATTTTGTACCCTTTCTTCAGGATGTTGAACCCTTTCCTCAGGATTTTGTACCATAATTTTTTTCAGGACTTTGTACCCTTTCCTCAGGACAACGTTTTGACATTTGCATGCTTCCAATATCCACACAATAGATTAAAAAAAGAAGTATATAACCTGATATAAGCTAAGTTCTCATGAAATTAATTATTCTATACAAATATATAGGTTACAGAAATTCCCTAGACTGAAAATATCCCATTTTCATATGTCTACAATATCACTTCTGAGATAACCCTTCATGATTATATGGTTATTTTGAATAGATTAAATCTTATAATGAAAGTTCATCTAACTTACCATATTGTATGTGAGATGTGCTTAGCGGGTCCAATATGGAGGCCAGATATGTTCGGCTCAAGCCAAGGGAAGAGTTTGTATCCAAGAAGTCAATACAGTGGGCAATATGGCAGACTCGGCTTGCTTTATAACCATATCTATCCTGGCCTGTCTGACAGTTTGGATAGTACTGGATCTTACCACGCACCCCCTCCACAGTGAACCCATCCGCCAGCGACAAAATATGCTTTATATAGTATGTAAGCTTTTGCATTACAAGCTTCTCACTCTAAGCTTCTTATTTCAAGCGTCTAAATCCAAGCTCCATGTTTCTAACTCCAAGTGTCTAACTCTAAGTTTCTCTCTTCAAGCTTCTATTGCCATGCTTCTAACTCCAAGCTTCTCTCTCCAAGCTTCTTACTCCAAGTGTCTAACTCCAAATTTATAAACATATGCACTCTAAACATCAGCATTCAAAGATTCAACCAAATGTTTTTTGTTTCACACAGCAGAAATCTTCATTTTTCTTTCTTTTCCCGGAAGTAACTAATGAGATCCCCTTCATCGCCAACATCGAGATTGAGCTCCTCTCATTGGCTGATATTTAATTCAGGACAATTATAAACTTTTGAGTAAATAAATCCAATTGGTAGTGTCTGTATCGCAAGTCAACTGAATATAGCACTGACACGTCTGATCATTGAAGATATAAACTCACTTTCCACTTCTCTTGCAGTTATCATGACTGATTAACTGAGAGAGACATGATAGGATGCGCGTCTTAGCATGTAACTTCACCATTAAAATAGAAGCCTCATAAATATCATGTGACAGGTCATGTGTTCCATCGCAATAAGATGCCCAGCCTAGGTTTGTTGTCATCTCATAACATATAAGCAGTGCTAAGTAGATAGGTTATCTGATCTGTTTGTGTTCTGAGGGTGTGGAATCCTCAGAATGGCCCTCCACAGCATGTTAACCTGAACACACGGGCCATGCGTCCAATATCGTGAAATGAGAAAGCCAACTTGATTCCCAATGCTGCTCTCCTGTCAATGAAATGAGAAAGTGGGGTCCGTTGCAAATGCAGGCTTCTGGTCGTCCAATAACGTGTAACTAAGAGCACCCTCCCCTCCGTGCCCATTTTCTTTGATGTGTCTGATAGATTGGAAGAGACTCTAACTTATCAAGATGGTTGATAACAGCCCGCCCGTTACTGATCTACCATGTGATCATGTTTCTCCTGATAAATTACATTCCTGTTCCGGAAGAGTAATCAGCACATCACATTCCATCATTGTGGCAGCCGAGTTACAATATCTACAGCCCAAATAGTGCTTGCACCTTATAATATCAATGGCACGAGTCAGATTCATATTCAGGTAAAACCAGAGTTTGAGCTCTGTCTCTTTTGGTTATATATAAGTAGAGAAATATAAAAAGCTTTTTACCAAATCTCGACATATGCATTTTCCAGTTAATCTTCACAATAATGGTCATGTCATGCTGATATTGTTTAAAATCACTATGGAATTATTGATTAAATGCAAAAAGCTGGAATACACATGTATGTACCTAAACAAATTCAATTTCTGAGTTACTATTGGTACAAGGATTATGGCGGGATAGATGTAGGGTTGACACAGGGACCCGGTCTGTCCCCTGAGAGACTGATATGTCAGCAAGATATATTTGCCAGGACAACACGCACTGGGCATGAATCTGTCACATTTGTCATTGCCTTGTCACCTATGTAAAGGCACTTAGCTAACGCCTGGGCTTAGTGCTTGCCGCCTAAAACACCTTCTCAAATATGCAATTTTGTCATTTGACACATTACTCCAATGTGTCCATGGCTCCCTCATGCAATTTCTTGTTTTCGTATTTTTCTAAACTCTCTTATTTCTAGACGATGTCTGTCACTGCCCTCTTTTCTCAGGTTTATATTCTCATTATGTCAAAAGGTCCTGTCACTCTCGCTGTGTACCGCTCTTTTGCCATGTGGGTGAAATCTAAATTAGAGCAATAAAGGCAAAAGCACATTTTTCTTTACCAAATGCTATGCTAAAACTCCCCATTTCACAGAGTCAAAGATGATTTAAAGGTTTCAATTTTACCATTGTAACAACGATTATACGTACGTATAATCGTATAGAAAAGTATTAAACATAATTCTCATAAATCTCAAATGTGTCCAGTATTGGGACACCAGCGTACTGCTTTATTTCAGAGGTTTTATACTGTGGCTTTATTTAGATGAGTTGAATCAGACACTGGATGTTCTTTGTGTATTTTTTGTGTGACAATTCAATAATACAATTCATCTCCAGAAAATATATCTTAGCTTTACATATTTAAAAAAACAGTTTCAGAGTAAAAGATCGATGATGATATATGCTAAAGTGATCAAAAAGTTCCTTAGATTTCTGTTTGTGATTGTTTCTGATTGCAAAATAAAACTAGGTTTTGAAAGTGGTAAAGATTGGCAAGGGAAGGGCTACACTTCTACACTGGCCTACCAGCATTTTTTTTATCCACAATGGTGCGACCAAATGGAATTGTTTATCCATTGTCTGTGTATTTCTATTATAATATGTTCATCTGTCAATCAATTCTGTACTATAAATCCATCTGTATTATAAATGTGTTTTGCATTTCCATTGATTTTACCATTCATTGCCATTGTTCACTAGTAATTCTTTATACGAATGGGTTTTATTTGGTCATTGGTTATCTATAGCGATTGATATCATGTAAATATATATATATTGAAAGTAACACTGTCAAATATGAAAGTAACACTATCCTTTGACATATTTTGAAACCGAAGAATAATTGTTGTTGCCCTAGTAAAAGCCTCATACATTTTTTGGGAGACATTTCCTCGTGATAAGTTGAAAATCCCAGAGCTTACATGGGCAGACAATAATTTCAGACAATATAAGTACACAAAAAACTTTTATTGTGTTGATTCCCATTGGATGATATTTACCATAATCAAAATGGCAGCCTCCTTGACAACTCAGTGACAAGACACGTTGGATACCACCAAATATTGCACCCACTGAAGCCCACTATAAATGCTTGTTGTGGCAGGCTCAATATAGCACATTTAGAACATCACGTGGAATCACATTGTTTCAAAAGCCTCATGTGTTTTCATACAGAAATATGGAGGTTGACAGTTTCATTTTGTTGTCATTTGAAAAAGTTAGAACATCCCGCCATTACTGCCTTGCTCCGAACCTACTGTGGGCTGTCAGAAGGTAAAATATTTCACCTCCAATCATTTAAGAAATTAGCCTTTAAAATATCACAAATTGTTACACTGGAAACAAATTACTAAAATATCTATTAACTATTTTGTAGATAATATTTTTCTCAGATTTATGGCCAACCGGAAATGCAAAACATTGTTTGCTGCTGAGCTCTATCTTCTGGAACAAACATGCAAGGGCAATGTTTGGTGGTGTCCGACCGATAGCTATTAGAATGTTTTCCAAAATCATTACAAAGTAAAAAAAAAAAAAAAATCTGAGAATAATGGAAAAAAGATCGTATTTGTCACCTGAAAATACACATTTTATCTACTAATGGCTAAGAACTCCAACTAGTAGTTTCATAGAAGATCAAAGTTGACTGATAGACAGAACGACCGAACATTTCTCCCCCTCACTGCATACGATACGCTGATAAAGCCAGCATAGCTAAAAGGATTTTTATGGTTTTTGGTATGACTGCTGGTAAAGGAAATCAAATAATATTTACAGAAACATATATCTTTGAATAAATCATTGAATATGTCAACAGTTTAGTTTGGATGATGTGATCAATGCTTTCTAAGCCCATTAGACCCTCGCTTCATGTTAATTTCCGGATTTGCTGTTTCATGAAATGGTTAACTTGGATTACCTGAAATACTTCACAATCTGAATAACAATCTCCATTACATGGGTAAATTCCCAGAGATTGTTCCAAAGCAGGCATATGAAGACTTTGAAATCTGATAGTAAACCCATTCGACGAATCTCTTCAGTTCTCTTAAATAACATAGGCCAGAGGGAACATAAGAGGTAACAACAATATTATTAACTTACCATTATGAGGTGTTGTACGTTTTTCTATCAATGGAGATTGACAGAAAAGGGATAAGAAGGGATATATCGGCTCTTTCACCAAGTCCGTTAAGTATGGTTGGCCAGACACATGGGACAATACTCTGGAGAACAACAATGGTGTGAGTAGAGACACAAGTATCAGTTTAAGGATGCAAAGAATCTCAGCATTTGTCTATCACCTTACAAAAGTGGTGGTCTCCATCTCATAAATACAGGCTGATAGGAGTGAATGTTTTATCCTATAAATATAACCTGTTAAATATGAAGGTCTCCATCTCATAAATATAGGCTGTTAAGTGTGAAGGTCTCCATCTCATAAATATAGGCTGTTAAGTGTGAAGGTCTCCATCTCACAAATATAGGCTGTTAAGTGTGAAGGTCTCCATCTCACAAATATAGGCTGTTAAGTATGAAGGTCTCCATCTCATAAATATAGGCTGTTAAGTGTGAATGTCCCCATTTCATAAATATAGGCTGTTAAGTGTGAAGGTCTCCATCTTACAAATATAGGCTGTTAAGTGTGACGGTCTCCATCTCACAAATATAGGCTGTTAAGTATGAAGGTCTCCATCTCATAAATATAGGCTGTTAAGTGTGAATGTCCCCATTTCATAAATAAAGGCTGTTAAGTGTGAAGGTCTCCATCTTACAAATATAGGCTGTTAAGTGTGAAGGTCTCCATCTCACAAATATAGGCTGTTAAGTATGAATGTCTCCATCTCATAAATATAGGCTGTTAAGTGTGAATGTCCCCATTTCATAAATATAGGCTGTTAAGTGTGAAGGTCTCCATCTTACAAATATAGGCTGTTAAGTATGAAGGTCTCCATCTCACAAATATAGGCTGTTAAGTATGAAGGTCTACATCTCATAAATATAGGCTGTTAAGTGTGAATGTCCCCATTTCATAAATATAGGCTGTTAAGTGTGAAGGTCTCCATCTTACAAATATAGGCTGTTAAGTGTGACGGTCTCCATCTCACAAATATAGGCTGTTAAGTATGAAGGTCTCCATCTCATAAATATAGGCTGTTAAGTGTGAATGTCCCCATTTCATAAATATAGGCTGTTAAGTGTGAAGGTCTCCATCTTACAAATATAGGCTGTTAAGTGTGACGGTCTCCATCTTACAAATATAGGGTGTAGAGTTTCAGCATGTTTGTATTTCCTCAATAGAACTGAGATTTCCAGCACATGTTTTCAGCTTTATAAACATGGTATATGTCTAGCTGGAGTGTGTCAGTTTATGCAACATGAAGTGTCCACTTTGTGTTTATCAGCCTATGACAATAGGGGATTTCCAGGTTGAGAATATCAGATAATATGTGTGGAGGTTTCCACCTTTTGTGATTCAGCCTCTGAGAATGGAGGTTTCCAATCCTGTCTCCTTGTCCATGAGAGTGTCACAACTGTTCACAACGATGCCAGCCCACCAGAATAACAAAGCCCCACATTTTGTTGTATGCAATATAAGATCCAGAAATAAAACCTGTCTCCTTCTGGCTAATATCACTTCCTTCTCAGAAACAATAAGCATTCGTCACACCGAGACAGAGATGCAGACATTACATGGTTAAGGAGTCCATGTTATGGTGGTAGGAATGTCTGTTTATTATTTCTATCTGTGATAGAACTACCGTTCACAGTACAGGCCTGTCCCTATGTGGCATCCATCGATTGCTACACATTCCACCCACACAGATAGGCTAACACGACCGATACTATGTGCAATAAGAGACATGGCCTTGATGGAAAACACTCCCATATAAGTCAAAGTTAGATCAAATACCAAGCGGAACTCAAGTAAAGGATACAGATAAAACATAAGAGGTTAACATTTTATATATTGCTTTATATGCTTGGCAAGCAAGTGTTATAGAGTAGAACACATCTACTGCCTATTGTTCTGAGGGAAGTATATTTGAAATGTTCGTGAAAAGAGGTATGGTTTGTTCAATGTAAAACAGTTGGGTCCTTTTCTTTTAATATCGGGGAAATTAGGCATTAGGAGTTTGTCTCAATGTCATCTTTTTAATGAATATTTTAACAAAATTAATTGCCTTCCATGTTTTTGTTTTTCGCTCGCATTGGCAACCTATCAATTTCAAGTAATATTGATTAATAAATGTTGCATTCATAAACCGAAATAAATCATCAATATTTTTATTTAGAAGTTCAACAATACTCGGTGGTCCAAGGCCAAATTTGAGTTACTAAGCCAGAATATGCTACAGAACTCCAATAAGCTTCATGAGGTTACATGCTCGTGTCACTCTTGACATCGAAATTACCAATTATGTTACGATGAAACTGTCCAGATATTTTTTATACCCTTTTGATGTCACAGCAAAAATGTTCTGATACAAACCAAAAAATGGCACGCTTCGCATTATCGGCCACAGGGCAGATTTGGTGTTTTTACCATCTTTTTATTTGGTTTGATAACATATGGAAACAAGCACTGATATTAATTTTTATCAATATATTATCCATCTTTAAAGAATTTGAGACCCGAAGGAGGATTGGTTTTTTCATTGTGGACCTGCATTAATTTTTGTGATGATGTGTTTACGCGATTTGATATTTTACGTAATATACAGGATTAAAAACAATAATAATAAACTAGTGATGTGATGCGTTAGTGATGTGATGAATTCTTATTAGTTGTTTGTTTATTTGTTTGTTTGTTTGTTATTTTTTGTTTGTTTGTTTGGGGTTTTTACATCACTTTCAACATTATTTCAGTCATTTTGTGATGAGACCTACTTGTAGAAGATATAGTGCTGCCTCACTGAATTGTCATATCGCAGGTCCTCGACATGACAACACACCCAGTCACAGATTTACAAGGACAACGGGTTAACCCGTTAGGCACGGGCCTCAGCTCACGTGTGAAATTGTATCATGATTTCAATCTTAGCACAGAGGAACTGGTGCTAATAAACTGGTGCTCTAACCAACTGCGCCACGAGCAGTGGCATTGTGATATGAGCTAGTGATGTAATGCATTGGTGATATGATGAGCTAGGGATGTGAAATATTGGTGATATGATGAGCTAGTGATGTAATGCATTGGTGATATGATGAGCTAGTGATGTAATGCATTGGTGATATGATGAGCTAGTGATGTAGTACATTGGTGATATGATGAGCTAGTGATGTAATACATCGGTGATATGATGAGCTAGTGATGTGATGCATCAGTGATATGATGAGCTAGTGATGTGATACATCAGTGATATGATGAGCTAGTGATGGGATACATCAGTGATATGATGAGCTAGTAATGTGATACATCGGTGATATGATGAGCTAGTGATGTGATGCATGAGTGATATGATGAGCTAGTGATGTGATATATCGGTGATATGATGAGCTAGTGATGTAGTGCATTGGTGATATGATGAGCTAGTGATGTGATACTTCGGTGATATGATGAGCTAGTGATGTGATACATTGGTGATATGATGAGCTAGTGATGTGATACATCGGTGATATGATGAGCTAGTGATGTGATACATCGGTGATATGATGAGCTAGTGATGTGATACATCGGTGATATGATGAGCTAGTGATGTGATACATTGGTGATCTGATGAGCTAGTGATGTGGTACATCGGTGATATGATGAGCTAGTGATGTGATACATCGGTGATATGATGAGCTAGTAAAATTTGCTAAATTTGCAATAGAAAAAACATCAGGTGACAAGAAATGTGTAGAGACAAATGGATAACCTCAGTGAAAAGCTGATTTCTTTCTGCAAATGTGCATATATTTTATTTTCCTCAATAAAAGGAAGGTGCTAAAATTAGTTCTTGAATATGTATATAAATTAGAGAATGTGTTCTATTTTTGGCGCCATTCATGCTGGGTGAAAGTGACACCATGTACCCACTGCAATAGGAAGCTTTGTACTACCGTTTTCATGTTCAATGTCTCCCATTTCTAGTGATGTGATGAGCAAGTGATTTGATGCGTTGGTGATATTATGCACCAGATGCGTTAGCATACACATATTCATGCGATGTACATATGTACATGTCATGTGATGTTTTGATGATGTGAAGTATTTGCGATGTGATTTACTGGTGATTTGATGTTGCATATAGAGGTGAGATACAACCTTTATATTGGTCAATAATGTTGAACTCAATAAATAAAACATGCTGGGTTTTTGTGGTACATGTATTATTCTCTGTGTCAATTATTGGTTGATTGCTACTGGGAACTTGTATAAATCAAACGCGATTGGTTTTGCCTGACAAATAGGGAATATGGACCAGCTGCAGGGGTGTTAATGCTTAAGAGAAAAATGATTGGCGATTTATGAATATTGCAGATACATTATCATTAACCCATTACAGGCAACAATTACATGTTTTTCGTGTGGCTTTTGTGACAAGAACATAATTGATCTTTTTGTCTGATAGAATTGTGTTAGTTATCTTATCCAAGCCCACTAGTACTAGTTCCCGTAGCCAATGCCAGTCTTGCGATGAGGTCTGCCGGGGATGAACAACATATAGGTATACCGGGGATTGACTATAAATCATTCAAGGGGGAGTGTATATACATATATATATATATCTGTAACTATATGCATGTAGCTTAACTATATTATAGCTTTTGATTTCCCTACCTATCACAACATCCACCCCCCCCCAATATCCCCGCCACACCCACACACCTGTCACAGGCTTAATGGTTTATCCCTAAAAAATGAGATAAGAATGCACAATGTACACATCATTTGTGCTGGTGATTTGCATATGTCTATCATGGTCTTTCCAGCACTGGGTGACAATAGCATTGGTGGCCCTTTCAATACACCGGATCCCCGTGTCCTGGCTCTGTGTGGACCATGTAGTGGGCGATAATGCACATTATGCCTGAAGTAGATATTCACATCCTTCCCTCACAATAAAGCTGTATGTATATTAGGATGAGCCAAGGCATAGATTCACCTGCACAGTCCATTCCAAAAAAGACTTAACAAATCTACATGGAGTGAATGCCTCAACCATATCCATCCCATCAATATTCATAAAAACCCAAATTTGGCTACTTGCAACCATAAATTCACATTTTTCTACTGCGATCATACATTTCCTACATTACAGAAGATAACAAAGAAAATGTATTTTGCCGGACACATATACCTTTCTATAAAACCATTGACTTGATATCAATACCTAGTATGTGTGTTAATAACGTTGGCTGTGGAAGCCGTTATATATGATCCTCAAATTTATGATTGAGTGACTTGAGAATGAACAATGGCTTGTACATATATGGTATGTTCCTTTCCAAGAACATATCTTTATCACTAAAATTATTTAAAGGTGTCGATCAATGATTTTCAAAAGGGCTCTGAATTGTTACTGCCTAGGTCTGTTTATTGCCAAAATCTACCTGTTTAATGCCCCAGGGGAAGTTTTCCTCTTGATTTATTAGACCAACCATTCCAAATAACCCCACCTTTTCCAGAGTAAATCAATTTGAGTTGGTGCAACTATATAGAATGACTTTATGTTGTTAACGTATACTTTCCGCTTTAGCATATAATTCAATGTGAATTCTTCAAATACGAAATCCTTGATTAAAAAATCTGCGTTCATCTGCTTCCATTCTATTTTTGGGTCCGTTTGGATACTTCATATAAGATATTAAACCAACCCAACATAATGTTATTAGCGTTTATTTTTATTAAAATTAAAATAATTATGTTCTCACTAATCAAGATTGATAACGAATATTGAAAATAAATTTATCTTGTCTTTAAGAAATGATTGTTTAGGTTATTGTTGTCGTTTAGACAAGTCCATGCCACCATAAATGCAAATAATGCTTAAATATAATTACATCTGACAGGCTTTAGCTTTGAAAGGCATTCAATAGCATCATTGAAAACAGCGCTTGCACACTACACACATTATGAATAGCTCTGTTGGGAATGTAGGCTAAATAGCTTGGCTCAGAAACCTTCATTAATTTGATTTTAATTATTCTGTGATCCGAATTCAAAGTTATTGGACAGAAAATAATCTCATTGCAGTATTACTTTAATTGGATTCGATTTGCAACGGCAAGAAAATGGTAAAAAACACATGTTTTAATTTATAGTGTACGGAATTCCTGATAGATTCAAATAATGATTTGATTATTTTAAGATAATTTTGAAAGTGAATTTTTCTTCTATCATTTATTTTTAACAACTAAAATTAGTATGTTTAAAATATGATACTGAGTTTATAATTATATTAAAAATGTCCAGACATCTAAGGTCATTCATATCAGCTTTGACAACAGAGATTCTTGTTTATATATTTCAAAATAACTGATCTGAAATGGATATCCAACTTGTAGATAATTGCTACATTATTTTATCTTTCTTTCATTATTCTTTTTTCATTGGTACAAAATGCTGACAAAGAGAATCCTTTCTCAGAGGTTGTCATAGAAAAATTACATTCAATAACAATCATTGACATGGATGATAAGCTAGATTTTCAATTACTTTTGCTTCATTAAATATCTATTTTGATATATCTTCCTATACTCCTGCTTGTTACATGTAAGCATGTTACGCTCTTACTTAAATGAAGCACCAAAATTGAGACGCACTTACTTACACAAACACCAAAGATAATCATTACTACCATTCTTAAATGACTTCCGCTACTCATTATACGCATGCGTGAGACACAATTACTTCCACAAAGCACCAAAGATGAGTTTACTACCATTTTGATGTGACTTCCGCGACTCAATCTACACATGCGTGAGGGACACTTACGTCAACAACGCACCAAAAAATGATTTTACTACCATTTTGAAATGACATCCTTTACTCATTGTGCGCGTGCGTGAGAAACACTTACTTCCAAAAAGCACCAAAAATGATTTTACTTCCATTTTTAAATGACTTCCGCTACTCATTCTACGCATGCGTGAGACCCACTTACTTCCACAAAGCACCTCCTCTGAGTCTGTTTGTAGTAGAGAAGATTCCCAGCCAGGCTAGAGTGTAGAATGCTCTGGGTGAGCTCACAGGGTGAGTTCTGGCTGCTCGTGTCTGAAACGGTCAGGCTCTGTCTACGCAACTCCAGCCTCTTGCCCAGTGAGCTGATAATGTAATAAAATACATAGAAATTTATTATTGAGATGTAGTGCCAGTTGTTGGTTAATGAAGAGGTAGTTGTATCAATGATGATGGCGTTTCACCTGGTTGCTTTGTTTGTTTGTTTGTTTGTTTGTTTGTTTGGAGTTTTACATCACTTTCAACACTAGTTCAGTCATTTCGTGATGTGACCTACTTGTAGCAGATATAGTGATGCCTCACTGAATTGGTCACAGATTTACAAGGACAACCTTTTAGGCATTGGCCTCAGATCATATGGGAAAATATATCATGAGTCCAATCTCGGCATGGCCGGGATTCAAACCCACGACCTTTCGATCACTACATAGGAGCTGGTGCTAATAAGCTGGTGCTCTAACCTTGGAGTAATAATGAATGGAGGCGCAACGGCTGTTATTTGAGATATGGCGTCATAGCAACGCATTGTTCCACACAATGGATTCAAAATCCTTTGATCCTATCATAGTTGCCGACTTCAGAACAGTGAAAAATTGAAGATTCATATTTAAAAAAAATGAATTGGCCAAAGTTTTATTGAAGAATTATACCACATTTTGGTTTATTTGTTTTAAAGAAAAAATCAGAATAGTTGCTCTTATGAAGCTTACAATACCATCCACTCAAAATTACTTCAAATAAATCTGTTCATTTCTGTTCTGATTTCTTCAATAATAGATATTATGAAAAAAAGAGAAATGCATATTCCAAACCTTTTATTTTTTAAACATGTCTATAAATAAATAATAATTCATATTCATATTGCTTTTTATAAACTTTTAAAACAAAGTATTGATAATGATATAGCATTTATTAAAATTCTTGTTGCAATTTTTTATTGTTATTTTTTGTTGATTTAAATGATGACATGATATGCATAAGGTCAATTTATTTATAACGGCGCATAAATTGGCAGGGCTATAAATTACATTTTCTGATAGTATTTTTTTCACTGAACAATCTGGTATATTTTTCTAAGCTGCCAATATATGCGCCAATAATTAAAAATAAACTGGAAAGATAAAAATAACAATTAAGTACACGATTTCCTGATAATGTGAGGGTAAAACAGAAATATTAATTCATTTTCATAAATATGATATGAATTTGCAAATCTCTTCATAAAATCGTCTAAACTTGGAGCATAGAAATAAATTTTATACCTTTATAATCAGTGAAACAAGGGGAACATTTCATTCGCGATATGTGTAGCTCTAAATCATAGATTTGTGGAGTCAAAATTGCTTTGAAAAAGAATTACGTCAAACATTTCTTATCTTGCGCCTATATGGCGTCATCATAACAATGGCGACTGTGTTGTCCCCTTTGATCCCACGACGTCACGCCTCCATTCATAATTACTCCAAGCTCTAACCAACTGCGCCACGGCCCATGGCCCTTCACCTGGTTGCTTATTGTCAAACATATCACTGCCTTTGTAGGTTTGAGGCATTTTTTAGTTTGGATATTAAGTAAATAATATTTATGTATGCATGTGTAAAGTGTAATCAATTAAATTATATAAAGCTTGACATGGTGTCTAAAGGATGGCATTGTATATTTGGTATATTTGGTATGACATAGTATATTTGGCATGACATTGTATATGTTGGCATTATGTTGAATATTGTGGCATGACATTGGATATTTAAAAAGACATTGTATATTTGACATGAAATGTATATTTTGGCATAACATTGAATATTTGGCATGGCATCGTATATTTGGTATGACATTTTATATTTTGGCATGACAATGAATATTTGAATAACATTTGGCATTTTTTTTATTATTTCATCTTAGTTTATTTGGCATAACATCGTATACTTGGAATGTACATATGTAATTTGCTCGGCAAAACCAATTAGCATCCTGCTAATGACATCGAGATGACATGATATATTTGGCATAACATGATATATACGGACCTGTTTGTGAATGGGTTGGAGTGGCTCTCAAGGGTTAAGGACCTCTTCCTTGGAGTGGGGCTTATAGGGCTCAGATATCCGTCGTCATCCATCTTATATCTCTCCTGTAAATATATAATATAAATTAGTTTGCAGCTAGAACATATGCAGGCATTAACATGCGCACTGGCTCAGTGGGCCGGGCCACCACAGTGGCGGGTCCAGGCGGGGGCTTTGGGGGCTGAAGTTGGGCAACCATATTGTGGTCCAATCTATCTTAAAACCTTTATGTATATTTGTTTCATCTCATGATCAATAAACTTTGATTGTGACAGGTACCCCCCTCCTAGACACTAGTCACTATACAGCCATATATGCAATGCTCTTTATCATATCACTCATCCTATTATATATTATATATCCTATTATCCTTAGAAACTTCGGGCCACCACTTCTCATGCTCTGGTTGACCAATCGGACAGCCAGCATTTTTTTCTTTATGCCAAGGCCTGATATGCCTCGTCGTATGGACAACCTGAATAACATTTACATCTCAATTTCTGAGGGACTTATTCGAGCTGTAAGCTGTCTTGAAGATTTAAATATTTAGTCTTCAAATCGGTTGTAGTCTTACAGTTTACATTGCCATCAGCCTGTAAATCCTTGGGCTCTGTAGTCCAATATGTAGTGGGTGTAAAGTTACATGAGGATTATATGACTGATCATTGAAAACCGCTTTCAATATCTTGGAGATAAAAGCTACATTGGCATACATTGTAGTTTTAAACAATAAATAATTTACAGCCAGCTGAATAAGGTTGACGGAGTACGATTATGATTGGAAGTTATAACCAATAAAAAAAAAAATAAAAAAAAACAACCCAAAAAACAAACAAAAAACACACACAAATTCACAATGACATGATGTAAATTTGCAACTGTCATCAACCAAAAATGTTTGTGACAACATTTTATCTTTTGACATCAACGTGTAATGGTATGAGAGACACCTGGTGGACACAATGTTCAGTGCCACCTGCTGGAGAGAGTGATACGGGCTGTCTGTTACGTTGCCATTATGAATGTGATGTGTGGATGTTTCTGTGCATGTTAATTTTCAATCCATTTCACAAAGTTTGGATTTATTTTTTTTAGATTTTAAAAATAGGAATTACAAAATTTAATTTTGGCTATTTCATACCTCACATAATTATTGCCGGGAATGAAACATCTGACACCCAATTGTACACACCGAAATCAACACTTCCTTGAGAAATAAACACATTAGGATTAACATTAATCAAGCTGTCAAGTTAAACATGACATATTGCGCTGCCACAACAACTCAGTGAGCATTCCTAGCTATGATCTCCAAAGTAATTACCTGGAGATTAGGCAAACATTCCTCTGCAGCTCCAATATTACTCAATCTCAAATCTCCTCCTACAAGTTGTTTGTCGTGATCACACCATTGTTTCCTCGGATATCAAGAATACAACAATATATAACCCTGTAAGTAATTACTACCTAGCATTTCTCATTGTCAAACCACAAATCCTTTGTCTGATACTTTTTTAACATGCGAATTTCTTTTGTTGAATGTTTATTTTACACGCATTTGATTTCTCCCATTGTCAAATTGAAATATGACCTAAAGCTTATCTATAGATTTTTTGATAAATGTGCAATATCTGAAGATATATTTTGAGATATACATGATGTCATGGCCCCAACTATGTTACGTGCTATACATATAATTGTAGATGATGTCATGACTATTCTGAGCTTGGTTACATTAAGATGTAGATGATGTCATGGCCCATTCTGAGCTAGGTTACATTAAGATGTAGATGATGTCATGGCCCATTCTGAGCTAGGTTATATGTGCCATACATTCAATTTGATGCCATGCAATGAGATGTACACTGGAGTAATGACCTATTCTGAACCAAGGGACACGCATTGAGAGAAAAAGAAAGACAAATATAAAGAATTTTGATATACATGTAATTAGTTTAATCATAGATCCATATCAGTGTAACTTAACATACAGCATTCTCTCTTTAGGTGTACAGACTCCGGAGCTGTCTGTAATTGGACAAGATGATGGAATATAATACAGAATATCTTGATATGGATTATTTATTTGAAAAGGGATGGTCAGATAACCATAAATATCAGTATGATCAAGAGAACCAGACAAATAAGAACTATAAATCGAAGGGACAAAGGATTTCCAAGGACCGAAAAGTTGGGAATGGCCAAAGAACAAGAACGGAACGAATTGAAGAGACAACAGTTCACCTTGCCGATATGGACAGATATCTGGAAGATGTGTGTCACATGACCCTGCATAGGGACGCCATTGAAGACGAGATGCATTGTGGGCCAGACTGGTCACCTCACGTGATTGGTAGTATCACCATTAAGGGAACAGATGCTGGCCACGTGGCGGACCAGCTCAAACACAAATTATTGGAACTGTACAAAACTGACAGGGGAAATACTGACAGGGGAAATACTGACAGGGGAAATACTGACAGGGGAAATACTGACAGGGGAAATACTGACAGGGAGCATACTGACAGGGGAAATACTGACAGGGAGCATACTGACAGGGAACATACTGATAGGGGATGTACTGACAGGGAGCACACTGATAGGGGATGTACTGACAGGGAGCACACTGACAAAGTAAATATTGACAGGGGTCATACTGACAAAGTAAATACTGATAGGGGTCAGAACAAAAGGGGACAAACTGATAGAAGACATATTACTGGAGGCCATACTGACAGAGGACATACTGGATCACTCAGGAGAACAGGTCAGAAAGGTGGACAACGGTCATATGCTGCAAATGGTGTTGTGAGAGCTAAGACAAACGTTGGCAAATCTGCGAACAGAAAGAAAAATGCTATGATTTGCAATAAAAGAGTTAAACATGTGGGGAAGGAAAACGCCAAAGTTCTCAATGAAAGATCAAAAGTGAATTCAAATGAAAATATATCTTCTCAAGTACTACATGGAGGCATCACAAGGAAAAAATATTTCTGTGATATTTGTCATAGAGGATACACCCGAACAAATAATCTGAAAAAACATAAATTGTTGCATGCGCTGACAAGTTAAAAAGAGCAAAGCATGATACTATTTGACAATTCTCACTGAGTTAACTGATCTAATGCTTTCTATCAAAAGTACGAGACCAATGCTTTTATTTTTAAAGGTTGTTTTAAATATCATGTAATTTCAACTGGATACACGCCAATTAGATTCATGCAATGTGAACAATTTGTGAGTCACTAATAAACTATTTCTAACAGTCTTAACAAAAGTATTGTATTGCTCTTTCATTCTATTCTATCGTTTATTCAATTCAACATTGCATTCACAATCATATTTTAAGATTTATCAACAAATTATATAAGAAATTGAAGAAATGCTTATGGAGGCTTTATATGACGAAAACTAAATTTCATTGGAGGTTAGGAATATTTAGCTTGCTTCAATTCTGCGCTGCAGAGCGCGGCGCTTTGGCGACATGGTAATATACAGAACACTGGCACAAAGTAAAGATTGTCACTTCAGAGTCAGGTAAAGGAAAATGACCTATTCGGAGGTGATTTCCTGAGCATGTCTTGCAAAACACCTGAACCCACATGTTGTCACCCTGCACGTGGTATGTATGTGGCGCCATGGCTCTGCGCCATGTGGCGTAAAATAATAGGACAGAATATTCTTTGTCTTGATTATTCTTTAATAAACATTTTTCTCAAAGTATGGTACTAGTATATTGCAATATGACTTTTTCATATGTCTTTGTGCAATATCGCAACTGCCTATTACTTTTATTTTCAACAAATTAATATTTTGTTACTCATTGGCTTTATCATATTGGTGCCTCAGGCTAACTCCCATGTTACGCCATATGGCGCGGCGCCACACCAATAGTCGTCATATATTCAGTATTTGTCATAGGTCCCTGGTATTCCCAAGTTGCAGTAACACGAAGACTAAACCAATTGCTAAAACGGGACTTGGAAACTCCGCCAAATAGTTTAAAGTAAAATGAATGTTTGCAATACTTTCTGGATCGACACCACGTGTATGGAAATGAGGGACATACAAATATGTAAATATAAAAATAAATGTATGACCTCTTCACTTCACTTCCTATTTCACTTCATTCCCAAAAGTGACTTGGTTCTCACTTAATGAAAATATGTTAATTGTGCACATTATGATAAAAGCTTCTCGAGTCCAGTTTTTTCACTTGATTCAAAATATTTATCAACTTGATTAATAAAACACGCTTTAATTGTAGTGAAATTTAAGAAAGGTTTTAATTGGTTGGGCTTGCCTCAAGCAGTACAAGTATTCTTTTTTAGAGATCCAAGTAACAGATTGAAATTCTGGTCAATTAAAGTTCTGATCAATAAATTTTTATTCACGATCCTCTCCAGTCAAATATATAAATATTGTGAAAAAATAGTGAAATGGTGTTTTACGACACTTTAAGCAACTATGGCCATATCAAGGTCGACTTTCGAGTCTTTTAACCAGTAACACTGCTGGCAGTGGGATTCGAACCCACCACCTCCCATCCTCAACTTATATAACCATTAAAGGCACAAATTATAAATAGTTTAATTTAATACGTAGTTTTAATAAGATTTAAACTAATCTCTCCTATTTGGCGACCCCATACCACCTAAACACCTCTAAATACATGATATTTTTATTGGTATTTGTAGTATTGTTTTTCAGTAAAAAGAATTATTATTGGCATTTAAATGCAAAACAGTATTTGTTTGTGTT
Organism: Amphiduros pacificus; assembly: GCA_949316495.1. Taxonomy (NCBI): domain Eukaryota; kingdom Metazoa; phylum Annelida; class Polychaeta; order Phyllodocida; family Hesionidae; genus Amphiduros; species Amphiduros pacificus. The sequence continues at coordinate 42,176,337 of OX439008.1, read as the reverse complement.
CAACATCTGTATAAAAGCCATTATCAGAGCAGTAATTGGGCCCGAGTATTAGCCCAAATAAAGATATTATTTTGAATGTAGCAATTGCAATCTCAAAATATATGGCTTGAATCTTTATAGAAAACGAGTCTCCCTATCATAAATAATCTTCAGAAATAGTGAAATTTTGTCAATTGTATAACCCATGGCAAACTTGCTTGGGTAGTACTTTGTGCGGTGCATTTTGACAAAATTGATACTAAAAAATCACAACTTCCGCATACAGTTATTCATATATCTAACTTTCAAATGACATTTTAACTTTTGAATTTATTGTACGGAAAATGCAAATTTGTCCTCAGGTTTTAATGATAGCTTTAATTTGGCGAACATATAAAAGGTCACTTTATTCACTGTACACGGTAAAGATGCATTTATAGTTGTGATATGTAAACTGGCTTGACAAATAAATGTCAAAACCGCAAATGTTAATATATTGCTGTTCATATGTAGGTAACTATGTGTTTTTTATATTTTGTTGTGTATCAAGAACGACATTTTTTGTATTGTTCCCTGAAATCAAGAGAATGCAATGTCTCTTGTCATCCTCAATGCTTATGTTCAATATCATTACAGTAATCCGTATTTCCAAAGAAACATTTTACATCGTTATTGTAATAGATATTTTCAAAGGATTATCCGACATCATTATTGTAATTGAATTGGTGGGATATCTGCCACCATTATAATACCTCAACATCACGCTTTGGGCCTTTGAGAAATTCTCTTGCAATATTGGACCAACATTCGGTCATTTTGGTTTCGGAACATGGCCACATATATCACAAATGAAGGGATTAAGCACCAGTTGTGCCAAAAAAACGTTTAAAATTCACATATTGGTGATAAATATATTTGTTATTCATGTCTATAAACGTTTTGAAAAATGCATCCCCATCATTGTCTTATGAACACACATCTTTCTTGGCGATCACGCTACCAGTGTTTACCCGTCACGTGCAGCTTATGGCTCAGACAGACCTCTGCTGGGAGTGCAACTTTTATGTCTTACAGCAACTTATCTTATTACACTATTATAATTTCATTTTGTCATGGCGTTCATATATGGCTAAGTTTTTTAAACACCAAATTGTAGAATTGATGCTTAATACCTTGAATACAGTAAACGTAGGTGCTAATGCTTTCACTGGTATATCCTATTTGACTTGTTAATCCCCTAGTCATCAGTGTTATGATACAAATGTACAAAGAAACAAATGCCATCATTATTATAATAAAAGAATACCTGGATACCTGGATACCTCTTCTACTGAAGAAAGATGGCTGTAGCCATGTCGTGACTTCAGGTCTAGCATCTGGTGCGACTTACTGCTATGCTAACCTAAAAGGAACTCTATACTGTTCCTCTATCCACAGTTTATCTAAACCATCTTTGAACTGGTTCAGAGTCTCTGACTGTATTACAGATCCAGGCAGGGCATTCCAAGCGTCAATTACTCTGAACAAGCATTTCCTGACCTCTAACCTGCATCTTGGCTTGAAAAGCTTCTCGTTGTGACCCCTGGTCCCCTCTCGTCTCGGTGCGGTGAAGAACATCTTTGGGTCCAGCCTGTCGATTCCCTTCACGATCTTAAATACCTGGATCGTGTCACCACGACGGCGCCTGTGATGCAGTGATGGCAATTTCAAGGCCTTAAGGCGTTGCTCATATGTGAGACCTGCAAGCTCTCGGATCATCCGCATAGCCCTCCTTTGGACATTTTCGACTGCTTGCATGTTGGTTGTTAGGCGGGAATGCCACACAACGTGTCCATACTCCAACAGTGGTCTCACACGGCCTTTAAACAGCAAGGTAATTGTCTCTGCATCTCTCGTCTCGAAGGTGTGCTGTATCCGGTTCAGAATCATACTGGCCTTTCTGGTCTTCTCTGCCACATGCTTGGTAAACTTCAACTCATCGTCTATCACAACACCGAGATCTTTTTCCTCATGACTTGCTGCTATAGGAACACCATCCAGGGAGTATTCCTGCTTGACATTGCCGTGCCCCATGTGCAGTGCCTTGCATTTCCCGGCATGGAAACTCAGCTGCCACTTCTTTGACCACTCTACCAGGCTATTTAGATCTTTTTGGAGCTCGATCCTTTCTGCCTTGTTTGCCACACTTCTGAACAACTTGGTGTCATCTGCAAAGATCTTGGCTGTACTGCTGACCACATCAGGCAAGTCGTTTATGAAGATCACAAAGAGCAAGGAGCCTAGCACGCTGCCTTGAGGGATGCCACTCTTCACGGTTGTCCAATCTGACACCTTCCCGTTTACCACCACTCTCTGACGTCTTCCTAGCAAGAAATCCTGAAGCCAGTTCTTCAGATTCCCTCCAAACCCATACGCATCAAGCTTGGCCAACAGCCTCTGGTGAGGGACAGTGTCAAATGCCTTTTGAAAGTCTAGGTACACTACATCCACCGGTTCACCTCTGTCAAGCGCAGCTGTCCACAGCTCCATTGCCACCAGCAGTTGGGTCATACATGAGCGACCTGGTACAAACCCATGTTGTGCATCACAAAAGAGTTCATTTGCCACCATATGGTCCACCATGACTTCCCTCACTAAGGCCTCCATCACTTTGCCGGCTACAGCTGTCAGACTCACAGGGCGGTAGTTGCCAGGCACTCTTTTGCTCCCTTTCTTGTGGATGGGGGTGACATGCCCTTCCTTCCATGCTGTCGGTAGTCTTCCCTCTCTAAATGACTTGGTGAATATGATACTCAGTGGCGTGCTCAGGCATTCAGCTAACTCCCACAAGACTCTGGGGTGAAACCCATCGGGACCTGCAGACTTGGTCTTCTTCAATTTCAGCAGCTTCTTTCTCACCTTCTCTGGAGTTATCTCTATCTCTGTCAATGGTGGCCCATTGTATCTTGTGTCCAATGTTGGTATCTCCTCAGTGAACAGGTCCTCCTCAGTGAACACACTGGAGAAGAACACATTCAGGACCTCTGCCTTCTCCTCATCCGTTTGGGTTATGTTCCCATCACCCTTGTCAAGATCTCCTATTCTTGATCTTGCTTTCAGCTTACTGTTGCTGTATCTCCAAAATGCCTTTGGATTTTTCTTGACACTTTTGGCAAGGTCCTTCTCAAATTCCCTGCACAGTCTCTTGGTAAGCTGACTCATCTCCCTTTTCTCACGCTGGGCTCGGACATAGTCAACATAATCGTCTGTTTGTCGATATCTCTTCCATGCATGATACTTTTTTCTCTGCTTCCTGAACCCTTCACCTGTCATCCAAAGCTTCTTTTTGTTCCTATCTCGTGCCCTGGTCTTTGGGATGTGTTCCTCCATACTATCAGCCAATTTCTTGGCGAAATGTGTCCATGCTTCCTCCCATGGCACATTACTCATCTCTTCCCTCATCTTCTGGTAATCACCCTTATCATACTTGAATTTGGGTTCACTCTGATCTGTGTTGGAGTACATGTCTGCATCAAAGAGTAGACACGCATGGTCACTCAGACCTATTCCAGGCAGGTAGTCCAGGTTTGCCACTGACCCTTCTTCAACTGTCAGCAGCAGGTCAAGGGTGCTTGGGCTTTGCCCCTTTCTGAACCTGGTTGGTTCTTCCACGTGCTGGTACCAGAAACAGTCCTTTATGCACTCTATGAATTCCTGTTCGTCTGCCTTGCCAGATGACCATGTGTTCCAGTCTATGCTGGTGTAGTTGAAATCCCCAGCAATCAGTAGGTGTGTAGGCCTTGTTTCATGCACTTGTTTCAGCAGATTGCACAGTTTTTCATGATTAGTGACACCACTGGATGGGCTACGATACACACAGCCAACAGTCATGCTATCTGAGCCTTTCAGGCGTAAGGAGATCCATACACTCTCCTCAAACTCACTTCCAAAGTCTAAATCCATCACTCTTTCCTCTAATGCATCTGCTACATATATACATACGCCTCTACCACCAGCTCTAATGTCCTCAATATTTGTGTGGGGTGTGTATCCTTCTAGCTTAATTGATAGCTTATCTCTCTTACTAGCACAGTTCTTTGGTAAAACTTCTGTAATCATTACCACATCAGCCTCATATGTCTCAGCCATCAATTGGAGCTCTGGCATCTTATTGCTCAGTGTGTCACTGTTTGTATACAGTACCTTCAACCTCTTCCTCTTGAATGCTGTACTTCTCATTGTCCTGTTTCGGTCCGGTTCATCTCCGTTATGATCCATCCTATTGACTTGCTGAGGCGCTAGTCAATTTTGGTCACCAGCGCTGCTGGTGCCAGGAGCTGCGTCATCCTGCTGGGCCTCCCCTGTGGTGGGGGCCTCAACAGCATCCTGCTGGGCCTCCCCTGTGGTGGGGGCCTCAACAGCAGGGGTAAGGGGCTCCTCAGGGGTGGGGGTGTTCTCTTGGCGACCCTCAGTACCATTCTCTGGTGCACTTGTGTTGTTTCCTTCCTGTGCATTACCCCTGACTCGGTTCTCCACAACCACAACTCGTCCTGCTCTCAGTGCAACACTTTCTCCATTGCTGCGTCTCTGTCTCAACTCATCAAGTGCTTTCTTATGTTCTTGCCTCTGCTTTGCTGTTCTGTCAGGATCAATGTATACATTTGACCAGCGCTCTGTCTGCCTGAGACTCTTGGCACTTGAAAGTATATCTCTCTTCTTTTTGGTTGAATCGAGCACCACCAGTAACAACCTCGGTTTCTCCCTTCTGTTCTGGCCCCTTCCACCCAGCCGTATGGTCTTTGTGACTTGAGCATCCGTTATGCTCAGTCCTTCAGTGATCACTTCTTGTGCAGCACTGTCATCGTGCTGCCTCCTAGTGGCTAGGAGGCAGCACGATGACAGTGCTGCACAAGAAGTGATCACTAATACAAAGATTATGTTATATTTTTACACCGCAATGTAAGGCTGTGCTTAGAAATACATCTTTTACAATATTTATAATGTGTTTTTGGTAATAGGAGAAGTGGACCAAAAATAATCTTTGAATTCACTGATTCTTCCATTAGTGACAAGGCAGGCTTCACTATGAAAAGCTAGCATATTAACAAGAACATATTATGATTGATGACCCTCATATAATGTCTATAATGATGCCGTAAATGTAGAATGATGTCTTGACTATATCCCAGAGGCATTTTGTAAACCGATTCATAACAATTGCGTCTTGAATAAAATCATCTTATTACAAAATGCCTAAGGCTGAAACGGCCTGTTAGTGTATCTCAGCATCATCACATAAATGTTGGAAACAGCGAGGTACACAAGTAGGCCAGCAGGTACACAAGTACGCCAGCAGGTACACAAGTAGGCCAGCAGGTACACAAGTAGGCCAGCAGGTACACAAGTAGGCCAGCAGGTACACAAGTACGCCAGCAGGTACACAAGTAGGCCAGCAGGTACACAAGTAGGCCAGCAGGTACACAAGTAAGCCAGCAGGTACACAAGTAGGCCAGCAGGTACACAAGAAGGCCAGCAGGTACACAAGTAGGCCAGCAGGTACACAAGTAAGCCAGCAGGTACACAAGTACGCCAGCAGGTACACAAGTAGGCCAGCAGGTACACAAGTAGGCCAGCAGGTACACAAGTACGCCAGCAGGTACACAAGTAGGCCAGCAGGTACACAAGTAGGCCAGCAGGTACACAAGTAGGCCAGCAGGTACACAAGTAAGCCAGCAGGTACACAAGTAAGCCAGCAGGTACACAAGTAAGCCAGCAGGTACACAAGTACGCCAGCAGGTACACAAGTAAGCCAGCAGGTACACAAGTACGCCAGCAGGTACACAAGTAGGCCAGCAGGTACACAAGTACGCCAGCAGGTACACAAGTAGGCCAGCAGGTACACAAGTAGGCCAGCAGGTACACAAGTACGCCAGCAGGTACACAAGTAGGCCAGCAGGTACACAAGTAGGCCAGCAGGTACACAAGTAAGCCAGCAGGTACACAAGTAGGCCAGCAGGTACACAAGAAGGCCAGCAGGTACACAAGTAGGCCAGAAGGTACACAAGTAGGCCAGCAGGTACACAAGTAGGCCAGCAGGTACACAAGTAGGCCAGCAGGTACACAAGTACGCCAGCAGGTACACAAGTACGCCAGCAGGTACACAAGTACGCCAGCAGGTGAACAAGTAGTTGCTTACCTTGGGTACCCTATGCTGAAAACTATATCCCCCTGTAAACCAGTGACGCCATGTACACGAGTCACCCAATGTAAACAGGATCCGGAAGTTATAGTCAGTTTAATTTCCTACTGGTAGCCTGTCCACATCTATACAAAACAGTTAAATAATTCAAGAAGTGAAAGCTCTCCCGAAGCCAGATTTCATTGCACTTTCTTGGATGACATAATTGTATCTCTTAAATTTTGTGATCAAATGTTTTTATCCATCATAATTCTCCTCATTAATCTCTGTGCCATTTTAACATGAGTCTTCGAATAAAATCTAGATTATCCAACAATAACAACAAACTTCGCTTGGCTGACCAGTACCCCTGTGCAAATATCTAAAAATTTCATAAAAGCTTCAAAGCAAAAACAGTCAACATGTTTAAGGTACTATTTGAGGTTTTATCCGAATACAGATTATATTAAGAACCTTATCAATACGAGCACTGGGCTATGTTATATCCAAGAACTCCTGTCACTGGGTTTGCCAAGGTTTGTCAAGGTGTGTGTGTGTGGATACAAATGTATTTCCTCCACAGAACTGAGAACTGAGACTGGCAATAATCATATGATCGAAATAAATAACCAGAGATGGAAAAGATAAAATGATTTAACATTTTCGAAAATTATATTGTGAAAACGATTTTTTGTATTTTACATAAAGTTTATTTTGTTTTCCATTGTAGCAGCTTTTCAAAGTTTGGAGAATTTCTTTAGGTACCGCTCTGCACCAAAAGATACAGAAAATACAATGAGAACAAGATTAATCTAAATACGGATGAAATCTCTATCTACTACCATTTTTCATTAGAATTTGGATGAAGATAATTCTAATTTCAAATGTGAGATTTCTTTGCAATATTTCTTGTATTGATTGACTATATATATGGGAGTAGCAGTTGATAAATGTTTGTGTGACGAGTACATATCAAAAATCAAATATGTTATATCAAAATAGAACATCATAAAAAGAAGAGTAATACTTTGAAAAATCTAATTGAAAATAGTAGCAAGGACAATCACAGAAATGCCACCTTAAATGACAAACTAATGATATGTTCTTTAAGTTATGGAGGGCATTGAGTCCCTAGATTAATGCCAATAAAAATCTTATAAGGCAAACGATCAAGACATAGTGTTTTCGAGCCAGGCTTCTATAGGACCAGATGTAGCCTAAATGTTGAGAAAAACAAACTGATATTTTATGAATTTGTTGGTATAGACTGGCTCTTCAAGAACCTCTCTTTCCAGACAACTGCATAACACATGCCGTGAATGACAAGGAATTAGCTTATGGTCCCTTTGTCGTGTTCTCAAATGTCCCAGTCAACTTTGCAACACGGAATGAGCCAGACAAGATTTACTGCAGGGCATTAAACTTCTGCTGTGGAGAGACATTGTGTATTGGGCGAGGAGACACACATTGGGTTTTGCGGGGGAGTCAATGGAAACCAGATTCTGAGCAAATTGCACCGATGTTAGCATTTGGGCCTGTAGAATTTGTTCAGTTTTTCATTACAAATCGAAGCAATTTCCTTTCTATTGAAAACATGTACACGATAATTAAATATAGATTGTTCATATTCATGTAAGTGGTGAATTAAGTGCGAATATATTGCAATGTCCTTGAAATGCTCCTGTATCAATTATTTTGCCAATATAAAGGCCATTGCATAAACATTCAGTCCAATATATGGATTAACGACCCAATCTATGGAAACTAGAATCGATAAAGGTGGCCTTACCATAATTGTCACATCCGGTTTATAAGGAGCATCATGGGACGGAATTATCGCCGCTATCTGACTGAAGGTTCAACAACAATGTTCTTAGGCTAGCATTCTGTGACATTTATGATATTGTATGGGCCAATCATAGCGCAATATAAGAAATGCTGCTGAGGTATAAGGTGATCCACACCATGTCTCGCCTGTTCTCTCATAATTTTCTTTTTTTTCCCTGAACGATATCAGAACATTCATAATTTGAAAATCATCACATGACTAAAGGATTAAGACATTCATTTCATGTCCTCGGCCAAAGAATAATTTGTTTATATATCTATCTCTCTCTTGTCTCAGCTGCGGACTGGCGTGATCGATACAATTTAAACAAATCCTGCTCTTTGCCCATCTTAAAATCAATATCAGCAGACAGATAATTGCTTTAAAGAGGTATTTTCTGCCTCAAAAAGAAATGACCCAACATCCAGTTCCTGCAACTAAACCTATTTATCCCAATTTGTGACTTATTTTTTGTTTCCTCTCGGCTAAGATAATCACTCAACTTTGCAACTGAGTAAACAACATACAACATACACTATAAAAAGCTGAGATATATTGAATGGTTTATTATTCAATGCTTTCAGAGGACAATATTGGAATAAACACATTCTAAAACAACAGGCTTGAGAGTTTCTGCTCAAATGAGTTAGTGACATTTGATTCTTGTCTGGGGACCAAGGGGCGAAGGCAAATGTTCCCTCAAAATAAAATCAAATAACAATAACAATAAGTATAGGGTCATTAATCTGTTATCTTAATTGGTATTTAGATATATTGATCCCATTATAAATGTATATATCCGTATTGATAAGTTGTCTAAATGGTAAGCAATTAAGCAAGCATTGCTAATTTTCTAATCCTTGACATTATCAGAAGGATGCTCAAAGCTCTTTCTTCAGATTGGCAAAGACGTTCTGTGTCTCATCACATTTGAGATATTCTCATCCTCCAGTAATAACATGAATTAAGGTCACACATTATAGGTGAATCAGAATTCTGAACAAAGCAATCCTTAATTTGTGAAAACCTTAACTCGGCAACTTTATTATTGTCATGAAAGTAATTGGTGCTCTCTGAATGGAACTTCCTGTCTATGTTTAATGCGTTATATTTACCATTATTTATTCCACAAATATACATTAATAGCAAGCATAAAGTAAAGGTGAGATTTAGACTTTCCAATCATACTGGCTGAACAAGGTTAATATATACTTGACATATGATATCCTAAGCCCAGTACATACTTGAATGATCTGCGCTTTACAGTTGCCTCAAGCAAAGCTAGTTCATGGACACACTCATGACACTCTGCCTTTTCTCTAAAGTTTATTGTAAAATCCAAAACTTTGAGGTTCATTTATTAATCTTGTTAACCTAGTGACCCTATTGAAAAAAAAATAAACTGGAAGTACATAGTGAATTATTTTGGATATTTCAGATTATCCTTTGGTATGGATTTTGTTTTTCTAGCAATATAGAGACGGTGATATATAAACAAGAAAAATAGACTTCGGTGTGGGGGGAGCTCTGATTAGGGCTTGTGTAATTCCTACAAGGGAAATGCAGCACATTTCTGAGAACACGGCTTGTGTAAGTCTATAAATTCACAATGGATCGAATGTATTCTATCACAGAAATATAAGATGGAATGTAGTCCAAACGTTACTTCCATTTTAATTTCACATCTTACAGATTTGTGACAAAAGATAAAAACAATGCCACGGTCATATTTCATTGTAATATTCTGAACCAATGTAAAAAGAATATCTGTATTATCTTAGTGTTATAATGCTTACCACTATTTATTGAGAACTTAGCATATTTGAGATGGCATCATATTCAAAATAAAACAACCACAAAAGTTATAATAACAAATATTTCACATTTATATTTGATTCTACAACATTTTGTAATAACATTTGATGATAAGCCAGAACCGAAAAAATCTGTTCATTCTGCTAATGTGTACGAAATAAATAAGATGCCTTTCCACTGATCCAAATCTACTCCCACGTCACGTGACTATCCCACCTGTTTATGATAAAACTTCTTATGGCCACTACCACACATATGCCTTTAATGATCCAGGAGAATGTCAAGATTTTGTTTCTCATCATCTCCTGTCCTTATTTCAAGGGAGCAAAGAAAAATGTTCCTGGCGCAGGTTCATTCCTAAACAATGTACAATAATAAAAGCAAGAAAAGATATGAACGTGCCTGTACATTGTTTATACTAAAAGAGTAAGATACTTATGTGAATCATTATGTGGAAAAAATCATCTTCCGGAATTATCATTCCTGGCCTAAGCCTCTTGTCAAATGAATATTTTTACATCTTTTTCGATGCCCGTCTTTCCCATATTTGTCCCAGGTTTCTAAAGCTCAATATCTGGAATCCTCTTATTGCGCTAGTTCTAATTGCATCATCAGAAAGAACATGATGCAATACGGTTTATAACTATAGAAGAGACAATACCGATCAATCAAATTAATTACAGCAAAAGAAAATTAATGAAAATAAATAAATGATCATAAAAAATAAAAGAAAATAAAATAATAATAAAGAAAAGAAAAGAAAATAATGAAAAATAGACTAATAAAACAATAAAGATAAAAAAATAATGAAAATAATACTTTTTCATAATTTATATAAAACTCTTTTTTATCAAATCAAGTTAGAATTGCTGTATACTTATTGTTTTACAAGTTCAAGATAAAAAAGGTCAACCCACGCAAATATAGTTACCGTAACTTTGTGTCTCTCCCTTCTTCCAATGCTGGTAATCAAAAGCCATTCTTTGTGTCAGCATGTCTTGGTGATTATGTACACAAATCCAGTTATTCTTTAGAAAGAGAAGGGCATTCTGTCCTGGTGACAGGCTAACCTAACGTAGTCCAAATAGTGATGTACAAAATTCATAAATTCTATCCAACAAACAAAACAAAACAGGTGCTTTGTTACGTCAAGTACTTGGGCATTTCGGAGATATGCTATAAATATTGTATTCTTGTATCATCTATTTGTAATTTGTTTGTTGAATAATGAATTGGAAGCGAGACTTGGTTTATAGATATCACCTGAGTACCCGCTGTGAAGTCTCCTTTATGGCTCCAGTGTGGTCTGCTCAGCCATATTATTCACTTTGCTTTCCACCTGTCTCAGTACTTACTCTAATAAACTAAGTCTTCTCTCCACACGGTAACCCAATGAAGAAGCCTAATAGATGAGGCTTCGTACGCCACCAACAGCTCTTCCCGGTGACCAAGCTTTTCAATCACTTTTCTATTCAATGTCAGAGAAATATACACATGATATAATAGATGAATTGTGGTGGGGAGTGGGAAATATCCATTTCTTTTCTTTGAAATTAGATAACGGTATAAAACGAAGTGTGTATGGGATTTTCTTTATCCCAGAGATTGGAAAATAAGCGGTCATGCTCTATTGCTCAATATCATTCAGTTCAAGCATTGTGTATATATATATATTTGTAACAGAATCTCCATGTTTTAATCTTCGGCTCAATCAGTGCGATAAATATTGATGATTAATACTACCGAATAAGGGTTTGACGGTGCTCGACGATAGTACGATAGTAAAGATGTTGGCATTTTATGCTGGTTTCAAATGTTTCATTTAAAGAGAAATGAAACATGTTTTAATGGAAATCTGCCAATTATTATTTCTCAGGCCAATTAATGCCACTGAAGGCCAAGACGAAAATTGCGAAAGAAAGCTCGAAATTACAAATACATAGATATAATTCAAAAGCTTGCCTACTTTATAAAATTGGACTGATTTCTGTATTTTCTCCTTCATACTAATTCAGAGTACAAGGTGGATTTGTAAAGGCCACGTGACGTCTGCGTCCCTCTTGGTCTGACTTGGTCACGTGACCCGGTCATGTGACCTGACAATTTCACGCCTTCTACAGCAAAGTGTCAGGGAAATATCAGTCTTGACGCATTTCCGTCTGCCACAGGTGTTAGCTCTCAAGAAATAACAAAAACACTTTATATCCTCAACTGCTGTCATAGATTTAACAAGAAATGTGACGTTTTGACATTTTTTGGGAAGAAAGAGAATGAGAAATGGTACATTTCTCAATATTTGATGTAAATGAATGAAGATGTAAACCTTTTATTTTTAATTTCCGAAGTATTATATGGATTATGAAATAGAACGAATTGCTTTGATCATTGATCAGGAACAATTTATCGTTTTTCAATTTGTGTGAAGCACTGTGCTCCCTACTGTAATAAGATAACTCCTGACCGTGAGTACTATAATCTCTAGGGCATGCACGAACCAATCACACAGCATCTCCTGTCCACACTCTCTGTTCTGATTGGTGTGTGCACCCATTGAAGAGGCTATGTAAGTCAAATACTATAACTAAAGAAAACCACCATCAAATACTGTCTCTATTAAAGAATATACTGGAAAAATATGGAGATATGATTTACTCGGACAAAATATTGAGAGTGGCCTTGCATGTCAAAAAATGGGCAATTTTATATTATTCTTCCACCCCACTCCCGCCCCCTATGAATATTTTGCATCCTTGGATCACGTGACATTGTGTCACACTCCATCCAGTGTCACTGTGTGTGCCACACTTAATCACATATAAATCACACACCCCGCTCGATTCTGACCTCGGGATATTTTAACGCAAGACAAAGCCCAAAGGTTTCATAGTTTACGGGTGATTCAATCATTACATTTTTCCAGCAAAAGTGAGAAAATAATGAAAATCATTTTGTTACATCCCCATATTCCAACTTGATGATTGGTGAGCACCTTCCTAAATATATATCGCCAATGAACAACATATCATGAAATCTCAATGCATACTTCACAATGTATTGTAATTCACTTTGTAATTCACTTTGTAATTCACTTTGTAATTCACTTTGTAATACACTTTGTAATTCACTTTGTAATTCACTTTGTAATACACTTTGTAATACACTTTTTAATACACTTTGTAATACACTTTGTAATACACTTTTTAATACACTTTGTAATACACTTTGTAATACACTTTTTAATACACTTTGTAATACACTTTGTAATACACTTTGTAATACACTTTGTAATACACTTTGTAATACACTTTTTAATACACTTTGTAATACACTTTGTAATACACTTTTTAATACACTTTGTAATACACTTTGTAATACACTTTGTAATACACTTTGTAATACACTTTGTAATACACTTTGTAATACACTTGTAGTAAATGTAAGGCCATGGGCCATGGCGCTATTGGCACATGCTTGTCAGCACCAGTGTCTCTGTGATGATTTTAAGATTCGATTCCCAGCCATGCCGAGATGGAACTCATGTTACAATGTCTCATATCAGCTGAGGCTCTTGCCGTAAGCGTTAACCTGTTGCCCTTGTAGATCTGAGACCAGGCGTGACATGACAATTCAGTGAGGCAACACTTTATCTGCTCCAAGTAGGCCTCGCCATGTTAGGCAATGAAGATATCTGCTCCAAGTAGGCCTCGCCATGTTAGGCAATGAAGATATCTGCTACAAGTAGGCCTTGCCATGGTAGGCAATGAAGATATCTGTTCCAAGTAGGCCTCGCCATGTTAGGCAATGAAGATATCTGCTACAAGTAGGCCTCGCCATGTTAGGCAATGAAGATATCTGCTCCAAGTAGGCCTCGCCATGTCAGGCAATGAAGATATCTGCTACAAGTAGGCCTCGCCATGTTAGGCAATGAAGATATCTGCTCCAAGTAGGCCTCGCCATGTCAGGCAATGAAGATATCTGCTACAAGTAGGCCTCGCCATGTTAGGCAATGAAGATATCTGCTCCAAGTAGGCCTCGCCATGTTAGGCAATGAAGATATCTGCTCCAAGTAGGCCTCGCCATGTCAGGCAATGAAGATATCTGCTACAAGTAGGCCTCGCCATGTTAGGCAATGAAGATATCTGCTCCAAGTAGGCCTCGTCATGTCAGGCAATGAAGATATCTGCTACAAGTAGGCCTTGACATGGTAGGCAATGAAGATATCGGAGTATCTTTATTGTGATGTTGACCGTTATATGATGGCATAGATACAGCACCGCTTCGTGGGATAACTTCTCTCATATCACATGCCATCTCTCCATTATGATTCATTATCAATTAATTGCATTGATGATTTGACCTTTTGCTCAAGCAAATTCAGCACGACAGACAATGACAGACAATGACAGGCAATGACAGACAATGACAGACAATGACAGACAATGACAGACAATGACAGACAATGACAGACAATGACAGACAATGCGCCACATAATAAAGTTGCAAATGTTGATTCCATGGAATTCAAATAATGATCAGCAATAAACACTCAAACATTAATGAGTCTGTGTGTCATTTCAAATCTTCGTGTGTGTCACAACATATCTTCATGTGTGACATCACATATCTTCATGTGTGACATCACATATCTTCATGTGTGTCATCACATATCTTCATGTGTGACATCACATATCTTTATGTGTGTCATCACATATCTTCATTTGTGTCATCACATATCTCCATGTGTGTCACCACACATCTTCATGTGTGTCATCACATATCTTCATGTGTGTCACCACACATCTTCATGTGTGTCATCACATATCTTCATGTGCCCAATTCTACGCTCCATTTTATGTGTCTTAGTTTCGACTTTCTTATCCAATATATACTTATTACCCAAATATTGTCTTCATTGATATTATTATATGCATTCAAATGAATCTATCGGCTTGACATTGTGAAGGCATAAGTCTGTAATCGGGCATAAGTCCCCATGTAAAATGAATGCGTGGAAGTTGCAGCGAAGTTGCCTAATCATGTGTGTCATTTCACACTCCAAGGATATAAACGCTCCATTTCATTTGTGGTTATATCTTGATACTCTTTTGTTATGTCTTATCATCACCTCTACCCGTCCCCGTCAATTCAACATTCAAAATGTAAGATAATAAAGTTGCTAATAGTCTATCGGATTTGCAAATTGCAACATTTCATTGACATACAATCATTATAACTTTGTCTCCCTCATTGCACTACACTTTAATTCGTTTATTCAATAGCGCCTTTATCATGTTAATATCACTCGATCTTTCCTCAAGTAAACAGCAATAAGATGCTTTTCATCAGAATAAGAGATAGGTCAAGGCTGTCAGGATAGAATTATGGTGTAGATGTGTATGGAAATCCAAAGGTCACCACTCAAGGGTGGGCAATTTATTGCCAGTATATTACCTGTGCGGAATCATGTCCCTCATGCCTCGTAGCACATGGCTCCGTCAGTTTGTTCAGAATGGTTGTGTTAGTGACAATGCTTCTCCATAATGGTATATTGGGCAGTTTCATAATTTCTTATCCTATTTTGCATGTTTTGGTCTTGTTAAAAATGATGTACTGAATGGTATACTTCACAAACACCTGATATTGGTCTACATCATTTTCAACATTATGTCTGTGATTCATGACGGGAGCTACTCATATCTATTTTATAGATTTGTTTCTCAATTTCGCAGGGGCTTTACATCACTTTCAACATTATTTTGGTCATTTCGTGATGAGACCTACTTGTCGCAGGTGTAGTGGTGCCTCACTGAATTGTCCTGGCATAGTCCTTGACACCCAGTAACAGATTTACAAGGACAACGGATTAACGCTTGAAGGAGTGTTTTGGATGTAAACATTGATAAGCTCACACCCTTGAATGGTGCACACCCTTTGATCAGCTCACACCCCTGATCAGCTCACACCCTTGATCAGCTCATACCCCTGATCAGCTCACACCCTTGATCAGCTCATACCCTTGATCAGCTCACACCCTTGATCAGCTCACACCCTTGATCAGCTCACACCCTTAATCAACTCACATCCTTAATCAACTCACATCCTTAATCAACTCACACCCTTGATCACCTCACACCCCTGATCAGCTCACACCCCTGATCAGCTCACACCCTTGATCAGCTCACACCCTTAATCAACTCACATCCTTAATCAACTCACACCCTTGATCAGCTCACACCCTTAATCAACTCACACCCCTGATCAGCTCACACCCTTGATCAACTCACACCCCTGTTCAGCTCACACCCCTGATCAGCTCACACCACTGATCAGCTCACACCCCTGATCAGCTCACACCCTTGGTCAGCTCACACCCTTAATCAACTCACTCCCTTGACCAGCTTTGAGTAGCGCATATTACATCGCTTAGAACTCATTTATTCAGCCTTAGTTACATGAAATTTAAAATACACTTTGTTGTACAAATTAAATCAAATAAAAATATCAGGCCAGGTGGGTTTGGATATCCCACCGCTATCACAGATTATTCTGGACAATGTCTACTCATAGCGTTGACAACAACTGGTCGGCGTACGAACCGGAAATCCCTGGTTTTCGAGATGAATACTCTACAAATTTAACCATTTCGGCCAGTGAAATAGAAAAGCTCTTGAGCAGCTCATATCCATGAGCGGCGCACATCACATAAGCTGTTCACATCCTTGAGGATCCCCCAACAATGAGCTTTAGAAAGGGTAGAATATATTTCCATTGTGTATTTTCACAAGAATCACAATTATAGAAGATCCTTCATTTTCTTTATAAGAAAGTTTGTTCTTGTTTGTGAGATAACAACATGAACTTTCATAACGAGGGGAGCCTTTGGGCAGTATGCAAGTATTTGCATCTAAATGGCTGTGAGTAGCTACTAATCGTCATGACATGTTCCAGAAGGACCTTATTACATAGTGTCTTCCTGGCCGGCAATTGGCTCAGAAATTAGCTTTGTTAAAATGTACTTTGGGCGACCTTGCTGATGTCAAATCCAGAAGTGAAGTTCTCATTCGCTTATGCATTGACGCTTCTCAGAATTTCTCAATTTGGCAAATTAAGATCGTGTCTTCACATGTGCGGAACACAATTACATCATTATTAGGTGTCTAGGTAAAAGCTAAATTGGTTGGCAAGGCATCAGATATGAGGAGTATTTAGCTATAAATGTAAGACATAAGTTCATTCCAGTTTGTAATAAAACGAATACAACACACATTTTGTTAGCATATATATATATATATGCGAACAAAATGTGCGTTTTATACAACACACATTTTATACAACACACATTTTGGATTATATATATATATATATGTATCTGCTAAATCTATTTGTGATCTTATAACATCGACAGGTCCATAACTCAATTTCCAAGTATATGCATATGCGAACAAAATGTGCGTTTTATACAACACCCATTTGGTTTTATATATATATATATATATCTTATAACATCTATTGTACTAATTGTCTTGTATTCTGTTCCGCACAATTTTACTTAATATAATAGATGTATGGTCCGTGCTGTTAACACTAGAATATGTCAGGCCTAACCTCATTCTACAGAATGAACACGTTAACTATAGGCTTCACTGAACCACCAGCTAATGGCACGTTCTTGAATATTCACATTGCGGAATGGGTATTCCATTGAATAGAAATACAAATTTAATGTACATACATATCATGTCTATTATTGTTTTACCATGTATTTAAATCTGGAAATACAACACTTTTCAATATGCAAATGAATACAATATAGAAAACCAATAATCGCAAAGCTGGTCTCTCTATTGTTTCTTTTGTAATAGGATTTATACAGATGTCTATTCAGAGGGCTTTATAATGGCTGGTCTGGATTCAAACCCAGAATCTCTAGGTTTTAAGGCGAACACGCTACCTATTGAACAATGCCAGCAATATATGTCTGGAAAGGAGCAAATACTATAAAGAATATGATAAAATATAAACGCCTAATTGTATTTACCAGTACCATACAATCAAATTCTGTCTTGAGTTGTTCATGAGAATAAAACATTGCCAGTTCAAATAGTCTGTGTGAACCCCTAGCATTGCACTAGAAAGGTGATTATTGGAATATTGACCTTAGTCTGGTTTGAGAAAGGACTCTTAGTTTAGTCAAGGCTTTAAGGCATCTGATCTACCTTAACTTTAAATGTTGATCTCTTTCTCATCCCCGTTAGTTTAAAATTTATTTGTTTAAATGAGGAATTTAACATCATCAATTCAACTTTTCAGATGTTATTGTATTTTTTTTTATTCAAAAGAACACATGCAAGACATGTGATTCCCATTTTCATGGACAATTAAATCCCGGCTTTTCTTGGAATAAAGGTTTGATTAACACAACTATATTATCATCAAAATGTAAGTGTCCACGGTACACAATAACTCTAATATTGCATAAATTTTGATACAGCCAAACCAATAATGTATTGAATATGGTTAAATTAAAGACACCCAATAGAATATAAAGTCAGTGTATCAAAGACACATTTGATTACAACATCCATGAATAAATATTTGTTTTACTTTGCATTCAACAGAAGCGTTTGGACGTCTGACCTTCATCTTACATTCTGCCGAATTATGTTGCATAATGATTTTTTTCAAACATAAAAAACAAACCGTTTCCACTTTAGAAATATCGCAAAGTTTTGCAAACAAACATTTGTATTAAAAGTCGAAAGTTTGTATGATCTTGAATCACTTCCAAACAATTTCGTCAAGCAGACTTAGACTCCCGCTTCAATATGTTGCAAGGATTTCTATACAAATATTTGTTTGGAAGTCCAAGTATTTTAGTAATTTGGAATCTGATATAAGGTTCGGTAGTTTTAAAAGCTCTTTATTTTTTGTATCCTGAATAATCTGAATTGAGGAGGATGTTGCAAATATATCACCATTGTTCTCATAATATGATGTGGAGTCTTTATTGAAAAATTGGAATTCATAAAAATGTCAAGTAGTCATTCGTCGAAGAGAATCCTCACAAGAGGGTGCAAGTGTGTGTGTGTGTGTGTGTGTGTGTGTGTGTGTGTGTGTGTGTGTGTGTGTGTGTGTGTGTGTGTTATGAAGTAGCGTTTCATGCTAGGGGGACAGATAGCATTAACGTTACATTAACTGGGTGGTCCCATTTCATATAAGATTGATGGGCTTAGAAACACAATACACAACACGCCATGGCATCATCAACTTCAAGTTTCATATTCCAAATATGGTTTCCCCTGCTGTTATGTTTCTGCCATCCTTCATGTTTTTAGCCTTATTAATATTTTTTTATTAGATCTGTATAAGAATACTCTTTACTCCAAGCACTCTTTATGTGCAAAATGTATAAAAACTGAAAAGAATCTGGTTTAGGTACATTTCTCAGAAGTTCTGTTAAGTTCTTCAATATCATAACCCAAGTCACATATTCTGGTGTGTCGCTTTCAAGATAAGTTTCAAATCACTTTCACCATCGCTAAATTCTAAACAATTCACTTATTGCGTGAAATTGAGCTTATTGAGAAATACAATATGGCGTTGATGAAAAGCGAATTGATACTTTAGAAATACTCTCGGACAAAATTGTACATATTCAAACAATTGAATATTTCCTTGATGAGAAATTGTTTTAATCCAAAAATATCGAAATATATTTTTCATGCCTCATTTTATGATTGACTTTACAAATCTTTTTATTGTGAGGTTGCAAATCCCGAATTGACGACTTACCCTTTTCTTTTGTCCCACTAAACGTACTTCTGTTATGACTTTCCCAACCTTGTCACCCTTTATCAGATCTCCCTTTCTGCTGTCTTTCC
The DNA here is from genome assembly GCA_949316495.1 of Amphiduros pacificus. NCBI lineage: Eukaryota > Metazoa > Annelida > Polychaeta > Phyllodocida > Hesionidae > Amphiduros > Amphiduros pacificus. The sequence goes on along the minus strand of OX439008.1, from coordinate 42,156,677 downwards.
TGCTTCTACATCTCCAATACTATATCAAGGATACCATAACCCGGATGTTCAGATGCCTGGCACCATCCTCCCCATTAAAAGCAGTCGGTACATCTTTCACAGTTGCAAAGGCGATGCTCAGCGCCCCCTCGCGTCATTAGCAACGATCTGTCACCTATCTATGTTGACATGTCCCGCCTTTAAGTAGTCGCAACCAAGCAACAACTGTATTGCTGTCGCTACTCCCATTTCCTGGTACCATACTTCTGACTCAATCTCTTCCAGGATAGTTAGGCTCATGTCAATCTTCATTTAGCAAAGTGGAGGAATACCTGCTCGTACCTCGCTGAGTGGATGTCATCTTGAAATATGTATGCGTCTATTTTCCAGGGGATGGAGAGCGAATATTGGGAAAGATAGAGACCCAATTTGAGGAAGTGTGCTGGTGGCACATTAAATTCACGAGATGACAAAAGTTAAGCTCAGAAACAATCTAATAAAACCACCAATTTCAGACAAAGACCAAAAGATTAGACTTAAAATGTATACGATGGGCTTGGTTTTGTTTTGTTGTTGCAAGTTACTGTTACTGTCGGCATCTGTGTGTGGAGTGAGTACCATACTACATTGACTGGGCGAATACATATCACATCCCAAACTGATATATTCCTCCTTGAAAGGCAATACATGTTGCTAATATCTCCTTTGTCATCATTCATTGTCTTGGAGAATCTAGATATAAGACAGGAAGGTATGCATATTTTCATGTTATGGCAGCCTTAATATCTGACCCCTGGGAGGGCTATACGCATAGATATCTGACCCCTGGGAGGGCCGGGTTCGGACCATTGCCGGCATGCAAAGTGACTGTCACTTCACGGCGACGTCAAGCACTCTACAGCGGAAGCAGTCTGGCGCTCTTGACATCCACAGCACAGACATCTTATATAGAGTGTCATTTCAGACATGGGAAAATACAACCATGACCATGGTCAAGATGACTATCATAAGATATACAATTTTTTCTCACTCTTTTATCATTGGTTATCTTGATTAGTGTTTTCATGTCTGTGCGATAATGTAAAATAAAGACACCCTGTCACTCTTCGATCGGAGTAGGGCATTGAGTCTCAGTAACAAGCTTCTATCTGATCTGATATGTAATGAATAATACCAGAAGAGTCGTTAATGTAAACACATTTGATGACCAATTTTTATAACGTCATACTATCTAGGCATCATGTTTTGGCATCATTTTATTAGTCTCCGCTTTGGCATCATCATAACAGCAACATATCTCCGTTTTGGCATCATCATAACAGCAACAAGTCTCCGCTTTGGCATCATCATAACAGCAACATATCTCCACTTTGGCATCATCATAACAGCAACATATCTCCGCTTTGGCATCATCATAACAGCAACATATCTCCGCTTTGGCATCATCATAACAGCAACATATCTCCACTTTGGCATCATCATAACAGCAACATATCTCCGCTTTGGCATCATCATAACAGCAACATATCTCCGCTTTTGCATCATCATAACAGCAACATATTTCCACTTTGGCATCATGATAACAGCAACACATCTCCACTTTGGCATCATCATAACAGCAACATATCTCCGCTTTGGCATCATGATAACAGCAACATATCTCCACATTTGCATCATCATAACAGCAACATATTTCCACTTTGGCATCATGATAACAGCAACACATCTCCGCTTTGGCATCATCATAACAGCAACATATCTCCACTTTGGCATCATCATAACAGCAACATATCTCCACTTTGGCATCATCATAACAGCAACATATCTCCACTTTGGCATCATGATAACAGCAACATGTCCCCGCTTTGGCATCATCATAACGGCAACATGTCTCAGGAAATCTTGACTTGTTTTTGGGTAATAGCATGCCGACAAGGAGTGAGCACTGTGGAACTGCTCCTCAACTTTACCCAGACCAGATAATATCCCGGAGAGCAGATTATAAGCAGTGTGTCAATGGCATTCAGATGGTTGAAAATCCAATTACACTGCTATTGTTTCTGTAATTCAAAAGATTCCTTTATAAATTTGTGTTGCAGTCATATCTCTATTATTTCCTAAAGGTAAAGAAGCAATATTGTGCACGGACGGTTTTCTATTTACAATCTCTCCCACTCAGGAAATAGGCAATATAGAATGTTCACCCAAGACAATACAGTAATCAACCCACCTGAGTCACGAGAACACTAAACCTGACAAACTCTCACCACTTATATGCATTCATTTGAAAGGTTTTCACACCTTGCATCATCTCATTTGACATGATTTCACACCTTGCCTGCATGCCCTCAAGACACTCATAATATTGGCTCATCAAGGATTTAATTAATACTCCAATTCAACAATTTATCATCAACACAATTATTTTATTGCAATATCTTGTTGGTCTTCATAAGTGCATAAAATAAGGTATATTGAACTATATAAAAAATTCAAGTGACTGAGATTGGAGAAACTTTAAAGCACTTTAAATGTAATATATCATATAGATGATTTAACCATGCACCCCCATTGATTAATGACAGGCCCCCAAAAGTAGATTGTAGTGGTTATATGGGCACAGATGGTCGTGTCACTCCAATTCACACTTAATGCCTACCCACTCTCTGCTGTCAGTCAAAGATAATCTCTTTCTTTAGCTGATCATGTCACTAGCTCAGGCCATATACCTGAAAGGCCCAACTATTTGGTATTATTGTTGCTCTCTTTTATCTGAGAAATGTTAACTATGTGTCAGTGTAAATCCTGCTGTTAATTTCTTGCTGAGAACAACATAATCCATCGTTACCAATTCTCATGATCGCCCCCATATTATGCAAGAATATATCAACCATAATAGAGTGTGCTGCTGAAACAACTGTTACAGCATAACATTTCTGAAGTCCAAGATTGCACAGAATATTAAATGCTCATTGTGTTTATGAAGCTCCCTTCAAATCAATTCATTCTATCATTCTTAATGACAATTCTCTCCTATAAAAACTAAATCTGTGAACAATAACAGCAGAAAACAAGAGCTGTTTCCCAAGAATAACATAATGAGAGCTTGTCAAATTTTCAGGTAGTGTAGCCTGACATGGGGCCTCTTGTTAAGGTTCAAACGGAGTGTGCGATGTGCCAATCATTTAGAAACAACGAGACAGATACTTGCTGTTATAAACCGATTGGCGAAGCCCTGTCGCAAAGAGCATGGATAAATAAGTCCAGGTTTTCAGTGAATTGCACCTTTCAGAGACATTTTGACTCCTATATCCTGTGTGAGTGACACGAGCCTACCATTACCTGTCTCTGTCTCTCTTATGAGTAAGATTGAGGTAGATGTAGTAAACCATGACTTGTTTTTACCATAAGCCAACATATCTGACTTTGGAGGTGAAACAGTTGTGTGGGATTCAATAGTTGAATAGAGCTCAGTCGAGAATATTGTTTCACGTATTTTGGCCACAAAATCATTTGTGAAAGCCGTGAAAGCACTAAAAACCTGGAAGTGGACAAGAAATGTTTCACAGTCTCTCATGGGCCTAACATGTAATGTTTTCTTGTTATCGTTTTTCTTTTCTTTTTCATAAGATTATTGTCATAATCAATTGTCCACAAAAACTTGCCTTAGTTCTGAGCAAGTTTAACTGATCTCCTTGGTATCTTAACATCTTACGATTGCAAGCACCTGTCAAAACAAGACAAATGGGAGAAAGCCTTATTTCCAAAACCTATGTTCAAAGAGCTATATTGGATCACAATACCTGATCTTGTAGGAATAGATTCATTCAAAGACTCAATAACCAGATTATCTTATCACAATTATGGCAAATTAAACAGTGAAAAATTAGATTTGGTTTAAACATATCGCTCATGAATGATGATTAAATTAGATGAATGGTTTAAAGTGATATCATTAAAATTAAAATCAACATATCAAGTTTGCAAAATAAATTTACTGCTAATACAATGTAGAAAAGAAACATGTGTCTGAAACTAGAACTGTTTGGTTTTTCTGATATATGGAAATACATTATTAAATATGAATTATTTCATACAATCCCGTGTCGTTTGTCAATGAGAAACTATGCATGGAGGGCTAGTCTAGCATATGATATGTGCTCCCGTCCTTGTCTAGCATATGATATGTGCTCCCGTCCTTGTCTAGCATATGATATGTGCTCCCGTCCTTGTCTAGCATATGATATGTGCTCCCGTCCTAGTCTAGCATATGGTATGTGCTCCCGTCCTTGTCTAGCATATGATATGTGCTCCCGTCCTTGTCTAGCATATGATATGTGCTCCCGTCCTTGTCTAGCATATGATATGTGCTCCCGTCCTTGTCTAGCATATGATATGTGCTCCCGTCCTTGTCTAGCATATGATATATGCTCCCGTCCTTGTCTAGCATATGATATGTGCTCCCGTCCTTGTCTAGCATATGATATGTGCTCCCGTCCTTGTCTAGCATATGATATGTGCTCCCGTCCTTGTCTAGCATATGATATGTGCTCCCGTCCTAGTCTAGCATATGATATGTGCTCCCGTCCTTGTCTAGCATATGATATGTGCTCCCGTCCTTGTCTAGCATATGATATATGCTCCCGTCCTTGTCTAGCATATGATATATGCTCCCGTCCTTGTCTAGCATATGATATGTGCTCCCGTCCTTGTCTAGCATATGGTATGTGCTCCCGTCCTTGTCTAGCATATGATATATGCTCCCGTCCTTGTCTAGCATATGATATGTGCTCCCGTCCTAGTCTAGCATATGATATGTGCTCCCGTCCTTGTCTAGCATATGATATGTGCTCCCGTCCTTGTCTAGCATATGATATGTGCTCCCGTCCTTGTCTAGCATATGATATATGCTCCCGTCCTTGTCTAGCATATGATATGTGCTCCCGTCCTAGTCTAGCATATGATATGTGCTCCCGTCCTTGTCTAGCATATGATATGTGCTCCCGTCCTTGTCTAGCATATGATATGTGCTCCCGTCCTTGTCTAGCATATGATATATGCTCCCGTCCTTGTCTAGCATATGATATGTGCTCCCGTCCTTGTCTAGCATATGATATGTGCTCCCGTCCTTGTCTAGCATATGATATGTGCTCCCGTCCTTGTCTAGCATATGATATGTGCTCCCGTCCTTGTCTAGCATATGATATGTGCTCCCGTCCTTGTCTAGCATATGATATATGCTCCCGTCCTTGTCTAGCATATGATATATGCTCCCGTCCTTGTCTAGCATATGATATGTGCTCCCGTCCTTGTCTAGCATATGATATGTGCTCCCGTCCTTGTCTAGCATATGATATGTGCTCCCGTCCTTGTCTAGCATATGATATGTGCTCCCGTCCTTGTCTAGCATATGATATGTGCTCCCGTCCTAGTCTAGCATATGATATGTGCTCCCGTCCTTGTCTAGCATATGATATGTGCTCCCGTCCTTGTCTAGCATATGATATATGCTCCCGTCCTTGTCTAGCATATGATATGTGCTCCCGTCCTTGTCTAGCATATGATATGTGCTCCCGTCCTTGTCTAGCATATGATATGTGCTCCCGTCCTTGTCTAGCATATGATATGTGCTCCCGTCCTTGTCTAGCATATGATATGTGCTCCCGTCCTTGTCTAGCATATGATATGTGCTCCCGTCCTTGTCTAGCATATGATATGTGCTCCCGTCCTTGTCTAGCATATGATATATGCTCCCGTCCTTGTCTAGCATATGATATATGCTCCCGTCCTTGTCTAGCATATGATATGTGCTCCCGTCCTTGTCTAGCATATGATATGTGCTCCCGTCCTTGTCTAGCATATGATATGTGCTCCCGTCCTTGTCTAGCATATGATATGTGCTCCCGTCCTAGTCTAGCATATGATATGTGCTCCCGTCCTTGTCTAGCATATGATATATGCTCCCGTCCTTGTCTAGCATATGATATATGCTCCCGTCCTTGTCTAGCATATGATATGTGCTCCCGTCCTTGTCTAGCATATGATATGTGCTCCCGTCCTTGTCTAGCATATGGTATGTGCTCCCGTCCTTGTCTAGCATATGATATGTGCTCCCGTCCTTGTCTAGCATATGATATGTGCTCCCGTCCTTGTCTAGCATATGATATGTGCTCCCGTCCTTGTCTAGCATATGATATGTGCTCCCGTCATTGTCTAGCATATGATATGTGCTCCCGTCCTTGTCTAGCATATGATATGTGCTCCCGTCCTTGTCTAGCATATGATATGTGCTCCCGTCCTTGTCTAGCATATGATATGTGCTCCCGTCCTTGTCTAGCATATGGTATGTGCTCCCGTCCTTGTCTAGCATATGATATGTGCTCCCGTCCTTGTCTAGCATATGATATGTGCTCCCGTCCTTGTCTAGCATATGATATGTGCTCCCGTCCTTGTCTAGCATATGATATGTGCTCCCGTCCTTGTCTAGCATATGATATGTGCTCCCGTCCTTGTCTAGCATATGATATGTGCTCCCGTCCTTGTCTAGCATATGATATGTGCTCCCGTCCTTGTCTAGCATATGATATATGCTCCCGTCCTTGTCTAGCATATGATATGTGCTCCCGTCCTTGTCTAGCATATGGTATGTGCTCCCGTCCTTGTCTAGCATATGATATATGCTCCCGTCCTTGTCTAGCATATGATATGTGCTCCCGTCCTTGTCTAGCATATGATATATGCTCCCGTCCTTGTCTAGCATATGGTATGTGCTCCCGTCCTTGTCTAGCATATGGTATGTGCTCCCGTCCTTGTCTCGCATATGATATGTGCTCCCGTCCTTGTCTAGCATATGGTATGTGCTCCCGTCCTTGTCTAGCATATGGTATGTGCTCCCGTCCTTGTCTAGCATATGATATGTGCTCCCGTCCTTGTCTAGCATATGGTATGTGCTCCCGTCCTTGTCTAGCATATGATATATGCTCCCGTCCTTGTCTAGCATATGATATGTGCTCCCGTCCTTGTCTAGCATATGATATATGCTCCCGTCCTTGTCTAGCATATGGTATGTGCTCCCGTCCTTGTCTAGCATATGATATGTGCTCCCGTCCTTGTCTAGCATATGGTATGTGCTCCCGTCCTTGTCTAGCATATGATATATGCTCCCGTCCTTGTCTAGCATATGATATGTGCTCCCGTCCTTGTCTAGCATATGATATATGCTCCCGTCCTTGTCTAGCATATGGTATGTGCTCCCGTCCTTGTCTAGCATATGATATGTACTCCCGTCCTTGTCTAGCATATGGTATGTGCTCCCGTCCTTGTCTAGCATATGGTATGTGCTCCCGTCCTTGTCTAGCATATGATATGTACTCCCGTCCTTGTCTAGCATATGGTATGTGCTCCCGTCCTTGTCTAGCATATGGTATGTGCTCCCGTCCTTGTCTAGCATATGATATGTGCTCCCGTCCTTGCCTAGCATATGATATATGCTCCCGTCCTTGTCTAGCATATGATATGTGCTCCCGTCATTGTCTAGCATATGATATATGCTCCCGTCCTTGTCTAGCATATGATATGTGCTCCCGTCCTTGTCTAGCATATGATATATCGTCCTGTCCTTGTCTAGCATATGATATGTGCTCCCGTCCTTGTCTAGCATATGATATATCGTCCCGTCCTTGTCTAGCATATGATATGTACTCCCGTCCTAGTCTAGCATATGGTATGTGCTCCCGTCCTTGTCTAGCATATGATATGTGCTCCCGTCCTTGTCTAGCATATGGTATGTGCTCCCGTCCTTGTCTAGCATATGATATGTGCTCCCGTCCTTGTCTAGCATATGATATGTGCTCCCGTCCTTGCCTAGCATATGATATATGCTCCCGTCCTTGTCTAGCATATGGTATGTGCTCCCGTCCTTGTCTAGCATATGATATATGCTCCCGTCCTTGTCTAGCATATGATATGTGCTCCCGTCATTGTCTAGCATATGATATATGCTCCCGTCCTTGTCTAGCATATGATATGTGCTCCCGTCCTTGTCTAGCATATGATATATCGTCCCGTCCTTGTCTAGCATATGATATGTGCTCCCGTCCTTGTCTAGCATATGATATATCGTCCCGTCCTTGTCTAGCATATGATATGTGCTCCCGTCATTGTCTAGCATATGATATATGCTCCCGTCCTTGTCTAGCATATGATATGTGCTCCCGTCCTTGTCTAGCATATGATATATCGTCCCGTCCTTGTCTAGCATATGATATGTACTCCCGTCCTAGTCTAGCATATGATATGTGCTCCCGTCCTTGTCTAGCATATGATATGTGCTCCCGTCCTTGTCTAGCATATGATATGTGCTCCCGTCCTTGTCTAGCATATGATATGTGCTCCCGTCCTTGTCTAGCATATGATATGTGCTCCCGTCCTTGTCTAGCATATGGTATGTGCTCCCGTCCTTGTCTAGCATATGATATGTGCTCCCCTCCTTGTCTAGCATATGGTATGTGCTCCCGTCCTTGTCTAGCATATGATATGTGCTCCCGTCCTTGTCTAGCATATGATATATGCTCCCGTCCTTGTCTAGCATATGATATGTGCTCCCGTCCTTGTCTAGCATATGATATATGCTCCCGTCCTTGTCTAGAATATGATATGTGCTCCCGTCCTTGTCTAGCATATGATATGTGCTCCCGTCCTTGTCTAGCATATGATATGTGCTCCCGTCCTTGTCTAGCATATGATATGTGCTCCCGTCCTTGTCTAGCATATGATATATGCTCCCATCCTTGTCTAGCATATGATATGTGCTCCCGTCCTTGTCTAGCATATGATATGTGCTCCCGTCCTTGTCTAGCATATGATATGTGCTCCCGTCCTTGTCTAGCATATGATATGTGCTCCCGTCCTTGTCTAGCATATGATATGTGCTCCTGTCCTTGTCTAGCATATGATATGTGCTCCCGTCCTTGTCTAGCATATGATATGTGCTCCCGTCCTTGTCTAGCATATGATATGTGCTCCCGTCCTTGTCTAGCATATGATATGTGCTCCCGTCCTTGTCTAGCATATGATATGTGCTCCCGTCCTTGTCTAGCATATGGTATGTGCTCCCGTCCTTGTCTAGCATATGATATGTGCTCCCGTCCTTGTCTAGCATATGATATGTGCTCCCGTCCTTGTCTAGCATATGATATGTGCTCCCGTCCTTGTCTAGCATATGATATGTGCTCCCGTCCTTGTTGGTGAGCAACAAATAATGGTATACACTGAACAACTTCATTTACCTGAATGTTAATAGATTTATCTGATGTACTTTGATCCAATGTGATGGAATTCAAGCAAACATTTTGTGCTACATTCTGCCCTTTACTGCAGATTCCATCAGATTTTGAGACTTGTTTGCCTGAGAGAGACATCAATGAGACAAACATTTCATGGACACAGGTGTTTGTGTCATTTCCGTTAATGCTTTGTTCTATTCTCGTTATATCTTCCTCCAAGCATGCATTCCCATCACCGTGTTCGCAGATGTGAGATGCTCTTAACTGGCTCAGAAACATCACAGAATAAACATCTTAAAATGTTTTCACTAGAATTACAACTAATTCTTTTGTTGACTTTACTTTTAAATCTTGCGATACTAAAATAGCACTCATCCCTTTAAACTGGTCATTCAGAAAGAAAAAGAAAAATATATGTTTTATTGTGGCTGAACCCCTGATACATACTTGTATAACTTGAGTGCAGAAAGCGGTTGTAGCAGTTTGCGTGCATGGTTTGTTATTCTATCTGTTTGTTTGCAGATCTTACTTTAACTTTCTACGAGGCACTTTTTACCTGTGTTTTTCCCTCTTCATTTGTGCAATCCATAATACAACATGTATGATAAAGCACTAAATATTGTCTAATATAACCACTGTCATTTAAAGATCACTGTGAAATGGGGTGAACAAATACTTACAAACAGGTGGATGTTTTGTCTTCCTTAATACTCTTCAAACATTGATTTATATACACACATATGTGTATGTATATATAAATAAATATATATATATATATATATATATATATATATATATATATATATATGTGTGTGTGTGTGTGTGTGTGTGTATGGGTGTGTGTGTCTCTGTGTGTGAGTGCCAATGACATAAACAATGATCGATTTAACATAATTAATACAGATGATTACAAGTTGCTAAGCAGATCTCTTGTCTAGTCCTCCAAAATAAACATATTGATAGAGAAAATATGAGAGTAATATGAGGTAAATATGAGGTAATAATCAAAGATTAGTAAGAAGATTATATATAGAAATACTGGACCAACTGAAACACCAAGTCTAATGTCACAAATGAGGAGTCTAGACAGACCTAAATTCCTAATTCATTGAGTAATAATATTGATCGTATGTCACCTTCAAATGTTTTTATGTGTGATATAAGATCCATATATCAATTCTGAGCAAGTCATGTCTTCAGCATCCGTATAAAAGAAAAGTATTTTTAAACTTCACTAGGATAACCACTCAAAGGGCATATTTTGCCCTCACCATTCTTTTTTCATGTCAGGAACCAAACTTGTAGTTCCATGTCTTTTTTTTACTGTGGATATAATAATACACAAAGACATTAATATAAAAGACAGAGATGTATTCTCTCTTTAATATTTGATGATGTTACGGGCTGACCTGTGTATGCGTGAAAGATCAAATATTGCAAGATAAAAAGGAAATACTATTTTAGCAGTTTAGATTATCCAGGCATTAAGTAGATCGATTTATAAATACGTGCGTCCTTTGGTTTTATATTCTATATTCGTTTTCATATATCAGGGGTATGCAATCCCATAGAAAAACAAAAAGTCCCAATTTTTCTCCTACTTGATGGACAAAACTTTGGTCTAAAAAATGTCAATGATTCGTCTGAGAGTAGCTTTTATATAAATGGAGAACGTCTTACAGAAAGGCATGCTATTTATTTCTAATATATTTCTATTTTTCTTTGGTAAAGGTAATTATAGTGAAAGCAAAAAGACAATTAATTACAATCTGATAAACTGTAAGCAAGGCTCTGATTAATTTGTAACCTCTGAGAATGAATCACACAATCTGCTCAGCCAATACATCAATTAAAGATTAATCATCTCCTGACACCAAAATCCTAATTCTAGAAGTAATTAAGCAAATCACGTGACGGATTTGGAAAGCAGCCAATGTGGGCACAGAATAGAGCTATGTACATTCATGAGGATCAGATAGGTGATGAGTTCCATCTGGTCTTCAAATGTACTGATGATAAAGTACTCAGGTATCGGCAACAATTTCTTGGGAATTTTATAAACCGTCTAAGCATGTTCAATTTTGTTAGCCTCTCAGTGGATGCTGATTGTCATTTTGTACTTAGTTTGTCTAAATGTTTAAAGCATGTCTTGCCATTGTTGTTATTATTATATCTTAGTTTATTTATGCTCCAAAATGTCTGGTAACAGTCTGATTGAATTATTATTTACTACTATAGAATAAGAAGGAATATTCCATCCATGAGAATATTATCTCATCATTTGAGCAGGCCTACCCTGCTGCCACTGTTTCTGTTTTCTCTAACAATGGCAGCCTTGTTTTCTCTGACAATGGTAACCATGGAGATCATACAGGTGGGGGAGGAGCTTTGTCAGTGATGTCCATTATATATCACATGCAAATATGTCTCATACAAAGAGAGTTTATTTTATATATTAATTTTGAACAAGTAATTAATGGATACAGATTAACAGAGCCCAGTTCACTATTGACTATATATGCAAATAAGCCATGATGTATTTTTAATTCCTGAAGAAAAGTAAAAAACATTTTCCATTTCTTTTTCAGCATAAAGGCACATATATAAAAAATAAGGGCACCATTAAATGTAGTTGAAAATGTTAATCATCAAGACTGGATTATGACCAGATTAAGTCTCTCCAAGCATAAAGATTCCCCTGTGTGAAAGTATACTTCTTGGAATAGAATGAATGTTCCTTTATATTGTATAAGGAATTATATCTCAATCATGTGCAGTGTATTAAAACTTAATAGTGTACATTCGGTCATATCTCAACTATGGATATTTGATTCCAAACTGAAATATTGGACAATATGGTGTGAATGGGTTGAATAAAGTTAAAGAAATAATTCTCATTTTACATATAAAAAGAGACTATGAAGACCTGATATGTATGAACCTTATGATGTTTCTTGGTAAACTTTAGACAGAAAAATGGGATTTAAGCTGTACTTATAACCAGTAACAGAAAGATGTGAAATGACGGGTCAAAGGCAAAAGAGCTGCTTATAAAAAACAATCGATTTGAATAAGAATGGCTTCTACCTATGCCAGCAAGGTTTCGTAGTGTAGTGGTTATCACGCTCGCCTCACACGCGAGAGGTCCTGGGTTCGACCCCCAGCGAAACCATGATACTTTTTTTTTTCATCATCAATTGCAAACAATTTTGTTACAAAGTAATTTTGAATGCTTCAATATCTCAAGTTTGAAAAACAGAAAACAAATAAAACTATAATAGGTAATGAGTTTATTTCAAGCTATTGTTTGACTATTGTTAAACTATATCATAATAAAATCGAGTTGCGACACATCTGGTTACAGTGATGTGATAACTGTCTCGATAACATTTAAAATTCTACAAATTAATAGCACTGCAAATGTGAAAGGTTCAGCAGAATTGTTTCTTTTTCAGGGAAGGTCAGTTAATGTTTACAACAATCACTAAAAAAAGGAGTAAAGTCTCAGTTGAGGGGGAAATTACATCAGAGGAAATGGAAAGATCCACAAAAGATCAAAGGAAAGGCTCTTTCATTGACTTCCTCCATTGTTCATCAAGAATCATAAACAACAACCTTTTCTATTGGACACGTGGTTGAGGCTAATAACTGCTAAATGTTGAAAGGTGAGCCGCCATGAGTCAAACACACAGGTGAGATACAGACACAAACCTGACAGAAAATACAAGTATAACGCTTGAGCAAAATATAACAAGTCATATAAAAAACTAGTCAAAATACAATCAGTCACATTAGCCAGTCACATAAACTAGTCACACTAATCAGTTACACTGATCAGTCACATTAACCAGTCATATTAATCAGTCATATTAACCAGTCACATTTACCAGTCACATTAACCAGTCACATTAGCACATCACATTAACAAGTCACAGTCACATTAACAAGTCACATTAATCTGTCACGTTAACCACTAAAAGTCATATTAACCAGTCATATTAACCAGTCATATTAACCAGTCATATTAACCAGTCATATTAACCAGTCATATTAACCAGTCATATTAACCAGTCATATTAACCAGTCATATTAACCAGTCATATTAACCAGTCATATTAACCAGTCATATTAACCAGTCATATTAACCAGTCATATTAACCAGTCATATTAACCAGTCATATTAACCAGTCATATTAACCAGTCATATTAACCAGTCATATTAACCAGTCATATTAACCAGTCATATTAACCAGTCATATTAACCAGATACACTGATACACTCATGTAGCCAACACCAATATATGTAATATAAATGGCAGAATTTAAGGAGAAAGAAACATAACCAGATACAGGGAGAATGTAGTTTGTTGACAACCAATAGCGCCTAGATGAAAAAAGACTAAAGCTGCAGAAATATGACTGTGATAAATCAATAAACTTGAAAATATCTGGTTTGATAATGGACGTCATATCTTCATATGGTTGCACATTCAGTTAGTTTTACACTGTTAGTTTACATATGATATCAGTAGATCATTAAGAGACAGCTACAGTTTGAACAACCGGGAGTAGATCATCAAGAGACAGCTACAGTTTGAACAACCGGAAGTAGATCATCAAGAGACAGCTACAGTTTGAACAACCGGAAGTAGATCATCAAGAGACAGCTACAGTTTGAACAACCGGAAGTAGATCATCAAGAGACAGCTACAGTTTGAACAACCGGAAGTAGATCATCAAGAGACAGCTACAGTTTGAACAACCGGAAGTAGATCATCAAGAGACAGCTACAGTTTGAACAACCGGAAGTAGATCATCAAGAGACAGCTACAGTTTGAACAACCGGAAGTAGATCATCAAGAGACAGCTACAGTTTGAACAACCGGAAGTAGATCATCAAGAGACAGCTACAGTTTGAACAACCGGAAGTAGATCATCAAGAGACAGCTACAGTTTGAACAACCGGAAGTAGGTCGTCATGAGACAGCTACAGTTTGAACAACCGGAAGTAGATCATCATGAGACGGTTAAAGTTTGAACAACCGGAAGTAGATCATCATGAGACGGTTATCCTTGGTGACACGGGTATCTTATGTTTAACATCGCTTTGTAAAAGGTCATTGACAAAGGTCATGACCATGATCATGGACAAATGTCATTGACAAAGGTCATGGACCTATTGGTTAGAGCTTTTCACACAATTATCTTTATCAATTACGACAATGCAAGACAACAATCATGTGATCTGCCCCTGAGACAACATTATTCATTCACCAAGACATTTTACTCTGCATTACACAGGTAGTATTCAATTACTACCTCTGCAGTCATTGCCCTGTTTTTGATCTCATTCAAAGTTTGGAAATTCCCTAGTCATAAATACTTGCCTTGCTCACAAAAATATCATCAAATCTGAATTAACCAATATTAGGTCATAAACTGTAACTAGGTGTCTGGCACATATACTGACCAATCAGTACAACTGCCAGTACAAAGCAAATCTATTTAATATATTCCTTCACTACTGAGATGACAGCCAGATGTTTCTGAATACTAATGACTTGCATTCGATTCTGTGCGCACATTTATAGCTTGGTGGCAGGGACTGATATGATAGAGAAGTCCTGCTATGGAGGGAAAGGCATTTTTGAGCTTTGAACTTTGACCTTAACGCAGAGGCTCTGGTCTATCTTATTATGTTGCTTACATTGGTTGATTTCCCCACATTTTCTAGATATTCCCTGTTGTATATCTTTAAATAGACATAGACATAGACATAGAAATATTTTATTAATGTGTCACACACCTTATTACTAAAATTTTTTACATTGTATACTGAATTATGATAAAAGGCATCCAGCCGATACCGACTTATGAGACACTTACACTTTAAAAATCACTTTAAAAATCTTTTCCTTCTGGCAAACATGTTATAACACATGTTCACCAACTGTCCTTGTAAGTCTTTGTTTAGCATTAGCTTAATGTATTTTATGTGAGCAGGGAGGTTGTGGAAGTTCTCATCCATTTTACTAAAAACATCATATCTCAAATCATTATACAGATTGCATTCAATTAAAAAATGGATTTCTGATTCAACACTATGGCTATCACAGAGCGTACAAATTCTATTTTCAAGTTCCACTGGAGGTTTTGTGTATCGTCCAGTCTCAATGGCCAGTGGAAGTGTTCCACATCGTAATCTACTTAAAACCCGCCTCTTAAAGCGTGGGATGTTTGTAACAAGATAATCCTCAGGTTCCAGTCTGTCTTTATGAAGCCTATATGTACGTAACTTATTTCCATTAATCATATTGTTTTGATCATTCCACAATTCATTATACCAGCTTATCTGATCATGCAATGTAACATTTTTCTCCACATCAGTTATAACATGTTTTGAGCGTCTCTCTGTGCATGTCTCTAAAATGTTCCAGGAATCATATTTTTCCCCAAGTTGCTTGACGCTTCTCTCCCATGTGCGTCCTGTCTTTGCCAGAGACCAGCTATGTATCTTTTTAGTAATCCTGTTTTCAGATGTATTTTGGAGCCGTATCCAGAGTCTAAAAACCTGCATATGCTGTCTGGTGAGTGCTGAGGGCCATCCCATATCTCCCTGGGCTGCAATATTATTGCTGTTACCCCCTACTCCCATGTAAAACTTGCAAGCCTTGGAGTAAACATTGTTAATAACACGGTGTTTTTTAGTCCCCCATATTCCAGCTCCATAATTTAAAATAGGTTGAACAAGGCTATTAAATAATCCAGTGAATACCTTATAATTCATTCCTCCAGCTGAGAAATATTTGCTTATTAGCACACCCAAAGCTCTACTGGCTGATCTTGCTAGCTCTGTCACTGCCTTATCCATGGTGAGGTGTTCATCTAACCAGAGCCCAAGGTATTTGTACTCCTTTGCATGAGCTATTATCCAGTCATTAAACATGAACTCATATTGTGTGGCATCCACACCCTTTGGTCTGTAGTGAACTATTTTTGTTTTTTCTTTATTTAAAGACAATCTCCATTTCTTACACCAAGCCTGCAGACACTTTAACATCCGTTGCAGCTTCTGTTCAGACGGAGCTATTAGAGCTATATCGTCAGCAAACAGAAATAGGGATATGATATCTCCATCAATATCAACACCACAGTTGAGGGCTCGTATATCTGAAGCCAGGTCATTCACATAGATTGAAAACAAAGTTGGCGAAATAACACATCCTTGCTTGACGCCTCCAGTAACATCAAACCAAGGTGTTAGAGTGTTATTTACTTTTACAGCACATTTCACATCTTCGTACAGGGATTTGATGGCATCTAAAATCTTTCCTCGCACTCCAACTTTTTGTAGTTTATACCACAAACAGTTACAGTTTACATTGTCAAAGGCCTTGGAGGCGTCAACATAACAGACAAAAGTTGATTGTTTACTGAGCTTCCTATTGTTTATGATGGTATAGAGACTATGGAGGTGATCTTCACAGCTTCTTTTCTTTCTATAGCCATTCTGTTCATCAGCAACTAAGTCATTCTCCTCTAACCATTTAACAAGACGACTAGAAGACGACTCCACCTTTATGTATTTTAATAAATGTTGAAATACTGTATTTGCATGTTGTCTGAATATTTATGAACATACATTTAGTGTGGTGACCATTGGGAAAAGGACGAAATGCACAGCTTGGTGACAATTCACATGGTAATATATGTGCTAAACCACAACAGAGGTACAGCTGGGATTTTACCTTTTATACTTCACAGACAACCTGTTCTTAACCCAGCCCAGATATTGACCTGACCCGTTTAAGGCCCTTACAAACCAAATTTCATGTTTATAGGTTTTCCGACAGCATTGGATATTTAGATACAGCTTTGCATGTGTCATTAATGCCAAATATAAGTTATTCATGAGGTCAATTCTGGTTTAGCGACATCCAATCTAAAACTGTATTTTATGAGGTCAAATATTATCTGTGGATTTAAAAAGTTACATTTTTACAGCTGCATAATAACACAATTATTCAGGAATTAAACAGGAAGTCAGTGAGTGTTGACGGGTCAGGGACGTGTTTTGGCCGGTCAGTCACGTGTTTTGGCCGGTCAGTGTCTGCCTGTGCATATAACCCTCCTCAGGCTAACTGACCTTCTGCAGTATTCATGAAAGCAGAAAGATCCATCTTGGAGCCTACACCAGAGTTCTCTTGCCATGTCTTCCATTGACTGGTAACCTACCATTGGTTAAATTTATCATAAGGCAAAATCCCTGATATCGCCCAATGAGACTGAAAAGAGAAAACTAAACCCCAACAAACCAAATAGTGCCATTATGAAATATGGCTACCTCATAATTGTCTTGCATCATGTTTGTGTCTATATATGTACATGTATGTGTAGAGAGGATAAAAGTGTATATGCCCCCACTAACATTTCATGTCAATTTAACTAATCTAATATTCTCCAAGACATTTCCATCTTAAACGTAGACAGCACATGAATGCATTAATCATGCAGAAGCCTTGCTCAGCTAATACACAAACATTGTGAGGGCGGTTCGTTCCTGATGACACCTCCCTGGGGCCCTGTATAAGCGCTATGTGGACTTGCCCATATGGCAGTGTTGGGACGCCATTCGCCGCTGAAGGAGTGTGACCCAGGGTCAGACACTGGCGCATGTTGAATCTTATTCACAGTTTATATTGCTGAAACCTGAAGATACGTAACTTAAAGATCCAATCTAAATAATGTTCCAACACTGTGTCCATTCTTCATTGTAATAAATTGTTTTGTAATGTCTTATTTATATAATTCCAAAATCCAATTCCACAGATTTTGATATACATCTACATGTACAGTCTGTGTCAGAGGTTTCCGCCCGTAACAGAATATTTTGTTGAATAATTAAACCTCTCAAACGGAAATATCTTAAAATAAACTAAAAAGGTTTTTAATAAAAGCGTGAGAAACGAAACTAACTATTAAGGAAATTTAAACATTTAAGATTTGCGTTCAAAAAGCCCATAAGGAAGTAAGTATGAAAAAAAAAACATTTTTGAGGATGAACAAATGCTATAAAAAGATAGAAGCTAATACCAAAATAGTCCATTTAGGCTTAATGTGCATTTATTTCTGTTCATCAGAGAAAACTTGTCATGTCAGCTGTGTCCCATACGTGCCATCATGAATAGATTCCCATCGCTGTTAACAAGAAGGAAAACAAAAACTCAATCTCTGAGACCTGTTATTGGAAAATCTCTATTAATAAAGCAAATTACATTTCATCTCCATCTATAAAATGAATATTTCCTTGTCGAAGGCTTCTGGTCTTGTTCAAGCTTTCCAGGAAAGTTAAAAGGTCTATGTCTATATATACATTGCATTTTATATTTGCATGTCTTCTCCTTGATATTAAGTTTTCAGAAGAAAGTGGCTTGAGATTTCTCTTTTGTCAATAGCAAAATGACAAATACGTTAAATCAGTGGCATTAAGATAAATTCACTCCTAATTTGTTTTCATTTAATTTCCTACTCCTTCAACACGTTTCACATCAAATCCCTACAGAACCATTAATCAACACAAAAAGTAAGTTTGAGTAATGATTTATCGAAGGCAATCTAATTTGTATTATTTTGTTCAAATTATAAAACTTTTTTTAGATGTCATCAGTTTCTGAAACATGATAAAGCGAAGTTAAATGTTTTACAGCTAAATTTATTATCAAAACAGATTGAAGATCAGATACGTTATATTGTAGTCAATGAAATCATCTATTTAAATGAATAATAGTGCGAGTGAAGGTTATTGGAAAGTGACTTATTTGTTTGTAAACATCAATATCTGTCTGAATATTGATCAGATTTAAATGCACACAAAAGAAGATATTCATTTTATAATGCTTCCAATTAAATTTCTTCATATGCCATAAATTGGCTTAGAATGTAGTCAGCTCAAATGCACCAACTGAGACCCAGAATCAAATCAAATATTAATTAGATATCAAAGGATTGAATAACATTTAATGTGATAACATCAGCCCAATAACAACGTTTTTGCAGTAAAACAGAGGGACTATCTCTGAGTGCCTGTGTGTGATTGGTACCCGATCCTTCGAACGCATGTGTATGACTGGTACCCGATCCTCTGAGGACCTGTGTGTTACTGATGCCCGATCCTCTGATTGCATATGTGTGACTGGTACCTGATCCTCTCAGGGTATGTGTGATACTGATGCCCGATCCTCTGATTGCATATGTGTGACTGGTACCTGATCCTCTGAGGGCATGTGTGATACTGATATCCGATCCTCTGAGACCATGTGTGTGACTGGTACCTGATCCTCTGAGGGCCTGTGTGACTGGTACCTGATCCTCTGAGGACCTGTGTGATACTGATATCCGATCCTCTGAGACCATGTGTGTGACTGGTACCTGATCCTCTGAGGGCCTGTGTGACTGGTACCTGATCCTCAGAGTGCATGTGTATAACTGATACCCAATTCTGTGAGTGCAAGTGGGTGACTGGTACCCGATCACAACACCATGTTCTTTATATGCAATACTACAGTAACGTACACTCAAACTGTGTAAGATATTTACATTCGCAGTGTTGCCATATTAATGTTCATTGCAATCATAATTACACTGGCATAAATACTGTAAATTTGTTTTTACATTTTGGCTTCGATATTCATTGATTGCAACCAAAACTGTTTTATCGTAATTTCTTTCCTCAACTGAAATATTGCATATGATGTATATTAACTTTGGGATCAATTCCAAAGAAAATCTTAAAAGCAAATAAAGATGAAGCAATATTTGGCTTATGACTTACATTTTGACTAATGACTTATATTTGGACTATCAGTTGTGACCTATACAATTTTGATTTCCGGTGTTACATAAAAATATATTGATATTTAAAAGTCATATGACAAGAATTTTTTTAAGTGGTAAATCTTTAGATTTCATACCTCTGAGAAACATCTGACAATTTTTTCTGCAGTCTGATGTTTAGTTTAGCTATAATCTAAGATCTTTGAACCCCCAGGGTAATTAACCTACTCCCTTGACCTAGAACTGGGTCAGCAGGCTGCCTACGTCATTGCGCCCCGCATGCATCTCCTGCACACATATTCCTCCTATGTCGGTACATGTATAACAGCTGATGTCCTTTTTTCTACACAAATAACATCCATTGAAAATATGATTAATGGCAAAACTTAAGGCTGTAAAATAGAGACTTGCATTTACATCAGCTTCCCATCCCACAATCCCTACTTTAATTGAAGAAAATAAACAAACATGACTTAACTGGGTATAGTGTCTGAAATATGGCCTGCTCTACTCTTATCAGTTTCAAGACACTTATAAGCTAGCCCTAAACATTATGGCATGAAGTTTAAGGGTTTTCAAACTGTAAATGGAACATTGAGATGACACTTTTAAAATATCTATGAATTATTTTTAGTTGATATTTCCATATTTTTACACTGAAAATTTATTTATTTATTTGTTAACCAATGACCAGTAACAATATCAATTGGTTGAATATTATTCATTTCAGTAATGTTGAGCTAAACTTTGTTTGACATAATTGAAAAAAAATGTTTTAAAAGCATTCGACACATATTTCTAGATCTGTTTCATTGCTGAAAATTATTTTGACTTCTAAATTTTGAGGTCTGGTTATATATCATTTATGCACTGCAGTTGTATTTCAATGGCCATTTGAAATGTTTAGTTTGGTATTATTTTAATGTCTGTCATTGCGTGTCAGGACTTTTACCATAACATTATGATAAAGAATAGTTCAGTCAGTCCCTTGTAGGATCTGAATAATCTCAAGAGGCAGATGTAAGTTTGCCAAACTCAACTGGGAGGCTGGCTGTATTCCTGTCTTCCCCATCACTACAGGCAGAATCCAAGTGACTATGATGTGAAACATGATCTGACCTACTATCCACATGTGCTAATTAGGCTACCAGTGGTTCAAAGATGTTATCAACACTCATGTTATTACTTATAAATTACAATCCCTCACTGGTGGAGTGGTTTGTTTTGAACATGAAGGGCGAACATGCGTCACTTTCGGCAAAATCTCAGCAGCCCTGATTTGACCCACATAAAAAGGGGCGTGTCCAGCAAATCACTTTGATCCACTATAATTCTGTACTCCATTTATAAAAATGTATAGAACAAGTTGTAATGCAATGTCCATGTATTGTAATATATTATGGCACAATATAAACATTTTCACAATTTTCTTGTCATGTGACTTTTAAATACACATGAAGAATATCTTTCAATTTGTATTGTTTGCTTGGGGTTTTAGGTCACTTTCAACATTATTTCAGTTATTTCATGACGAGACCTACGTTTAGCAGATATAGTGCTGCCTCACGACACGACAACCCACCTGGTCAGAGATATATAAGGACAACAGGTTAACCCTTCATCCATGGTTGGGAATTTTCAGTTTGTATTTAGTTACCCAATGCAAACTTAGCATCGATATATTTGTCCAATTATAAGTCATCTTGCATGTAGACAAACAGTCTTTGGTCCAGTTGAGGAAAAAAATATCATTATATTCCTCAAAAGATTGGCTTTATCTGAGACTTCTGACTTATATGTGAAGTAAATTGCATATCCGATGGTTCATGTGGGTCTAATATTGGGATGTGATTCACTGTTCAAAGGAATAAGAGTTTGTTATTTAAAGAATTGATCAACAATTGCACCATAAATTCTTTTGTTCTTTAGTTGTCGCGGAGCTTCAGCTCTTCCCATAAAAAACATATCAATGCAAGGATTTGAGCCTCAGCCAAACGTGGCGTGTTTTGTTTTCACAAGAGAAGATAACATACCTAATCTTCATAATCTTGGAGATAATACACTGGAGTCAGGAACACGCGCGGGGAAGAAAAAGTTTAATCGTGAGCGTATTCACAGATAGGCTTAAGAATAGACTGAAAACTCATATCTTCAGGATGCACGTCCTGAACACAGCGCTATGAACAGACTTGTCTGGTATCAGCGCTATACAAATTTTATTATTATTATTATTATTGACGACGTAATCATCTGTGATAGCGGCAGTCAACACGTAAAAGCACTAAAAAACATGGTGACAGAAAGATGGCCCAGAAATACCTTAAAATCTCTTCAGGGCCTAACACCTTATAGAGCACTAACATTAAAACACACATATAACACAACTGACAATTGTGTTTATATGTGGGAATATTGTGTAGAGATAATACAGATTAACCTTTCAACCTTTTAAAGTTAGAATTGCTGTATACAATTAATGTTTTTGTAGATGTTATATTCATTTATTTTCTTCATTCGAGACACTACCGTGTTATACCTTGAAGATATTTTGATGGAATATTCAACCAACATTCGGCCATCTTGATTTTCCTGGTAACACAAAAGATGTGAATGCTTTTACCATTCTCCCTTGTTCAGGTATATTCGCTAATGGGAAAACCGCACATTTGGTTGCCTCGGCGCAATATGACAAAAGCCCTTCTGACACATATATTAATCAGTATCAACACTGTGCTAATCATCTCCGTGAATTAGCATCAATCCCATAATAAGAGAATCTGATTATACAGTCTTGTCCTTTAGTGTTACCACCAAATACAATTACAATAAAATGCATCCTTCTATTTTTCAAAATTAAAGATACCATTGATATTAATGAGATTTACAATAATTTTCAGCAAAGGTTTTTATATCGACATAACATATCGTGAATCTAAAGTTAATTTGCGTGGGTGAGACTTATCCTGGGATCAGAATGGATCTTAGGCTTGCCAATCTAAATGAGGGAATCTTATCACAAACCAACCCAGATTGCATTTCTCCCAAAAAAGCTCCTTGATTAATGTCCAGGCGTCGACGTCACTTGCCAGCATCTCACAATTGCCTCCATTCAGATGTGGAGCCTGATACAAGAGTACTAGTTACAGTCACTTCAATAACTATTTGCATCAGCTATACAGTCAATTCGCAAACTATTGACCCTCTTAATAGTTCATGTTAAAAAAACATATTTGATTTGTGCATCACAATATATGTTTGTTCATTGGTAGGAGCCTCCATGTGAGTATGTTGCAAATACGAAGACATGTACCGATGTCTTGATTGACAGCGTGGCAACTTAAATCTACAAACAGGAGTTTTTTTTATTTGTTAATATTACACACTACAGCATGAAATAAACATTGTCCTTGAAATACGCAATGCCTATATATATATATACAGCATGTGTGAATTACACCTGACTATTATGTAGACATATTACATTTCAGATTTGTGTCAAATATGGATCATATTCACACAGGACAAAGCTTTTGGTTGGTTTGTGTTGTAACTTACTTCACGTATTATATTTATCACTATCACCATGCAAACATATTAGTCCTTTGATGCATATCATTCTATTATTTTACTCACCACTCAAGCACAATCGGTAGAAGAACAATGGATCGAAAGTCGACCTGATATGGATATTGTTGATATGGATATAGATGTGCAGAATAATTGTAAGAAGAATAGCCAACGATTCAAATTTTAAAATGAAAGAATAGGAATGAGTGGCAAAGTAAACATAAAGCTTTATCAAAATGAGCTTTGTTTGTATTTTGATGAATGAAACTGCTCTATTTACATGGAAAGTGCTTCCAGTTTGAAAGAATTAAGTACATAATATTAAAATTTAGTTATAAGTAGATGCAGTATTAATCAATTGTCTGAGTCATTCTTTGACTGGGTCACAGCCATCGTAATAAGCTATCAGCTCCTAACTTTGTCCTCTTATATTAAATTAAATGATCACAAGGATGGCTGGATGAAAGTGGTGATAAGACATTTGGATGAGGGTCAAGGCATCATAAGACATGAAGGAGAGTGGAGGAGCCCTCGGCATGTGAAATGACTCACATTACTTGACAACCTAATTGCTTATCGGAGTACCTATTCTGCTACAAAGCTTTCATGTTTGCAAATTACAAAGTTTGCACACTGTCAAGTTATCTTTGCCATTTGTTCACAGCTGTGCATTCTTGTAAGGGAATACATTAAATAAAAAAACTTATAATTTGTCGCGAAATTGTTATTGTTTGAATTGAAAGAACAGCCTTCAACAAAATGCCATGTCGGCCATCTTGATTTTCATTTAATTTATAGCGATAGTGTTTCATTTAATTCATAGTGATTTACAGTGACAGGTTAGAGAAGGGAGTATGGAAAACACATATGTTTGATAGCAACTATTGTACGCCCAGAGATAAAGTAACACAGGTCTATCACGCTATGCCATCTTATTCATATTGCATCCTGTCTCTATGAAGCGATTATAGAATCAGCCATATCCATATTACTAAACAATGCTGCTCCCCAAATTAATACCAGATTGTCAGCACAATTTTACACGTATATTGCTTGCGTGTTTCTTGGTTCGTGCTATATTAACTAAAAGAAGAATAGTGCACTTATGATTTACAATAACATATCCTTGTGCACTTTCAGTGTGTTTATATGTGCTTGCAATACATTGAGGTAATGCACTTTTGTTTTAAACATATTTCTTATTCACAATTGAACAACAACTTTACAGCAAATTAGTCCTTTTGCAGAATGACATTAATATGCAGTTACTTGAGAGAGATCTGTAGAATTATTGTAGAATTATTGTAGAATCATGCACTGTGGGATTTACAATACAGTGCGCTATAGCACTTATAATACAGGGTACCTTGACATTTACAATATAGTGCGCTATTGCACTTACAATATAGTGCGCTATTGCACTTACAATATAGTGCGCTATTGCACTCACAGGGTACTTTGACATTTACAATTCAGTGCGCTATTGTAGTGTGCAATCGTGTTTACAAATATAATGTATTGACGAGCTTGCAATACAATGTACTATATTGCGCTTCTCTTCAATAAACTGTGCGTATGTGCTTATTACACTTGCAACACAATGCACTAGTGGACGTGAAGAGTAACACAGTTAACCCACATCACAAGTGGCACAGTGCGCCAGTGCGTCAGTACGCCAGTACGCCAGTGCGCCAGTGCGTCAGTACGCCAGTGCGCCAGTGCGTCAGTACGCCAGTGCGCTTTCAACAGAGTGAGCTGGTGTTCTTGTAAACCAGTGAACTCACACGAGCACTAACGAACGCACTTCTAATGCAGGCTTAGACTATGCAGTCCAAATCTCTCTCTCTATATATATGGACATGTTATTAGTGTCTAATGCAGGCTGGGGCGAGCGAGTGTGGTTGGACTCTACCCCAGCTTTGAATAGAAGCAACCCAGTTTTGTATCTTTGCCTCACCCTAATTAAGCAGATCAAGTGTTACACTCAGATGCAGGATTGTTCCTGCACTGCCAATCAATGCTATTTGCATTGGAGATGAATGCACACTTGTCTGCGCTAATGAGAATTCTGTGTTCATTCAGAGCACCCTTCTCTCTCCGCCCAGAGCTCGATATCATTACCCGTAACCACGATCAGCCTTACCAATAGATTTGTGGGGGGTTTATATTAATTGTATGGATAAATTCATATCAAATGTCTAAGTGTCTAGAGATCTGAAGCATTATCAGACACACACACACACACACACACACACATAAAATCATATGAATTAGATTTATATGCAGAATAATAGCCTTCTGAGCAGCGATGTGTATATTGCATTATCGTGTAGCCATGAGGACACAACCAAACCCTTTGATTTCTGGTTTTGTATACCAGTGACTTATGTTTGACTCTCATCCACTGCAAAATATGAATACATATACAACCGTAATAATATTATTTAATTTTGACTGAGCTTCAATATTCTCTCCCCCCCCCCCCCCAGACCCTCACAGGAAAATGGTTCAGAAGGGATGATAAGAGTCAATAACAAACTCATCTATATATCGTTAAGGTTTAGTGACCTTTATTGGTTGAATCGCCCTCGGTGAGTGTGATTGACTGTCTCAGAGTAGGGCAGCTACTCGTCTCGTGGCCTGGGGTCAGTGAGCGAGTCATTGCGTGGCGGCATAATATTTGATATTGTTATTGATACTCAGTCAAATCGAATAACACCAGACATGACCTCCTGGTGGCGAATATGAATGAAGAATTTGCTCAACAAATTGTGAATCATCTGTTTTAACACGTGAATCAATCAATGAACAACATCCACGGTAGGGGGTTAGCTTTATATGATAGGAATATATAAACAAGAATAACAGGTAAATTACCACTTTGGTGCCTCACAATTGTTGCCAAATTTTCCACATCACTGGAATAGAAATTTTGTTCTTGAATATCTCAGAGATGGGTAACCTTTACATGGTGATGTGCCAAAACAAGTGTGAACTACAAAGGGGAAAATGGAGCACATCAGTGAACGCTCCTTGAATATCCGATCAGAAATGCCACCAAAGCATTCCATAGATAATTTGGTTTGTTTCTTTCATAATGCAATTCAGTTTTGATGTATAAAATTCACCTCATCTGATCTCATCTACAATGAATATCGATCAATAGGGTGTTTCCACCAGCATTGTGTTCAGAAGCATGCATATTCGATCTGAATCAGTGAACCTATTGTCAGATATAATGTTAGATGATCCAATCTTTGTAAAGCGCCGACATGCTTTCATTGCATTTGACCAGCTGTATTGAACAGCTCTAGAAAATTCCTAAAAATAAACATTTATATATATGTATCTTACATGAGATTTTCAACTCTAATCATCAAATATGTATTATGAAATGTTTAGGTATTTGGAATTAAGATAATGGATTGGACATTGCAAAAAAGAACATGTTCTTGAGTGCATGTAAACATGGGAACTGCCCATTTCACAACGTTCTCATGTCTG